>CM053786.1:382712259-382719759 GCA_028749045.1 Cupressus sempervirens
ATGTTTTGTGATATATGGTTATCTCTTATGATGGATGTTTATATCTCATGCGATGATGTATCATGTATGATATGTGGTTTCATTTGCTTTATATGCATCATGAATTAGAGTTAGTATGATGATGTCATTTATTTGCACAAGTATATATTCTTTTAATCTTTTCATACCCTGTGATATGTATGGTGGATGATTGAGCAATCTGAAAATGTAATTTATGAACATTGGATGTATGTGAGACCTCGCCCCGACTCTTTGTAGCCTTAGATGTTACTTTATCATTTTGAAACTCACGACTTGAGATTTCAAGACATTATCTGATGCTCAGAACATATTATATTATTTCATGTTGTGTGATGTCACTTTTAGATATTTGATGTTGTCATTTAATGTTTTATGTATATGTATGTCGATGAATTAAGTAAGAGGTAGGATTAACAGTTTGGTTTAAGATATTTTAAATGGTTAAGAATTGAATAGGATGAGAGGAACCTTGATTGATGTATGGTTCAATTTATGTGAATTTCTGATATTTATATATGTACATGTGATTTTCGAGACTACTGATGTGTGCAATGAATGTGCAGATATTTTAGCCAAAGAAACTGACGGAGGAACAGAACTGATCCCTATGTGTTAATTTTGGAAACCTTGTTGTTCGTAATTCACGTATTTGTATTGTGAGATGTATGTATGTATCTTCTTTGTTTAGTGAATGTTAATATTCGTAATTATGTTCTTTTAGTGTCGCTTAACACTAGTAAATTGTTTATGTGCTTCAGTGTGTTGTTTAGGGTTAGTTGTTTAACCTTTGGACCTTAGTTGGTTTAAGTTAGTGTTAGTTGCTAAATTGGTTCTTAATCGAGTTTAGTCATCCTTAATCCAATTTAGAGCTTAATCTGCATTTTAGTGTTGTTAGATGGTCCTAATTATTTTTTATCTTTTGGTTGGCTCTAAAACTATTCCTAAGGCTTCAAAACATGAAATAATTATACCCACAGGGTATGGGTATGGGTTGGGGGTCTTTTCCAACCCCTAAGCCCCTTTTGTTGACTTTGGAGGCCACTCAAAAAGTGTCATTTTACCTTTGTGCGAAAATTGCAAGTGGTTATCTTGAGTTACCTCACCTCATCTCCACTTAGGGTTTAACCATGGTGTGGGTTGAGTTAGGAGCTTCTAGATTTGTAGGTGGGTGGGTGTAGTTATTGATCCTTTTGGTGGTTGAGTTGAGGCTTATTTAGAGGCCTTTCTTGGTCTAGTGGGTTTTGTTACCCAATCTCTACATTTAGAGAGGATTTCTTGAAGATTGAAGCAAGGAAAGGGAATATCTACTCAAACTTATTCAATTGCCATTACCTCTTTGTGAAGGTTGGAATTCTCATGCCCCTTGTTCAGATTTCATTCTTGTATTCATGCTTATGCTACCCTGTTTTTGTTTAAATGGTTGTATGTTTGTGGGTATGTTGGGAAGAATTTTTTTTAAAAAACCATATTATTTTTGGGTGATTTCCTTTCATGTTTATGTTTGCAATTTTGAGATTTTCTTGCATGGGTGTTTTGGTATTACTCACCCTTGGAGAGGGCAGAAGTGACCAATTTTGGGAAAGGTCTGTTTAGTCGGACTCCAACCGGTGTAGAGTTTCTTCTCAGGATGAGAAGAGGGAGAAAGGGTAGGGTGTTATGGGCCCCTACCTATCAGCACAAACCTTGTATGATTCTAGTATGTTGAAATGGAAGAACGGAAGTTCTTGGTGTATAGCCCCAATTGGGCATCTGTTTGGTGTTGTGTTTGACTTCTCCTGGTTGGAAGAATCCACCTTTCCCTAGTTTTGATTCATTGTGAATCTTATTGTGTAAACTATGTATGATTATGCTTGTTTGATTGTCTTTTGGTTATGTTTGTTGTCACCTGATCAGTTTTTTGTTTCCTCCATGGTTCGTAGAAACATATTGCAGAATTGGATATGGAACCCTTGTTGAGGGTCATGAAGGAAATTTCATTTAAGTGTTGTAATTCAGGATTGAAATCCTATGTAATTTGTATCTCAAAACTTTGTTGAATTGGCAACGAAGTCAGGTTTTCTTCCTGATTCTTTCCCGGCTGAGCCTTTGAATCAAGTTGGCCAGTAAAATTGGTGTTGAGTATAATTGCTTGTCATGTGATTTAATTGTAAACTTTATTTTGAATGGATGCACATCAAAATAGGATGGAAATGATGTTTTTTTCAATTAGGCAATTTTAAGTTGTATTATATGTTGGAAATGAAAATTCTATTAAGAATGAAGGTTCAGTTTTAGTGATTGTTGGAATTAATTGAATTCTTGCATTGTGATTTAAATGGGCAATTAAATCTCTTGGTTTATTTAGTTGCAAGAAGTCCTATTAAATTTACAATAAATAAATAAATATTGCCTCTTGGTAATATATCAACTTGAAATCTATACTTAGCATAAATGAAATCCTTTAAAAAATATATATATCCTAGACCCAATAAAGCCTCTGGATTTTGTATAGGAGAAAGAATTATTACCTTCTTGTTGCAACAGAGCATATTCTTTGAATATTCTTTTGTTGATATTTTGTTTTTGTTAAATTATATAATCAAATATAAGAAACAAAACAAACATTTATGCATTTTCAACTAAAACAAATATCCTACCAAGTAAACTTTAAAACATAACTACACTTCCCATAACCTATTAATCTAGGCGTAGCTTATGGAGACAAGGTCAGCCTTTGGTGGTACGGATGATGTCACCACTCCTTGTTGTCTTTCTGAATGCAAATCTCATAGGTTGTTGTGTACATTTTGTTGGGAGACGATTTGGAAAGTTAAAACTTTTAAAAAATTTTAAAACAACTTAACTTGTTTTTACCCCACCTTAACTCTTCCTTCCTCCTTCCTTGTGCTCGCCTTATGACTGGAGGGTAGCGTGTAGGCAGTTTGTGCAATTTTTTTAGCTTAGGACAGCGTGATGTCTCCTGGGTTCCATCTTGCCCACGTGGAAAGTGGTGTCTTGGGCTGTGAATTTCCCAACTTTGGACAACATGAGCAGCCCATGCGTTGGGTTTTGGAGGGAGATCGACTTGCTTTAATGATAGTGCAGCTATGCTTTGCTAGGGTGGGAACTCACATGTGGAGATTGCTCCACATTTATTGGTTGTAAAAATCTGACATTCCTCTCATGTCAGAAAAACCTTTAGTCAACACTCACACCTCCATATTTGAAAAGAGGAGTGGAAAATAATTGTAAATTTATTTTTTAATGAAATAAAGCATGCTTGGCTCTCGTATTGGTTTAGGGTTGGATGTGATGTGGGTGGAGGAGGATAGTATTTAGGCATGTAGGAGGGTATTAGTTTAAGGGAGTGTTAGAACATATGTTATGTTAAGATTTCTTTTATTGTTTGTTGAGAAAATTTAATTAGTTGGTTTAAAATGTTATTTATTTTGTTAGTATAGTATTGTTAGAAAGATTAGTTTATATTAGTAGTTAGTTTAACTTATTTAAGTTTGTAAGTTAGTATGTGTTAGAGTTTATCATACTTAAGTTAGTATTTATTGTTATTAGTTTAGTATTGTTAAGTAATGTGATGAATATTTAGTTTCAATTCTAAATTAGTTTAAGTATTGAATAGTATTAGTGGTGATGATGTTGCTTCTGGATTCGATTGATGATAAAAAAACTTACACAATCGAATCCAGAAGCAACATCATCATTAACAATGGATTGTGGAAACTTGATATTATTAATAGTATTAGTGGTGTTAAAAAGAATGTTAGGATTTTAGTCTTTTGACTCATTTATGTTGAATGGATAACTAAATGAAATTTTACGTTTTTATTTATTTATCATTTAAGTTAGTAAAATTTAGTTAATTACAATGCGATTATTAGCAAATGATATTAATTAAATTAATATGGATCAAGTATTTAATTATTATGATTAGAATAGTTCAGTTAGAATGATTTAGTGTTAAATTTAATTAGTTCGATTAGGAAGTTAAAATTAGTTAGTAGTTCTTGTTAGAATATTTGTTTTAAATTTAACTTTTTGTTTTGTAAAGTTAGTTTATGTTTTAGTTAGTGTTCTAAATACTTAATTAAATGTAATTTTGATAACTTTAATCAAGAATTGGTTAGTAACAGTTAAAATTAGATTCTAGTTAAAGCAAATTTAGGTTAAGTATTATTATGTAGAGAACCTGTACTAAATCTATTATCAATCATTTCTTCTTAGAGCATGTTTAATTATTAATTATTAGAGTTAAAAAAAAAAAAAAGATTGTGTGTTTTTGCCCTCGTAGTTTGGGCATGACAATGTATCATTGTTATTTCATAAGGATGTGATGTTAGATGAATAGTTAATTTAGATGTGATTCAACATTAAGGGATCTTTAAAGAATGTAATCTGTTATGTTATGCTATGTTTACTTTCATTTGATTTGTTGTTATTGCTTCCGTGAATATTATGAATGGTTTATCTTTCATGTTTAAAAAAAAAATTTGTTTGGCAAACTTAGTGAAATTCTTTGGATCCCTTGGCGGGGCATTACATTTGGTATCACAGTCCGAGTTTCAACATTGGGAGCTCTGGGTATATTTGAATACCATTAGTTGTTAACTAGTTGAACAAAACAAAAACTTAAAACTATTATGTGTATCTCTTCCAAATTGAAAACTTGAAACTAGGTGAACTGAAATAGAACTTAAAACTATTACTTGCATATTTTTAATGCTTCAACACTTAGCTTTCAAAACTGAAAATTCTACTGAAAACCTAAAACGAGGGCAAAACCGAAAATTGAAACTCATTCTAGTTGCAAAACATGTATCTTTCATCTATGATTTAAGATAGTATGTCCTTGATTATCTTTGCAAGCATTAAGTTACTCTTGTTTAGAATGTATTAAGGGATCTATTTTAGTAGTTGTTAAAAGAACGAATGTTGGATCAATGTGGTTTTCTGTTTACCATTAAACTAGAATCATATTGCTCTAAGTGTGTTGTAATATTCCCAGTGGAGTCATATTCCCCTGTAGGGAGGAAAAGGGATCAATGGGACCCACACAGTGAGTATCTTAGTTTTTGCATTCTTGTAGGCTTCCAAGAGTAAGCCTAATCCCGGGGGGGTGGATGTAGTGCCTGCCCCTGGTTCGCATTTTGTTATCGTTGGTGAACTCTTTTAGAGCTAGTTTTATGTTGTTGGTTAGCAGCATTCTTTTGAGATTATCAGATATTGTGCTATGGATTCAGTTTATTATGTGATGAGATTACTTAGATTTTGCATTTCATGTATGCATGATAATTATTTTCAGTGTTTGCAGTTATTAATGATGATTAGTAAGATGATTTATTATCATATGTGTTTTCTTATGGATACTTACCCCATACTTGCATGTGTATGGTGTGCATGTTTGCTTTGCGTATTTTTTCTTTTGTATGGCGTGTCTGATGTGGTTAAGGAAGGGAGTCGTAGTCACCTGCTAGTCAGGATCTACACGATGCACCATTTCCTGCCATTGCCTATTTAGTTTAGTATATATTATGTTTGTACATGCATGATTTTTATGCAGGTTGCAGGTACCGGGTATCGACTTCCCTGAATTGCCAGGATAAGGGTACCCTATCACATTATCTCAATGATAAGAGAGGGGAGATAAATTCTCAAGTCCAAATCTCAATCTTTTAAGCCATTTGTCCTAATTGAAAAATTAGGACAAGTATCTGAGTTGAGTACCCTCTGAATGCGTCAGATGACGTAATTCATAATTTAAACCCTGTGTTTGATTTTGTATGTATTTTGGCTATGATGGGTTTTCATATTTTTACCTTGTGAGTCCTTGATGTATTTTCTATTAATTAAGCCTAATTAAAAGATTTAATTAATGGTTTAATTAAATGAAAAATTAATATGGTATTCTAATATTTATTTTATTTAATTAATTGAGAAATTAATTAAATAAAATAATTAAATTTGAAAATAAAAGTTAAAAGTTTAAATTTGGAATGTGACAATATTTATTTTAATAATAATATATTTGGAGTTCATTTTTAAATAAATGACTAAATAATATTATTATTAAAGCTAATAAATATTTTAGCAATTAAGTTTTGAAAATGAAATTTAAAAGTGGGAAATATATTTAAAAATATTAAAAGATTTTGGATTTCATGTGCTTAAAATATAAATATATTAAAATTGAAAAGAGGAATTATTAAAGTTAGTGCATGAGATTTAATAAATTAATTAATTAAATTGAAAAGAATAAATTAAATATTATATTAATATTTTCTCACATAGGAGTTGACAAATTCTCCAGAGTTGTGATGTAGACAACAGAGGAATTTGTACTCTAAGAATGCACAAGTTGTCTAAACTTAGAAGTTAGCATTTTATTTGAGCACATGGTGTCTACAACCTTAAGACTTATTTAGAAGGTTGGAGAAGACCCATGCTTGGTTTTCATGCTTATCTTCTAGTTATTTTTAGAGACACTCTAGATGCATCTTAGAGGCCTTTAAATAGAGGCTCTCCTAGTGTGTTGGAACAAGCTTAATGGAAGCTATGTAGTGCCTACCCTCGTTCACATCTTTTCTAGACTTATTGTTGATATTATTATCAGACTATGTAGACTAGTTTTATGTTGATGGTTTAGTGGTGTTGTTTTGACACTATCAGATATTATGATAGGGATTCAATTGATATATGATGAGATCATTTAGACTTTACATTTCATGAATGTATGATGATCATTACATTATTTTCAGTTATTAATGATGATTAGTTAGATGGTTTATTGCATCATGTGTTTTATTATGGTTACTTACCCCATACTTGCATGTGTATGGTATGCGTGTTTTCTTATTGTATGGTGTTTCTGATGTGGTTAAGGAAGGGAGTCGTAGTCACCTGCTTAGTCGGGATCTACATGATGCACCACTTCCTGCCATTGTCTGTTTAGCTTAGCATTATATATTGTATGTACATGCATGATTTTTTTGCAGGTTGCACGTACCGGGTATCGACTTCCCTGAATTGCCAGGATGAGCATACCCTATTATACTATCTCAATGATAAGAGAAGGGAGATAAATTCTCAAGTCCAAATCCCAAACCTAAAAACCATTTGTCCTAGTGAGTTAGGACAAGTATCAGAGTTGAATACCCACCGAATGTGTCGGATGACATATTTCATGATTTTTAACCATTTAGATTGATTTTGTATGATTGTTCTATGATGGGTTTTCATATTTTATCTTGGAGGTCTATGGTGAATTTTCCATTAATTAAGTCTTAATAAATAGATTTAATTAATAAATTATTTATTTGAGAAAATTAATAAAATATCATGATCTTTGATATTTTGATTGTGATTAATTAAATGTGAATTATTTAGAAAAAAGAATTAAATAAAAGAAAATTAGAAATTAAAATTAATAATAATTAGAAAATAATAATAAAGTAATAAATAAATAATAATAATAAAAGTTATAAAAAA
>CM053786.1:382722259-383122259 GCA_028749045.1 Cupressus sempervirens
GATATATTGTTGGTAATTGAGAACCATTGGATACTTTTGATTATCAGTGATGCTTCAATTGCCAATAGAGAGTTGTTGTGGTCATGATTTTCTATGGATGTTTGCTCATGGAGATTTGATGCTTTTATTTGATGATTTTATTATGGATTATTTTTGTGATTTTGAGATTTATGATTCCATGAGCATTAGGGTAGGATATCTGCATGTAGTGACGAGAAGTGGCTTGCAATGGGGGTCGGGGCCCTAAGAGGCTGCCAGGGTAACTCATTGTAAGTTGGATTAATAAGTGATAACATTCACACCTAATACTAACTGAATGAACCTAAAAAGATAAGAGTTTTGGTTCTTGCCCATGCCTTGAGTGCTTGTATAGGCTAGGATGGGAGTAGTGAGAACGCATGGTTGCGACCTTGCATTCCATAGTATGCCTTGTCAGTATGAGAGGATACTAGTGGCCGCATGAAATCTGTATGGACCCGTGGAGTTTAGCTAACTGCCAGGGTAACTTGTACGAGATAAATGCGATGACACTTTCCCGCTTACATAGTAGGTTCCTACATGTCATTGTGTGATTCTAGGATTAGATGTCAGTTTTGTGATTGGAACCTTTGAGTTAGTATACTTTTAGGATTCCTGGACTATAGAGGTTTGTGCTATGTGTTATGGATAGCCTGTTTGGGACTTGAGATTATCTCCTCAGCACGGTGGGAGTGGACCACTTAGGTACCACGCGATCGGGTGGTAGTGTATTTTCCACTCTTATCATTTGAGATTCATTGAGACATCGTGGCTGATGTGTCCTTCGTGATGGTGGATATGTATCCTTTCATTGATGACTTGCATATGTTAGATGATGTTATCTTATGCTTATATTTGCATGTTAGATTACTTTCTACATATGATGTTGTATATGTTAGGAGTGACATTCCTACTGTGTTAATGCCGATGATCTATTCGGTGATTTGGAATGTTACGCACGGAGGGATGGCTAGGGCCCACGATGGTCTAATGATGCTATTAACGGTTGGGAGGAACCGTGCACTTAGTTTATTATATTTGATCTTATAATGGATGTATATGTATTCTATGATGATGTATCATGTGTATCATGTGATTATCTTTACTTGATGTATCATGGATTAGAAAAGGATGATGTACCTTATTTCACATATGTATATTCTTTTAAGCCTTCATACCCTGTGACATGTACAGTGGATGATTGAGCATTTGAAAATGTAATGTATAAACATTAGACTTATCATTATTATTTCATGTGGATGTTGTACTAAATGGACTCATGTATGTTAGTTAATTTAGATGTAACTCAACGTTAAGGGATTCTTAAAGAATGAAATCGGTTATGTATGTTATGTTTACTTTTAGATGTACATTGCTATTGCTTTCGTTATTATGTACAAATTATATCTGGTATTTACTTTCATGTTATTTTTTAAAAAAAAATGTTACCAAACTTAGTGAAATTCTAGGTTAATTCTTTGGATCCCTTGGCGGGGCATTACAAGCTACAAGCTTCAAGCTAAAATAGAAGCTTCAAAGCTTACATGCATTGGAGAAGCTCATATGCTCATGTTTTTTCATGCTACTATGCTTCTTCTAGCACTTCTAGTCACTTGGAGGATTCGATTGGCTTGGATCTTAGAGGAATTGCGAATGATGGAGAAGGAAGAGATTTTCTATGGACTTCTGAGGCAAGGCTAATTAGCATCAGTGTCCAGATGCACACGTGATATTCGCATATTCCTTTTGCACTCTTTCTTTTCCTGTCTTCATCATGTCTCTTATATGTGTCTGAATCTTCTCTATGATTAAAATTATAATTAAAATTGGAATCTAGATATTTTATTTGGTTGAGAAGAAAACAATAGAAAAAACCTAGATCCAATTAAGGAAGAAATTAGATCTAAACGGGTTTGGGTTCGAATTAGAATCAAATTGAGAAAGATGATTTCAAATTTATAAATAAACTTATTGGATGGATTAATGGATATGTTTAGAAAACAATTATTTAAAAGAAAAGATTCTTGTATAGAAAAGCCCTTTCTATTTTAAAATATAGATATATTTTACAAATATGCACACATTCATGTATATACATATATATATAGACATATATATATAAACATTGTATAATTGATTGATAATCTGCATGTATATATATATATATATATATAATCACAGTGAAAGAAATCAATTTGAAGTAATCCGAATCATGCATGTCACAAACGTTTTTGAAAAAACGTTATGGAAGAAAAAATTTAAAATATTTAATTGCTTAAGGGAGGAGCGGGTTTACCCACCCCCACCTTCTTTTTATTTGTCCACAGCTCGCAGTACTGTGCACGGACAATCTTCATGTGTACCGCTACACGGCCATGACAACATCGCATGGCCATATGTATCGCAGCGACTATGGTCGCAGTAAGGCACGACCTTTTTAAAATGCCAACCAGCAATATGTAATTGCTTATAAATTGAGATAAAAACAATAATGATATTTGCAGGGCGAGTACAACAATTTGAAAACCCGCGCTTGCATTATAATTCGCATACATAGTAATATTTGCAAGGTTTATGCTATGTAATTTGATTTTGAGGTGTTAAATATTGTTTATCATATGTGTGTGTGTGTGTGTGTGTGTGTGTGTGTGTGTGTGTGTGTGTGTGTGTGTGTGTGTGTCAAATTTGACTTCTAAAGTATGATGAAGTTATTATATATATATATATATATATATATAATTATTATTATTATTTAAGTAATCAATTAAGTCAAGAAAATCTATAATAAGTGATAATAGAATGAGTTTTAAATATTTCAGTTATCTATTATTTTGAGGTTCTTAATTGACTTATTGAAAATGATAAATGATAATTGATTAATAATAATTTGTCAATTATTATTAATAGAGAAGAGATTTTGAATTATTAATTTGTATATTGAGGGATTAGAAAATAGATGAATTTTAATATTAATTATTTAATGTATATTAAATATTATTTAATATATATTAAATAATTTAGGGATGGTAATTTTATATTACGAGATGATTTTAAATTGAGTGACTCAAATTTTATTAATAATGGACAATGGGTCATTGTTACATTTTGACCTTGTTATAACAAAGCTACGATTTGAATTATTATATTGATTATAAATTATTGATATGCCTTAAAGGTTAGTTAAATATTAACTAATGGGATTTATGAAAATATATTTGATGAGTTTATTATTTATTAATGTTTTTTGGGTCTAGCAAACTATTAATAAATAATGGTTTAAATAGTTATCAACAAATTTGATTAGATATAATCTAGTGGAGATTATTTATTATGGATTTTAATTGCTCCAAAGGATGGATTCTGTACTCATCAGTTCATGGGTTGAATTATTTTCAAATTGAAGATTTATTCTAATCAAAGAAATTAGATGTTAATGTGTACATGGAATGGGTTTTCATAGAGAAAAAATTTATAAGGTTTTTAAGTGATTTGAAGTGCAGTTTTTTTTTTTTTTGGCCACATCTTAATGGGATATTGGATTTATGACATTGGTTTGTGTGAGAAAAGATAGTACAAATTTAGAACAAAAAAATTTCAATATTCATAGTGAGTTTGGGGACCAAATTTTATGGGTAAGTTTCTAATTTTTTTGGCAAAGGTTTGGATAACATATTCAACTTTTAAAAAATGATTTTGTTAAGTGGGTTGAAACTTGACTAAATATTGGAATGCTTAATTGAGGTGAATGACTTATAGGCTCTATTTATATAGTGTTCTTTTGATTATTTATAGAAGTAATCAACAATGACATGGAATAGAAATGAATGACATTTAGATTTGGGTAAAGTTTTGAAAAATTGGATCTCGTATTACATAATTCAGGAAAAATAATTACAGAGGTGAATTTCAAACAACAATATCTCCCTCATACAGACTCCTTTTTTCAAGCATTTTTTTTTTGTTTTGGGGTAGAATTTCGTGATCTACACATTGGTGCAGGTTGTTGTGATCTTTGTTCCTGATTTTTTTTTTAATTGTCAATTCCAGTTTTTACAACTTGAGAGGCTTCGTTTGGGCTCATATGGACACATATTTAGGTGTTATTTTTTAAAAAGTACATAATTTTTGTCTACTTTCCAGATATGGTATCAGTTTGGAGCAATTTTGAGTGGACATAGTACTTTTAGCATTTGGTCATTTTTGACCTATTTTGGCACTTGTAATTAATTAGATCCTTGAGAGGCCTTGTGTCTTGTCTTGTTGAGTCATATATAGCTTCATATTTTCAGTTGTAAATATCAAAAATCAAAGTTCCACTTTGGCCCAAAATTGGCAAGTGACTATTGTACCCACACTAAATATAATGTGCCAAATCATCTTTTTTAGGGTGGGGATTCTTTGATTGAGTGAAAAGGGGGGGTGTCTTGCATTCTTGGGTCTCTCTTTCTCTCTTGTGCTCTTTTTAATTTTGCATTATGGGTTCACCTAAAACTCCACTTTTAACTTCACACAATTATACTACATGGAAAGATATTGTATGGAGTAGACTAATGGAAAAAAGTTTAAATCTATATGTCGATGGTACAATTGTAAAATCCATTGATGTTGATGCACAAGTTGATTGAAAAATTAAAGACAACTAGGCTTTAGGAATTATTAGGAGTTGTGTTCATAGAGATCTTTTCTTCCACATTTCTAGCTTTAAGGATGCCAAGGGTGCTTGGGAAAAACTTGAAGGGTTGTATGGTAATGTGGATGAGGAAAAGAGATTCCAAATTGAGGATGATCTACTTCTCTTGGATCTTAAGAATTTTGACACAATTCAAAACTATGTCAACAAAGCCAATGAGTTGAGAGCACTCCTTAAGAATTGTGGTAATCCCATGAAGGATGATAGATTGATTCATCACATCTTGAAGAGGCTACCTTCAGAGTATTCATCTTTTGTTTTGAGTTACAACACTCACAAGTTGACCATGGGAAGTGCCTTCATTAAGCCTTCATTTTTTATGTATTTGCAGAAATTATGATGTTGGAACAATCCAAGTTGATAGATATGGGAATTGTGAAGTCATCAAAGTCTAAAGCATTGGTGGCTAGTAATGAGAACCAAACAAATCAAGATGGAAAAAGTTTCACCAACAACAAGAAAAAGTGGTGGAAGCCAAAATCACAATTAGAGACACAACAATCTTCCTCCTCACAACAAGGCAATTCTTCTTCCATCAAGAAGGGAAACAACAACAAGAAGGATAAACTATTTTGTGCATATTGCAAGGAACCAAATCACGATGAGCATCACTGCAAGACTAAGAATAGATGAGTTGGAAAACTTACTTAGGAAGAACAAAATCAATGTGCCAAATGCTTCCAAGGATTCAAATCCATCCACTTCAAAGGGAAAAGGGCAAGCACTTATAGCAAGTACAAACAATTCTAAGGAATGGCTTCTTGATTCAAGAGCTACACATCATATGAGTGCTTCAAGGGAACTTTTTTCCTCTTTGAAATCATCACATATACCATACATCTATGTGGGAGATGATACACAAGTGGAAGTTGAAGGAAAAGGGGATGTTGAGTTGGATAATGGAGTTTTCGAGGATGTTCTTCATGTTCCCAACCTTAGCACCAACCTCCTTTCAATCTACCAAATCACTCACCATGGATGTGGCAACAAAGTGGAGTTCCTTCCTGATTCAGTTGTGGTGAAAAATCTTAAGGATGATTCTATGATGGCAATTGGAAAGGCTAATCATGATACAAGACTTTATTCTTTTTCTCATTTTGTCCCTATGTCTACTTCTCTTGCCTTGTTGACCCACTCAAATTCACAAAGTAAATTATGGCATGAGAGGTTTGGACATCTCAATTACTGCTACCTTCAACAACTTAGCAACAAGGATATGGTCATAGGTCTACCTCAACTCAAGTATTCAAAAGGTGTATGCACAAGTTGTGAAGCAGGAAAGCATCCTGAAGAGAAGTTTGACAAGGGGAAGTTTTGGAGAGGTACTATTGTTCTTGAATTGGTTCATAGTGATGTGGCTAGCCCATTTCTTGTGCCATCATTTGGAAAGGCTCGCTATGTTCTCACCTTCATTGATGACTTTTCACATTGCACTTGAGTTTTCTTTCTTGCTCATAAGAGTGAAGTGTTTGATAAGTTAATCACCTTCAAAGCTCTAGTTGAGAAGCAATCAAGGAAAGCCATCAAGATTCTTCAAACAGATAATGGAAGAGAGTATGTGAATTCAAGACTTATAGACTTTTGTACTCATGAGGGCATTGATCTTCAACATTCTGTTGCATACACTGCACAACAAAATGGTGTTGCAAAAAGGAAGAATAGAACCATTAAGGAGATGACCACTTGTATGCTACAACATAAGTCTCTAGATCAATTTTTTTAGGCAGAAGCTATTTGTTGTGCCAATTACATCCAAAACAAAAGTCCCCATAAGGCCTTGGATGAAATTACACCTTTTGAGGCTTGGTGTAGAAGAAAACCAAGTGTAAAACACTTTAAAGTTTTTGGTTGTCTAGCATGGGCAAGGATACCTCCAAAAAAAAGGAAGGCATTGGAACCTCAAAGTAAACCTTGTATATTTGTTGGATATCCTGACCATCTTAAGGCATACAAACTCGTGGATCCAGAGAAACATGAAATTTTCTTTGAGAGGAGTGTTCACCTTGAAGAGACTTGTCCAAGTTTGGCTCCTTCAACTCCTCCTTCCTCCTTCATGGAAAGTGATGATTGTGATGATAGTGACTTGGAAGATGATATTCCTTCAACTTTGACTCCTAGGACACCAACTTTGTAGGGTCCACAAACAGTTGAGGATGTTCCTTCTTCTTCTTCCACTAGACCTTGTTGGGCACAACAAACACTAGATTCAACAGGTCCATTGGTTGGGAATACTTCAGTTACTAGGAGGACAAGGGCACAACACAAATCATTTCCACATGCATATATTGCCATTGCTTCTGATCCACAGTCATTTAAGGAAGCATCAGGGGTTCTTGAATGAGACAAGGCCATGGAGGAAGAATATAACTCTTTAATGAAAAACAACACTTGGGACTTAGTTCCTCTTCCTAAGGGAAGAAAGTTGGTTAGGTGTAAGTGGATCTATTGGACCAAGTTTGCAACAGATGGAACTATGGATAAGTATAAGGCTAGACTTGTTGCCAAAGGTTTCTCACAAGTTCCTAGTATTGACTATACTGAGACCTTTGCACCATTAGCTAAGATGAACTCCATTCATTTGATACTAGCTATTGTTGCACCTTATGGTTGGGTTGTACATCAGATGGATGTGAAGAGTGTTTTCCTCAATGGGGATCTTCTTGAAGAGATCTATATAGAGAAACCTCAGGGATTCATACAAGATTCTACTATGGTTTGTAGGTTGAGGAAGTCTATCTATAGCCTTAAGCAAGCTCCTAGGGCTTGGTATGCCAAGATGGATTCCTTCCTACTCTCAGTAGGATTCAATTGGTGTCATTCAGATTCAAATGTATACATTCTTCAAAGGGATGACTCACACTTGATACTTGTGCTTTATGTAGATGACTTAATCATTACAAGAAGTACTTCATCTATCATTACTAGTGTTAAGACTTTTGTGCAAGATAGATTTTCCATGACAGACTTGGGGTTTACTTCATTATTTCCTTGGTATTGAAATCACAAAGTCTTCAGCTGGGATCACACTTTCTCAACCCAAGTATGCTCTTGATTTACTTTCTCGCTTTCGCACGAGCGATTGCAAGCATGCACGTACTCCATTTCTTTCAAGTGTTAAGTTAGAGGCCAAGTGTTCCACTCCACTTGTTGATGCTACATTGTACAAATAGTTGGTTGGGAGTCTCATTTACCTGACACATAAATGCTCTGACATAGCTTTTGTAGTTGGCATAGTTTCTCGCTTCATGCAAGAGCCACATGAGCTTCATTGGAAGGCCGTGAAACGCATATTGCACTACATATAGGGTACACATACACATGGGATACACTATGCAGTAGGTACTAGACTTCAGTTGGTTGGATACACAGACTCATATTATGCAGGAGATCTTGATTCCTGCAAGTCTACTTCATGTTACATGTTTCATCTTGGTTCTGGCCTCATTTGTTGGCAGAGTAAGAAGCAAAATACTATTGCTCTCTCTTCGACTGAGACTGAGTATTGAGGGGTTGTTACTACAATTACGGAGGCTATATGGCTATGACATATCTTGAAGGAGTTTGGGTTCAAATAGTCTACAATCATTTATTGTGATAATTAGATTGCTAATGAGATCTCAAAATATCCAGTTCAGCATCAACAAACCAAACACATTGAGGTTCATACGCACTACATCAAAGAGCTGATACATGAGTAGGTCATTAAGTTGAGGTATTGTCCTACAGCAAAGCAAGTTGCAGACATCTTCACCAAACCCTTCACTGAGGTCAAGTATATCCATTTGCGAGATCTCTTGGGGGTGTGTGATATTTCAGAAGGGGGGGTCACTTTACTTCTCTCTTTTATCTTATGGGAGGGATCTTTCCCTCACATGAGGCCTTCTTCTCTCTCATTTTCTCTTATTTTACTTATCTCTATTTTTGGACGGGGTTTTTTCCCATGTGATTTTCCCTCTTTCTCCTCTTTATGAGAGATTGCATTGCATATCATTTGCATTTGTATATTGTACATGGGTACCTAGCATGGCCTAGTAGTCGGGACCATCTTGCATTATTTTTTAGCTTTTGTGAGCTTAAGTGCATTTCCCTAAGTTGCACTTAAGAGGGGGTGTTGGTGTAAACAAGTATTTATTATTTACATTTTACTTAAGTTTACTTAAGATAATGCATATTCATATTAGTTGTCATGTAGACATCTAGGGGTTTGCATATTTACGAGTCGTCATGTAGACAACACAGTAGTTTGCACTCCAATTGAGCACATGTTGCCTATTACATCTATTTATGAGATACACCTTTGCATTTTTATCCTCTCATTGTTGCACGTACATTCATGCACAATGGAGGATAATCCACTCTTGGTGGACATGTGCTTAGTTGTTATGCTTATCTCTTTGCTAACTCCTAGTCATATCAGTTGCCTTTATATAGAAGGCACTTCTATAATGTATTCATCCAATTATCTGATATCCAATCATCTAATATCCATTCTCATTTTATCATCATTTTTCTCTCTTGTGCTATCTATTGAGCTTCTTGATCTTGGCATTGAATTATTGCCTTAGGCAAATTCTTACACTCCTTATGAGGATGGTGATACATTGCATACATATATTGTGAGTGGTGGCATTCACGAGTTACTTTATAACTCCTCTCCTAATCACTATCTAAAGAGAAGATTCTCTTCTCATTCTTCACTTTTTTTATATAATTATAATGAGCTTCTTGCTTTCCTCTCTTTTTTTCTCTTTAGGCTTTGCCTTCATTCATAATACATAAGAGGTTTTTCTTTGCTTTTGCTCTTTTGAAAGCTTGTATCTCCTCTTAAAGTTTTGAGTGATTGCTCTTGAGTTGCTCTCTACTTTGACAACATTACTTCAATCGGCACACTTTGGATTTATATTTGATTTTCCTGCTCTCATATTTCCTTTCAAGTAAAGACTTAAAAAAGATAGTGGATATCAATGTGGAAAAAGAGATCTATTGGTGATATTTATTGGATTGCTTTCTCGCTGATTGTTACTGGGGAACCAGTTTCTGTAACCTAAGACAACCCTACATAAATTATAAAAAGTATCTGTTAGATGAACTATTTTCATAAAGCAACTAATGACTTTGGGGGGAGCATATAATTTAGAAACTATTATGGAACAACATAATTTAACAATCCATTATTCAATATGCCTAACTATTGTCTAAAACTTTAGAGACCAAACCAGTAAAACAGGACAAATCTGATTTTTGATGAGCCAAAAAGTCACATCATTTTGTACATAACATATAGAAAGGCAATAGAAGTAACAAAATGAACATAAATTTTTCCTTGCAAAGATATATGACACTATAATAATTAAATACATGTTTGACACAATCTTTGCCAGCAACAAGTGTTGCACGGTATTATTATTAAAAACAAGAGGAATGATATAGGTTTATTACCCACAAAAAATTGCTAGAAAAGCATGAGATTAAAAGTCCCTTTAAAAATATCAATATAGTTTTCAATAAGAACTAGATATTTTGTTGAGAAGCAGCAATGTAACTCATTCTCCCCTAATTCCATATCCCTGCCACTGTCAGCAAGATCGAATGCGGACTCTTATGAGAGGAAAATCTCTGTGCACTGCTTGAGGGTATCTGCAGGACTTGTCACTGCAACACAAAAGTAAATATTGGATACAAATTTAGCAAAACAAATGAAGAGGAATCAATCAGATCCAACTTTCATAATAAGGAGAAATGTGTTTTAAGATCATGATGTGAAAGCTTGAATGAGAAAATAAAATTATATTTGAATCATGATAGGTAATCATTGATATGGACGAAAAGTTAACTGGAATACAAGGATGCCATAAATCACACTGGGGAAGCATTGACACGTTTACCAGGTATACAAGGGCTAGAATATAGATATATAAGCTTCTTTGATAATACTAAAGGAGGAAACAGAAGTGGAACAATGCATGGTGCATGATGGTAAACATATCTGAATAGATAACATGGCTGCCATTCTTATTAGGAAAATCTATTAAATCAAAACTTGGGCATATGGCCTTAAATGTATTTTTTCCACATGTATAGTGGTTTAATACAATTCTTCGATGAATGTACAGAAATTTTTTTCTTAATTTCGATTTTCAATGAGTAAATCACTTTAAAGCATTGTTAAAACATCTGACCAGATCTAACTCACATACAGCCAGATCCAGATTTTTTGGCCCCATCATATTTGTCAAATTCAATCTAGAGATTTGAGTTCATGTAGAGATTTTACCCTTTTTTAAAATTTATTACTGGATTTTGGAAAAAAAATCCTTCTCAACAAGGCAAAATTTTCTGACCAGATAAATATGCTTTGAACTTTGAAGTTACCATACATTCCACAATAAGAAACTAACCTGTATGACCCACTGTCTTTTCTGATTCAAAGATTTCATGGTCATTTCCCCCCTGTTACATCCATAGATATAATGATTTCAGATGTAAGAGAAAAAGGGGAAGTAGCATTAGTTATAGACATCCCATCCCATAACTAAGATAGATTGCATTCTCATCAACCTATATATTTCTTTTCCATAAAATTGCCACAACTACTGTTACAGTGCAAGACTTGTTTTTATATAATAAGCACCCAATGTCCCATAGTCTCAAGACCCATACCTTGTAGGTTTTGTCCCCAAAGAAATGTATCTCATCAAAACAATTCTCTAAATATCTCAAGCAGTACGTTTTATCCCAGCCCTGTGGAAAAACCTGTAAAACACATTCCAATACACTAAAACTTGATCAATACTGGAGTTTTTAGCAATTGCATATTGTCATAATTTTTCCCAGTGACACTTTCAAGAATTGTACAAGGTGAAGTACTCACATCAAAGCTAATTTGTCCACCAATAGAATAGGTTAACTTTAAATGTGCAAATTTTGTGCGAAGCACTTCAACCATTTTCATGCGTATGCCGTGGATCTGCAAATGAAACAATAATTTTAATTAATAACTAGAAAGGATCATGCCCATTGTATTGAGTTTTTGTAAAGAAGTTTAAAGTTTAAACCATTATGGTGATACTAAAGAAAGGCTTTTGTATTTGAAGAACCTTATCATATTGCTCAAATTCATCTCTTTCTTCTCGACTACAGTTTCTCCCAATAGGTGACACATTCAGCATCCCACTTCTGAACTCTATGAAGGTACCCCTAAGAATATAAGCACAACAACAATTAAATTCAGAAGTTCTTAAGCCATGAAATATAAAATATTTGAAGATAATGCTCTGAGGTCACCTTTTTAGTGGGATATCCAAGTCAGCAATGTAATGAAGAGTAAAATTAATGAACTCCTGCAATTATTTTGTGCATGTTGTTATTATAAAGAAGCATTTATAAGCCAAAAAAATGCATTCACAAGAATTGTAAAACAACTTTTACCTTCAGTTTTTGCTCCCCAAGGAATTCTTTAAAACTCTGCAGGTATAACATTAAAAAATTACTAGAAGCCAAAAGTTATGAACACACCGAATTAGTAATATCTAAGCTCAATGAAATGTAGATATTGATAATTTCAGTTTGAATTGAGATTTGTAAAAAATTAAAAATAGAACAATTTATAGAAAATGTTAGATTTTCATGTATAATAAATGCATATACCAACTACATACATGAAACCATAAAAAATAACTACTATTACAGAGACACAGAATGCATGGATTGGGGGACATCAATATTTTGAAGCAGTTATACGATGGTGGAAAAATACAACTTGCCACCAAATAATCAACATAAATAACTTGTGACCATGTATAATTTAGAGTTACACACATAACAGAGATGGAAAATAATTGTCATAACAGAAGACTGATAGAATCTGGACAATTGCAATAGTACTTTTGGCTTTTTAAGCCTTTTTCAGATACCCTGTGCTGTAACAGTTCAAGAACATCTTCTATGTAGGCTGTAAAGGACCAACTATTTACAGTCTACCTGCTGGATCCACCTGTGATGAGTTAATGATGGACTCAGCACAATTTTGCATGTATCTCAAAAGGTGTTGAAAAAGTAGTGATATATATTCCGTGATATTTAACAGCAATTGAATCTCTCTGTCAAAACCATCAATATATGAAGTTTCATTCACAATAAAAAAAAAAAGCCTTTACATAGACTACAATACATATAACTAGAGGTTCCAAGGCCTTAAAAACTGATTTTCTTCCTCCAGTACACAGATAATCTCTAATAGCAAGGAAACATCACATGAGTATTGCTGAAGTTGAAGCTGTGATAGAGACTCATATATTTCTGATGATATGCCATTCAATTTCATCCTCTTTTGTCTCTGCTATGATCGAGCTGCATCAGTTTACCGTTCTTTGTAGTTATCTTCTTGGTGCCTTGTTCTTTCTTCTATCATTTCGTCTTCATGTGATCGCTGACCTGGAGTCTTCGTGCCTTTATGATTCCACGTCAACCTTGTAGCTGCTATCATTGGTTCCTTCTCAACATTTGTATATCCTTGTAATGTCTGCCAGCTTGGCTACAGTTGAGACTCTTTGCCTTTAGCGTTTTTGTTGTGTCGGTTCATTATGTTAATTTGTACCTTGCCATTAATAACAGTTTTTGCATTATTGTGCATGATCTATGTGTGTTGGTGATATCAGGATTTTCGGTAGTAAGATTTATCTCTGTTGATGCCACGAGTATTGCATTTTCTGTACAGGCAATATTTGAAAGAGAGAATCTCTTCCGCATGTTTCGTATGCATATTTGTTGTGCATGGTTAAGTCTTGAGCTCATGTGAGGTGTTTTTTGCATAGCATAAAAAATATTGCACAGATTGTTTCTAGATAGCAGTATGTGTTTTGATCATCATATGATCATCTTTACAAAAACTTCTCCATATATTGTATGCAGAACAATCTCTGAGAATTGGTTATTTTTATTGACAACAAGTTGAAGTCAATCAAACAGAGGATCATTTTTGTATGTTTATATTCAACCTAAAATAAAGGCATTATCTTTGGTGGGCTGGGTTGTTTCCCTCGGCGAGGAAGGTTTTCCACGATAACTTTTGTATTATCTGATTGTTTTGATTTATTACATTTCATTTTAATGCAATTACATGCTTTTAGTTAAAATTTAACAAGTTATAAGAGCGGTCTAAGGAAACGACCCAGAACTAGAAGTATCAAGTTATACTTGTTTCTACTTTCAGTTGTTCGTTTTCAGCTTGTGACAATGGTGAATGATTTGAATGTTGAAGATAAATTACATCTCTTCAAACTCCTCTTCATGGAAGCCTAGGATTTTGATTGCACAAGAGAATGACCTTTTGAACTATGTAAATTCTGATGTTACAGAGCCATCTGAAGAAGCTGAAAAACCTGAATGGTAAAAGGATAAGATCATGACAAAGAAGATTATGATCGATTTGGTTAAGGATCATCTAATTCCAATTATCTTAAATTAGATTCAGCCAAAGATGTTTCAGACTCTCAAGGATCTGTATGAACTCAACAACAGTAGTAGAGCTCTCGCCCTGAGATGTCATCTTCTGCATGTGAAAATGGATGAAGGTGAATCAGTTGTTTCATATTTAATAAAGATTACAGAGTTAAAGAACCAACTTAGTGCAATTGGAGAATATTTTGCAAATAAGGATTTAGTCATGCTTGCCATGAATGGACTTCCCCACTCTTGGGAATCCTTCAACCAAGGTATTAGTGAAGATAAGCTTCTAAATTTGACAAGTTGAGATATGATTGCAATCAAGAAGAATGCAGATTAGAAGCTAGTGGAAATGGACGTAAAAAATCATCTTGAAGATGATCACGTATTTTCTGCTTACACTTCAAAAGAAAAAGGGAAGAAAGGAAATTTCAAAAGATTCAAGGATAAGAACTTTGAGTCAGCTCCGGATTCCAGGAAAAAGAAAAGGGATCTTTCTAGGATCCAGTGCTTCAGATGCAACAAATATGGACACTTAGGTACCTCAGCCCAAAGCCACAAGCAACTGCTGCAAATGAAGAAAATTCTTCTCTATAGATAGAGTGGATAGTGAACTGATCCTAAGCATAGGGGGATAGATCCCTTTGTTCTGAAGGGAAAGGTAACCAGATTCTCCAAGAAAAAGAACTTGACTAGTTTCTCTGCTATGTTACTGAAGCCCAACTTTCTATTATTCTACGTGTATGAGTCATTTTCTGACTCAATTTCAAGGAGCTTGTTCTTATCTACCCAATTTTTGAAGTCCTTTTGCAATCAATTCATCTTGCGGACAACTCCCCTGATTTGTCTTTTAAATGCAAAATAGCATTGAAATCACCCCCAATGATTGTGAATGGGAAAGGATTGTGTGCCAGAAATCCATCCAACTCATTCCACATTTCTTTCTTTTTTGGGCATGTTATTGGCCCATAAATATTGATCAATAAGAAGTTCAGGTTAGCATATAATCAATGTACTCATCTACCTATCCAATTTTACTATTTTCCACTATCTCAAAGGATACCATACCAAATTGTTGCCAAACCACTGAGGCTCCCTCTGATTGGAGAGCCTTCATCTCTCAATTTCCAAATTTCCTAATGAATTGTTCGTTTCTGCCTTGATCAATTTGGTGTCCTACATCAGGAGTATACCTTCTCATATCCCAATTTCTAGTTTTTTTGATGAATTGTTCCATTTCTGCATTTGGTTTCCTGGATCAGGAGTATGCCTGCCAGCCATATTTAACTTGCACTTCACCAAGGGTTGGTTAGGGGCATTTAAACCCCTAACATTCCACGTAAGGAGCTTCATGACCACTTGGGAAAGGGGCCTCCCCTAATCTTAACAACATGGTATCTTCTACTTCACCATCTTTGATTTTGATATCTAGTAATTATTTCCTTCCTTGCCTTTTCTCTACCGACTTCCCACAGTCTAGCTTGGTCTTGGTAGAGTGGGTTTAATTGATGCCCAGTCCCTCCAAAGCTTGTACTCTAGGAGTTCCACACTACCAAAAAACACTCCTGCTCCACTACCTTTGTAATGCCCCCTTTCTAGCATTCATAGCATGATGTTGTCGTTAGCCTATTTCCCCACAGTCTCGTAGGCTAACTAGGACATTAAAGGGGCTTAGAGGCCATTTGGCCTAGACAGTTTTAGTTGCAGGTCTTTCTGAGGGGTTCTGAGGCAACTTTGAGCATACTTACTATTTATAGTAAGTCATCTTGGACATGGCCGGACATTCAGTCACAGTGGTATGTCGATGGTAATTGTTTAAAATCGACAGGAAAACTTATTTATCATTGATAAGATTTGTTATGCATTGATAAAGCCATTTTATAAAGTTAAATTTAAATATTTAACTTTATTAATGCATAGACTATAGTTTGTGGGAAATATTTAAATTAAAAGAGTTTCCTTTATTTTTATAACACATTGGAGACATAAGGTACATAAAGGGAGTTATGTTTTATCCCACATTAAGAAAACGAAGGATTGAGCTCTTGTGAGAACACTATAAAAGAAATGGAAGAGCTTTTTTTTTTGTATGCTTGGATGAAGATTAATGTTATGTTGCTGGATATCTGATTATCGGGCTTGGAGGACGGAATCCCTCTTTGCTAGCATTCTCTTTGCTGTTGGAAGACACAGTCAGGAGGATCAATGGTGTTTTCACTTCAGGAAACAAACTGGGTTTCATTTGGGGCGTTCGCATAAAGAAATTTACAATGGTTTGAGGTGCAGATCTGAAGTTAGTTATTGCTATAGTGCCGCATGAATAGTATTTTGCTACAGTCAGCATGAACAGTATTTTTCTACAGTACGGCGTGAACAGTGTTGGTATCAAGTTTACTTGTTTTTCCAGCTGATTAGAAGTTTGGAAGGCTGCCGACTACATCTGCAAAATACTACGGCAACTAATTCCAAGTTTCTTCTGTCAAATTTTGATACTTTGCATAATAATTGTTGAATACAAGTCTGAATAGTTGTTGCAGCCTTTAAGGCAGCTGTAAGTGCACATCTACATTTAAAAATCACCCTTTATCAGCAGATTGAAAGAGTTTCCAGATTTTTCATATATTGTTGAATGTGTGCCAAGTGTTTGTGAAAATGTTATGATGTGTATTATGCATTTTAATGTCACTTCATAGTTGTTCGTAAATCTACTCATTGGAAAGCAATTTATTGAGGAAATCAGCTTTATGAGTTTGCATACAAAGTGTTTGACAATATTCCTTAAGTTAAATTTCTACAAGTCAAAGTTCAAATCAGGGGAGGATATTACAACCTTTGTTTCTTCAATCAAGAGCTCTTGCAAGATCTCCTACTTCTTGGATTGATGTTCACTGATCAATGCTGGATTGTTTCAGTCGCCTTCTCATACTCTCCTAATATACCTAAAAAATCACACATTACCTCTATATTTCCAATGTAACATTCACTCTTTCACTTCTTTCACTTGTGAGGCCTTAACCAATTCTATTCCTTTTGGTGGCTACTTCTCTACCTCACATTCCACTCATTGAATTTTTCCCTTTAGTCCTAGTTGACTTTAAATTGTGAACTCCATGACTTTGACCCCTTCACCCTCTTTCTTTAGTCCTGATGCTACTCCTTCAATGCCAATATTTAGAGGCTTTGAAACCAAAAAGTTCCCCAACTTTTGCTTCTTCGATTTATTTCCGTACTATTCATTAGTCAATATCTCCTTTGCTTTACCTATCCCCTACTTCTCCTTCCCATCCTCTATATAAGGCAACACATCAAGTTTAGAGGGAGAAAACGCTAACTCCAACCCTTCATTTGTTTTGGATGTTATTGAATTGGTTTCAACTTTATGATCGCACTCAGCCTCAACTTCCAAGCATGGGCTTTTGGCTTCCATTGTTTTCCGTAATAAACATTGACCTAAGATGGGTCATTTAGTCTTAGTCACTTTCTAAAACCATTTCCCAAACTCAAAAATGATCACGAGCTCTTCATAGATCTCAAATCTAGAATCAATCTCTAGAAGAATATTTTCCTTCGCTCTTGGTTTTCCATTTAGAAAGCATTCCCTGTTTTGATTAGGGAATCCCCTATTCTGAAATTCCGTAGGCAGGCCAAATAAGTTAAATCACATGGGAACTTTTTTGAGCACATACTTTTTCAGATCAAAATTGGGTGCCCACTCTATGCAATGGATGTTTGACCCCTTCAAAGATAAGGGATCCTATGAAGGACTTCATGCTTTAATGTAGGAAGGGTGTATTCTATGCAAAAAAATAGTCAAAATTGGTCAAATGTTGAAGGCATTCTTCCACCAATCTATGACCCGATCTTGAGCGCATCCATCTCCACACCATTTCATCGAGAGAGCTCATTCCTTAAAGCAATCCATACTCAGAGTAATGATCTTTGATGGTATTATTATTACATTACCATTTTTTGTCAATTTGTTGCATTTCCAATTCTGTCACCTTAACATCCTTCTTTTGATACCTCTACCTTGCATCCCTTTTGTTCCCTTTTCTCAAGGGTTTTTGTGGATGTGTTTCATCAATTGTCTTTTTGAAATTGTTTCCATTTCTTCCACCCACCTCCAAATGGAATCACAATGGTACCCATGGAAAAGTGTGGTATATCCAAGGACTTTTTACCCCATCTATCCAAGTTTGCCTACCTCTAAAGATAGATCTATTGCTTGCCCTTGTTGATCGAACTCCTTTTCTCCTTCCACTACCTAAAGCCTTCATGTGCCATTGTATTCCATTTCTAGATTATTTTTTATGATTTTTGTAGTCATATCTTTCTTACGCCTCACACAATTTTTTCGTTTAATTGATTTTTCTTCCATTTTCCGATTTTCCACTGAGCAAATTCTTGCTACTATACGCAAAACAAAACAAAGGACAAACTAATAATGCCTATATTACAGCTCTTTGAAGTGTAGTATTTTATTTGGCATTAAGATAGGTAACCTGTAGTTCGCGATATTGTTACCAGGATTCAACTATGTAGTTTTTTTGTGGGGCAATGAGTTTGACTTCAAAACAACACTATTGACTCTTGATAGCAATATCAAAGTTCGACTTGCTCTAAAAAACTATTATTTGACTTGTAGTTTTTTTAAAGATGCCCCAATCACAGAGCATGCGAAAAAACAATTTTAGAATTTTTTTCCTAAAGAATCTGAATTACAATGACATCTAGAGGTGACTTGAGGTCCTTATTGATACATAACAGTGGGAACAAAACCATCAATGTTGATTTCCTTTCCTTAATCAGCACAAGTTCTCTTCTTATCATCCATTGAAAATTGTAGTTGAAGTTATGCTAAGTAGTGTGTTGTAATGTCCCCCTTTTGGGATTGCCCTAATTTTTTCCCTAGAATCAAAACTTCCATTAAAATGAGAATTTTAAGAAACTAGAGATATGACTTCACCAATTAAAATGCTAATGAAACAAGATAAATACTAATTTAGGTCCTCCAATCACTATATAGGGAACAAGTGCATATATACAAAACGACTATATGGTTAGTGTAATATAATTTGCCTTAAGCATTATAAATAGATAAAAGAGAGATACAACACTTACCTAGAGATTTAGGTAGCAATGTATAATGAATACAAAAGGAACTCACTTATAGCATTTAACTTCCATATGGATTGGTGGAAAGATAACAGAAGGGTGCCTTTAACTCAAATCTAGGCCCAAGAGCAGAATCTATTGTCCCTCTTGGCCTCATGCTTCATAAGGTGGTGTACCTAGTGAGGCCTTGCCATTTCCCCTTGTGCAATTGCTTTCCACCTATATGGACTATCCCTCACAAATAGTGTCTTTGTATGATGTAACCCATTCCAATTCCACCAAGGGTCTTATCCAGTGACTTTGTTTGATGTAGCCTATGCCCATTCCACCATAGGCCTTATATAGTGCCTTTGTATGATGTGGCATTGGTGCAAGAGCACCTCAAGGTTGCATTTAAGACCCAAACCAATTGGGTCCTTAGTAGAATAGATTGAGTGTAATTAGGTCACATGAGTCATGTGGACCAATGTTGTAATAAGAAAAAGTTACTGCAAGCCAAAGTTGGCATAGAATTTTATTTTAGGGCTAATTAGAGATTATTGGGCATTCTTGGTCAAATGAGATCAAAATGTGGGAAACCCCACTTGCTCATGCTTTTGTTTTAAGCCTATCATGGTCATTTCATATTGTTTTGGGTCCTTGAGTACTTAGGAGGGTGAAAAATGAAAGTTGCAAAAAAAGTTGCAATGCTGTCAATGACAACATTGACAACTTTTGCAATTTGGTAGATAACGGGCAACTAGTTCAAAAATTAGTTTGTCAATAGTTGAGGACACATTGAATAACCTCTTTAATGGCCGTAAATGACAAGGAATTGATGATTTTGGCAAGTTGTGGAACGAATCATTGAGGATTTACAGCAATTTTTGTGTTCTTTGTATGTGTTATACATGCAATTGGATTGATAGGTTATGTAGATCTGATTAAGACACTGTTTTATATTCCTTTTGCATCAAGTTTGACTATAAAACCCTTATACCAAGGGTTTGGAGACAAACAGTGGGATGTGGGCCTGCACCCACAGTTGGAAAAATTTGAAACTTGGGGGATTACAAGGCCCATGTACGTACTATAATATCCTCAAGCCATTTTTTTTGCCACTTTTCATGGTGAATTTTTAGAGCAAGCCCTAGCATCTTAGCATCTCAGAGAGTAAGCTAATTGGGTTGGAGAATAAGATCAAGGTGTTTGGTCATATTGGGAAGATTGTTTGGATTGTGTTTGACCTAGTTGTAGTGATGATTGAATGGTCGAATGGTTGAGACCAAAGGTCTATTAGTGAGTCTATGGAACAAGTGTAAATAGCCTAATAGGTGCCTTATAAAGGCAATCCTAATCAAATGGTGTCATCTTGACCCAAAACTTGGAAGCTTGATAGAGAAGGCAAAAGGGTACCAAAATTTGGTGTCAGTTTTGTGAGATCCCAAGTTCTGTCAATGTTGTGGGTCAAAAATCAAATTAGGAGGGCTAATTAGGGCTCATAGACCTAATAGGAAAATTGATGAGATTGGGTGCTTGGGAGAAGTTGGGATCTTGAAACTTGTCAAGTTCATGATTTTTTGGCCATTGGAGACTTATCCCAATGATAGTTTTGTCAAAGTATGGGTGTAGGTGGTCAAACCCCTAAGATGTCTTTATTTGCACCTATGTGTTCAAG
This sequence comes from Cupressus sempervirens, assembly GCA_028749045.1. Taxonomy (NCBI): domain Eukaryota; kingdom Viridiplantae; phylum Streptophyta; class Pinopsida; order Cupressales; family Cupressaceae; genus Cupressus; species Cupressus sempervirens. Next base: position 382,743,184 of record CM053786.1, read on the forward strand.
AGTCCAACAATGTTTGAAAAGTGAAGTTTGTGAACTTGGCTGTTATATGGGTTGTAGATACATCATGACATTCTGAACTAGTGATTTAGAAGGGTGAGAATACTCCTAGGGATTGTGGTTTGACATTTTTATGAAGGACAGGCAATTAGGCCTATTATAAGGCAAAAGACCATCCAAAGCAACTTGCCTTCTCATCAAATTGGTATCATAGAAAGTTGATTTATGGGAGCAGGAGTAAGAGGAGTTTATGTCATTCCACGAATTAGAGGGAGAGGTATCCATCATGGTGACCAATTGTTACATCCCAATTTTTGCCCTAAAATTTTTTAACTAAATATAGCTGTTGAACCAAATTAATTTTTCATGTTCATGTGAAATTGAGTTAGTTCATTATAGTTGTTGTTATATCATGGTAGTAATAACCGTTGTTTATTTCTTCATGTTCATGTGAAATAGAAGCAGTTAATTTTAGCCGTTGCATCAATCTAATTATCATATGAAACTGAGTCAGTTAAATCTAGTCGTTGTGTTCATGTGAAATGGAGTCAATTAATTTTAGCCGTTGAACATTTATGATGAATGAGTTAATTATTATAATGAAATTTCCTAACGATCACTTGATGATTTTATTTAACAAATTATGAATCTTGAATTGATGTTTTGGGGAGAATGTTGTTTTAAAGGTTGCAGGATGAAGATCGGAGAGAGAGGGGAAGCATTACGAAATGAGGTCATTGGAAGGGGATGGTCATACAGTTCAGTCTTCAGAGGTGACAGGTTTTCCTTACAAACCGCCCTGACAAAGTTATTAGGACTTGACAATATATTTCTTGGTGGAACCGCATGAGCTTTAAGTAAAAACAATATAAATATAAAAAAATAAACAAAGTTCTTACCTTTAATAAATTTTTCAAATAATAATATCACTTAATATTATTTTATTATCTCAATTAAGATCATAGATAAATAATTACAAGGTGGCACCATTACATTAGAATCTTTAATCCAATAATGCCACCCTGCAAATACATACCTATAAACTTAATCAAGATGATAAAATAATATAAATGATATAATTACTTTAATAAATCTCTTCATCTTCCTTTCTTTTAAATTTTCCCTCCTTATTTCTTCTAGCCGATTTAATAAAGAGTCAAGCATAATCTTTTTTTGTAACTGTTGGGTAGCGTAAGGTCGGCTTAAGCTTATTTATGCATCCTTGTCATGTATCGGAGACCACTGTTGAACCATTATCTTTCTTGCCGAGTTTGTATCTGTTTCCAGAAAACTATTTTCATTAGCGCCGAAGTCTGGTTGCATTGTTTCCTATTAATTATTATTGCCAAGTCACCGCTGCATTCAGAACAGGGAGCTGAATTAAAGCCAAGTGGGAGTCATCATTGTTTACAGTGACAGTGTGTCACGTAAGACGTATTCCTCTTCTTTTCCATTCACTATTTGTTTATCATGCTAAGTCAGCTTATGTAAACCAATATAGAATTCGTTTTTCCTAGTGATAGATTGCAAGATTGTCATTACCCTCTTTTTGAACTTGAACTGTGTTATGGATAAACGCATAATAGTCAGTCCACATCTTAAATGTTAAGTGATATTAGAAAAAGCCGACTGCAATCATAATTATGGTTTAATATATTTCTCGAGAGTAATCGACTACCACAGTTTTGTTTTCTTTTAGATATAAGATTATTATCATCATAATACCCGAACATATTAAACTCTGCAAATTTCTTGAATGATTTTCTTCTTGATAAACATGTTATACAATATGGAATAATGTCCAAATCTGAGATAAGTAACAAATCCAAGTACCAAGGAATTCATAGGCTGTAGAGCCAGAATCTTGTGAATAGGTACAAGATATATTAGTAAAAGTTAATTGTTCAAGCACCAAGGAGTCACCGGCCTGATGGCCTGATAATGGTGAGGAGGAACCTGTTAAAAAGAAATACAAGAATGAAATTAGTAACCAATTCATTCATATACATAAACAAACTAATATATGTTAAGCTCATGCAAGTTCCACTTTTGAAATCAGTTGTCAAGCTGAGTGGTGGAGATCGAGTTATAAACCCACATTTTGAAATCCTTGGCCAGGGTGGTAATAGGCAAGCTTGCCACAACAAATTGATCGTGTTGTTGTTCAGACGCTTCAGTTATTCCTTCGAATAACTGCTGGAACCTCAACCCACCTGATTACTCTGATGGCTGGATCAATGAACATCCAAAGCCCGACCTCGGGGTAGGGAGGGCCATTCTACTAATTTAGAACTTGTGAGAATAAGTAAAAAGGTCCGCAACTGGGAGGTTAAGCCTATGATAATGCTTCTCCTCTCACCAAAGCCAGAGCTTGGACAACCAATTAAAAAAGTCTCTCAACTAAAAAGAGTATGTTCTATTTAACCGGTGAGTTTAGTATTTTCCTTTCAAGTTTTAAGAATCATTTACTATAAAGTTAGATATTTACTTTAAAATAGTTAGATGATCATGTGCATTTAAATCTGAATTTTCATTTCAGTAAATTGTAATTAGTTTAGTATTTATTTTCAGCTGATTATATAAATTATTAGTTAATGATAATCTTGATAGATTAGAAAAGCAATGTAAACTTAAATATTCAGTTTTTAAACCATAATTGAATCCTATATCATGTGAATATGAAATATATTTCAGTTAGTTTAATGTTGATGTCAATTAGAAGAAAACTAGTTGTTACATATGGTATCAGAGCGCTGGGTTCAACACTGAACCTAAGGCACATTACCTTCTTAAAATCTAATAAAATTGACAACTGAATACAGGATGTTGGTACGTAGAACACCTCACAAGAAAACTCGACATCCTATTTTTCCTTACCTCATTAAGAATATGACTAAGTACGATTACTCTTGCTGTTCCGAACCTCAAGATAATGAAACACTAAACCAAGCCATTCAACGAATGAAGAAGGAGAGAATCCGATGGACCCCTGCCAAGAAGGTAGCATACAAGAAAAAACTGATTCAGAATTGGAACGCTCAACAGAGCAACCCCCTCCATTTTCATAGATCATGGATGATACGAGACATGTATTAGACAAAACCAGATGTTGCAAAACAAGAATAAAGACTCTATGGATGTAGACTACCTCAATAGAGGATTTTTTGTAAATAAAGATTGCTTAGTCGAGCATTGGAAATAAATTTTGCTTTGTCGAACAATGGATATGCTTTTGTAAAATTTTGCTTTGTCCAGCAATGGATATGATTTTGTAAAATTTTGCTTTGTCGAGCAATGGGTATGATTTTTTTGTAATCAAAGATTTGCTTTGTTGAGCAATATAAATGAAATTTTGTAATTAAGGTTGCTTAGTTGAGCAATGAAAATAAATCTGTTATTGAAAATGTTTTTGGCAAACAATGAGATGAAACTTTCTTTTGCTTAGTTGAGCAATAAAAACTAAACTATAAACTTAATTGTGTAAACTAACAGGTGAAATACCTGAAATACAACATGAGTAACAACGAGAATGTGGAAAATCGAGAGATAGTTCGAGAGAACCATCAAACCTCCAACGAACTGTTACTTCAAATTTTACAAGGAACACAACTAAAACTAGAAACTATGGATAAAAGAATGAGTGAGATGGAAGCCCAGATGGGGCAACATCACAAGGAAGTGCAAGACACACCCAAGGCTAAGATAGAAGTCTCAGGACATAATAAAACCCCCTCCCCTAAACAAGCTGATAAACAAAAGAAAAAGGAAATCATGGCTGATTTATCAACAAATATTAAGAAAATTAAACCCCCTAAATTCTCTAGTACTGAATCTAGAGAGGAAGCCAAAGCATGGCTAATTGAGATGGAACAATATTTCGAAATCCGAAACTTTTCAAAGACCTCAAAGGCAGTTTGGGGCATATACCAATTCACTGGAGAAACAGCAACTTGGTGGGGAAACACCAAGGTGGAATTGAACATTAGATCTACTGACATTACATGGGAAAAGTTTGTAGACATATTTAGGATGCGATGGCTGCCTCAAACTTTCTATTATCAAAAACTCATGGAATTTCAGAACTTGAAACAGGGGGATTTGTCAGTTCATAGATACTAGGAGAGATTTACCAGGTTGCTTAAATATGTACCACCCTACCAACAAGATACCAACCTAAAGGTAAGAAAATTTATCATGGGACTAAATAACAAGATAGGGAGAGCCGTAGATGTCCTTGCACCACGAACCATGGAAGAAGCTTTGGAAAAAGTTGTTCGACAAGAACATAAGGTTAAAAAGGATGATTCTATTAGGGACAATAAGAGAAAGACCATTTGGAATTGAGAAGGTGTTGAATCTGGACCACCAAGGAAACAGTTTAGGGACTTTAAGAACAACAAACCTGAAAACAAAAGCAATGGAACCAGAGACATTCAATGAAATTATCATGTGAGCAAAAGCGACAGGAATAATGAAAGAAGAGGACCACCAAGGGGGTTGTTATATTTGCAAAGGGAACCATTATAAGAGATAGTGCCCTAACTTCAATCAGCCACAACACCCATCTTTGCCACAACAAGAGTAGGTTTTTCAATAGAGAATTTAGGCAGCCTTGGATAATAGACAGGCGGAGCAGCAGATGGGTCCCATTGAAACACCGGGTAAGATTTATGGAAACCCTGTGACTATACTCATTGATACTGGAGCAATTGAATGTTTTATTTCACCTAAACTATTAAGTAAATTTCCAAAAAGATCTGGTTTCATTGCAAAACCATGGACAATCGAATATGCAAACTAGTCATGGGCCAAGGTAGAGCAATGCCCGTTTGAAGCCAAAGTTGATTTTTCGAACTTCTCCACAGAATTGAATTTATATGTAGCTCCGTTAAGATCTTATGACATTATCATTGGAATTAGTTGGTTCATCGAACATAAGGCTAAGGTAGCTTGCCTTGCCAAAACGGTCAACTATGTGGATGATCAAGGTAGACCCACAAGTATTTCAGGGATCAAACATGAAATCAGAGCTCAACAGATTTCAGCAATGCAACTTAAGCGATATGGAAGGAAAGGTTGTGAAAAATTCGCAGTAAGGGTTGAAGATACAAGAGAAACCACATATGGGGATGATTATATTTATGAATATGGAGAAATTAAGCAAAAATTAAAAGAATCATTTGAAGAAAAATATCCCTATTTGAAGAACTATCAAGATGTATTTCCTAAGGAACTTCTTGGATTATCCCCTTCTCGCATATTTGATTTTACCATAGATTTAGTACTAGGAGTAGAGCTTACATCCAGAGCCCCATACAGGATGACCACCACAGAACTTATGGAAATGCAGATTCAATTGCAGGATATGTTGGATAAGAAGATGATTTGACCTAGTGTCTTGCCATGGGGAGCCCTTGTGTTATTTGTAAGAAAGAAGGATGGAACCATGAGGTTATGTATAGACTACAGGATGCTTAATAAGGTCACCATCAAAAATAGGTACCCGTTACCCAAGATAGATGATCTCTTCGACCAAATGAAGAGTGCGACTGTGTTCTCAAAAATTGATCTAAGATCAGGATATCATTAACTGCGAATTAAGGATGAGGATATACACAAAGCTGCTTTCAAGACTAGATATGGACATTATGAGTTTACGGTGTTACCATTTGGATTAACTAATGCCCCTGCAGCCTTCATGAACTTAATGAATAGTATATTTCACGATTGTCTGGACAAATTTGTGTTGGTATTTAGAGATGATATTCTTATATATTCTAAAAATGAAGAAGAACATCAGAGACATTTAGAGATAGTATTACAGAGACTTAGAGAACATAAGTTATATGGGAAATTATCAAAGTGTACCTTTTACTAGAAAAAAATTTAGTACCTAGGGCATATTATTTCAGCACAGGGTATAGCAGTAGATCCATCTAAGATTAAAACAATTAAAGAATGGCCTATACCTAGAAACGTATCTGAAGTTAGGAGTTTCATGGGATTAGCTGGATTTTACAGAAAATTTGTCAGGAACTTTTCAAAGATAGCCTATCCAATCACATCACTTCAAAGGAAGGGAAAGAAATTTGTTTGGACAGAAAAATGTCAATCAGCCTTTGAGTTTCTGAAAGAAAAACTGACTACTGAACCTCCTTTATGGGTACCCGATCCGCAAGAACCATTTGCAGTAATCACTGATGCTTTAGGTGAAGGATTAGGGGGTGTGTTGATGCAAGAAGAACAAGTCATTGCTTATGAGTCTAGGAAGTTGAAAAATTATGAACAAAATTATGCACCTCATGACCTGGAATTAGCAGCCATAGTACATGCTTTACAAATGTGGAGGCATAATCTAATTGGAAAACCTTTTGAGCTCCAATCTAATCATCAAAGTTTAAAATATATTTTCACTCAACAAAATCTAAATGCTAGACAAAGGAGATGGTTAGAATTTTTAGCAGATTATGAGTTTGACATAAGCTACATTAAAGGAAAAGAAAATAAGGTGGCTGATGCTTTAAGTCGGAGAAGACATATTTCAGCAATGACTAAGGTAAAATTTCAATTGAGGGACCAAATTTTACAATATTTGGAGCATGACAAATTTTATGCAAAAATCAGCATGGCACTTATTAGAGATCCGCAAGACCCCAAGTATTCAGATTTTAACTTAGAAGATGATGGATTGTTGAGATATTGCCACAGAATTTATGTACCCAATCATCCTAAGTTACGAAGATTAATTCTAGGTGAGTATCACTCAGCCCCATATTCAGGACACCCGGGAGTAACGAAAATGTTATCTGACATAAAAACCTTATACTTTTGGAAAGGAATGAATAGAGAGATAATTGAGTTTGTAGCAAGTTGTTTAGAGTGTCAGAGAGTGAAAACGAAACATAGATACCCAGCAGGATTGTTGCACCCAAATGAAGTACCAAAATGGAAGTGGCAAGTAATATCCATGGACTTTGTACAAGGGTTGCCTATGACCCGAAATCGACATAACACTATTTTGGTCGTAGTTGATAGATTGACTAAGGTTGCACATTTTATTCCAGGGAATTTATCTGATGGGACACCTGAGATAGCCCATAAGTTCATAAAAGAAATTTTCAGATTACATGGGGTTCCAGAGAAAATCATTTTAGATCGGGATACAAGGATAACTTCCAGATTTTGGCAGACACTATTTTTAGCCTTGGGCACTAAATTAAATATAAGTTCAACCTATCATCCTGAGATAGATGGTCAGAAAAAGCGAGTGAATCAGGTATTAGAGGACCTCCTAAGGGTGTATTGTATGGATCGGCAGTATCAATGGGAAATGTACTTACCTTTGGTTGAATTTGCATATAACTCATACCAGTCTTTGATTAAAATGGCTCCTTTTGAGGCCTTGTATGGCTGTAAATCCAGAACCCCAGTAAGATGGAATCGATTAGAGGACAGGATCATTGTTGGGCCGAAAATGTTTCAAGAGATGGAAGAACAAGTACTTCAAATCCGCCAAAGGTTGAAAGAAACAAATCACAGGCAAAAAAGTTATGTTGATGCTAAAAGAACACCCAAAGAATTCACAGTAGGGGACAAGGTGTTACTAAGAGTTAAGCCTCAGAAGAGCACTATCAAGTTTGGCAAGAATGCTAAATTGGCCCCCAGATATGTAGGACCTTTCGAAGTTTTGGAGGTTGTTAACCCAGTGGCCTACAGGATTGCTTTACCTCTAGCCCTTGCCAGGATGCATAACGTCTTCCATGTGTCTTACCTTAAAAAGTTTGTTAGTCACCATGAGCACATGACTGATTGGAAATTGTTGTAGGTGCGAGAGCAAGGAGTGGTAGAGGTAAAACCACTCAGAATACTCGAGGTACATAAGCTACGCTTACGAAATCGAGAGGTAACTCAGTGCAAGGTCCAATGGAACCAGCATACAAAAGATAATGCCACATGGGAAGATTATCATGATATTTTTCAAAAATATCCCTCTCTTTTCACAGAAACTGAAAACTGAATATTTCATTTCTTTTATTTTAATCCTTAAATACAATTTGATACTATTTCATTGTGGACGATGAAAAACCTAAGGGGGTGAGTATGTTACATCCCAATTTTTCCTCTAAAATTTTTAAACTAAATATAGTTGTTGAACCAAATTAATTTTTCATGTTCATGTGAAATTGAGTTAGTTCATTATAGTCGTTATATCATGGTAGTAATAGCCGTTGTTTATTTCTTCATGTTCATGTGAAATTGAAGCAGTTAATTTTAGTCGTTGCATCGATCTAATTATCATATGAAACTGAGTCAGTTAAATCTAGCCATTGTGTTCATGTGAAATAGAGTCAATTAATTTTAGCCGTTGAACATTTATGATGAATGAGTTAGTTATTATAATGAAATTTCCTAATGATCACTTGATGATTTTATTTAACAAATTATGAATCTTGAATTGATGTTTTGGCAAGAATGTTGTTTTAAAGGTTGCCAAATGAAGACCGGAGAGAGTGGGGAAGCATTATGAAACGAGGTCATCGGAAGGGGATGGTCATAAGGTTCAGTCTTCAAAGGTGACAGGTTTGCCTTACAAATTGCTCTAGCAAGGTTATTAGGACTTGACAACATATTTCTTGGTGGAACTGCATGAGCTTTAAGTGAAAACAATATAAATATTAAAAAATAAACAAAGTTCTTACCTTTAATAAATTTTTCAAATAATAAAATCACTTAATATTATTTTATTATCTCAATTAAGATCATAGATAAATAATTACAAGGTGGCACCATTACATTAGAATCTTTAATCCAATAATGCCACCTTGCAAATACGTACCTATAAATTTAATCAAGATGATAAGATAATATAAATGATATAATTACTTTAATAAATCTCTCCATCTTCCTTTCTTTTAAATTTTCCCTCCTTATTTCTTCTAGCCGATTTAATAAAGAGTCAAGCATAATCTTTTTTGTAATTGTTGGGTAGCCGTAAGGTCGGCTTAAGCTTATTTATGCATCCTTGTCATGTATCAGAGACCACTGTTGAACCATTATCTTTCTTGCCGAGTCTGTCTCTGTTTCCATAAAACTATTTTCATTAGCACCGAAATCTGGTTGCATTGTTTCCTATTAATTATTATTGCCAAGTCACCGCTGAATTCAGAACAAGGAACCAAATTAAAGCCAAGCGGGAGTCATCATTGTTTACAGTGATAGTGTGTCACGTAAGACGTATTCCTCTTCTTTTCCATTTACTATCTGTTATCATGCCGAGTCAGCTTATGTAAACCAATATAGAATTCATTGTTCCCAGTGATAGATTGCAAGATTTTCGTTATCCTCTTTTTGAACTCGAACTATGTTATGGATAAATGCATAATAGTCAGTCCAAATCTTAAATGTCAAGTGATATTAGAAAAAGCCGACTACAATCATAATTTTGGTTTAGTATATTTCTCAAGAGTAATCAACTGCCACAATTTTGTTTTCTTTTAGATATAAGATTATTACCATCATAATACCTGAACATATTAAACTCTGCAAATTTCTTGAATGCTTTTCTTCTTGATAAACATGTTATACAATATGGAATAATGTCCAAATCTGAGATGAGTAACAAATCCAAGTACCAAGGAATTCACAGGCTGTAGAGCCAGAATCTTGTGAATAGGTACAAGATATATTAGTAAAAGTTAATTGTTCAGGCACCAAGGAGTCACCGGCCTGATGGCCCAATAATGGTGAGGATGTGTCGATGAACCTATTAAAAAGAAATACAAAAATGAAATTAGTAACCAATTCATTCATACATAAACAAACTAATATATGTTAAGCTCATGCAAGTTCCACTTTTGAAATTAGTTGTCAAGCTGAATGGTGGAGATCGGGTTATAAACCCACATTTCGAAATCTTTGGCCAGGGTGGTAATAGGCAGACTTTTCACAACAAATTGATCATTTTGTTGTCCAGACGCTTCAGTTATCCCTTTGAATAACTGCTGGGACCCCAACCCACCTGATTACTCTAATGGTTGGATCAATGAACGTCCCAAGCCCAAACTCGGGGTAGGGAGGGTCATTCTATTAATTTAGAACTTATGGGGATAAGTAAAAAGGTCCACGGTTGGGAGGTTAAGCCTATGATAATGCTTCTCCTCTCACCAAAGCTAGAGCTTGGACAACCAATTAGAAAGTCTCTCAACTAAAAACTATATGTTCTATTTAACCTGTGAGTTTAGTATTTTCCTTTCAAGTTTTAAAAGTTAGATATTTACTTTAAAATAGTTAGAGGATCATTTGCATTTAAATCTGCATTTTCATTTCAGAAAACTGTAATTAGTTCAGCATTTATTTTCAGCTGATTATATAAATTATTAGTTAATGATAATCTTGATAGATTAGAAAAGCAATGTAGACTTAAATATTCAGTTTTCAAAACGTTATTGAATCCTATGTCATGTGAATATGAAATATATTTCAGTTAGTTTAATGTTGATGTTAGTTAGAAGAAAACCAGATGTTACACCAATGCAAAACTTGCAAAGAAGTTGCAAGAGCAAGAAGCAGACAATAAATGGCTTAGAGAAGAGTTGGAGAAACTCAAGGACCAAATGAAGGCAATGGAGAAGAACTTTGTTAGAGAAGAGGGGAATCGAGATGAAGAGGAAGCCTTTGGTTAGGATGAGGAAGATGAAGTTCTTGTGGAATAGAGGTCACTCCTTAATGTTCTAAAGTCCATGGGAGTTAGGGCCATGAAAGGAAAAGCAAAAATAGTCACTTTTAGTAGGAGAATGAACATTGATGTTGTGATGGACTCGTTGGAAGCCCTAGAGAATCTATTTGAATGTGAAGGCACACCTGGAGGAAAAAAGGTAAAAATTGCCAAGTTAAAACTAAGAGGAGCAACCCCTACATGGTGGAACATTGTCCAAACAGAAAAGGCAAAGTTGGGAAAGAATGCAATCACCACTTGGAAGGGGATAGTTGTTGTGTAGGGTAAAATGTGATGCAAGGAAATAGAGTAAGGTACATCGCATAATCCAACACCTCAAGAGGGTGAGATCAAGGAAAAGGACTCCTTACCCACCTCTAAGGTTACTAGATCTTAGTAGGTCAATGCAATCCAAATGATAGTGAAGCACTAACACAAGCCAAGATCTAATGATTATAGAGATAGAAGAAATAATCTCTGAATCCTCAAGATCCTAATAGGTATGTAAGTAAATTACTTCTATATCTAAGAGCAAGGATGCAATGATGCAATGATAAAATCGAAATGTAAATTTGCTAAATTGACAAAAACAAATGAGGTACTTACCTCGAGAAACGATCACCAACAGAATCTGAATTTTTGTCCACTCAAATGCTTTGAACACCAAGCGAATTTAGATCTAAACCTCTGATGGTAGAATCTACGAAACCCAGAAATTATTGTCTTCTAATAGGGTCAACCTAAGCCAGTAGGGTCGACTTAAGCCAACAAGGTCTACCTAAGCCAACACTGTCAACTTGACAGGGAAGCAGTGCGTCCCTATTCAACAATGTTCAATCACGAAATTGTTTTCGAGCATCCGAAGATCTGCAAATAGGGTATCTAAATCAGTATTTTGTTCCACATTCCAAAATATGCTAATATCTGAAAATGGGGTGTTTTGGGTGGCTATGTAGGGGTTTTCCTTCGTTAACCCCTCGTTTTGGTGGTTTCCACCTTCATGGATAGTTGTTGAATCAATAGTAAAGTGCGTAATGCTCGTGTATGAGTGTTGAATGTGCAATGCCAAGATCCAAACCCTAACATGAAGAATGATATGAATAATGATGAAGCAACAATGCATAGATTTGAGGATAACCAAGAAAGCATACCAAGTCCCCAAGGCTAAAGTACTCTAAGCCATAATCATAATCCGTATTTTGCTATTCCATGATTGAATCTTGAATGATTGAATGATAGAAGGTAATAGAAGGATGAAGAACTCATTTTCTTCAAAGGATGTTTCTAAGAGTCTTGCTTCCACCTTGCAATTGCTCTTATGTCAAATTGGGATGTCCACAAAAAGTATAAACATGCTTGCTTGATCTTTCTCTATTGAGTGCTTCATTGCTTGATCACATTGCCTTGTATCATTATGCCAAATGAAGCAATTGAGCATGCTTATAAAGGATTTGGAATAAAATTTCTCTTGTGATCCAACTCGACTCGCAATTAATGCCTCGTATCAATCTCGATATAGAGCCTAAGGAGGAGACACAAAATGGGTCCCTGGCAGGGACGCATTGCGTCCTTGTCAAATAGCGATGCATCGTGTCCCTGTTAACCAAGTTCCAAAATCTCAAGGACTCCCCCAAGGTCTTATAACAAGTCCTGATTTCAGGAAATTAGGTGCACATCTTGAGAAAATCCAATTCCAATGCAGGAAAACCGAAAAAGGATTGCAGTGATTGGAAGAGAAAAAGAGGACCCAAGTGACTAGGTCCTACTTCAAGCTTTTCGCCATGAAATAGGAATGTCAAGGAGGACCCATTAGATCCTACCTAGATTTTGTCTAGGAGAAATGAAGAGAGATATACAAATGCATCTTAAAGGAAAATTTATTATTAAGTTGTAGTAAAAGGGTGCTAAACTGTCATTAAATTGAAGTGCTTCCAATTTAAAAACTATAAATTTAGATCCCACTTTATATGGATATGACACTATGTGAATATGCAAGCTAAAGTAAAGAAAGCTTTTAGTAAATACTAAAGACAAAGGACATAGCAAAGTCCACATCGCCCAAATCCTTCAAGAAAGTATTAGTACCCACACCCTGCAGAACACACATTAGTGATAAGCCAAAATCTCCTAAGACTTACTAGGAATGATTATGTGAATTTTGTAGGTGCCCATATGCCCCCTTGTTTTCATTTACTTCTTAGAAAAAGGCGAAACAGGGTGATAAAGCTAGTCCTATAAATCGGATATGCAAAAGATATGAAAATATCTTTAAAGCTAATGAAAAAGTTATGCAAACTTCACTAAATTAGTTCCAAAAGAAGGGCAGCTGAACAACAATTCCAACACCTGTAACGGTGAGAAAATCAAAGCTACTAGGCTCAAGTTATTATGAAAAGAATACATGTCTATCTAAATGCATAGAATAGAAAAACCTTAATTGTAACCCTAGTTTTACTTCAAAAGGCCATAAATAGGAGAGCTCACCATTCATTTGTTACCTTTTCCATTTGTAGGAGGGAAAGAAGAGAGTAGAAAAGATGCCGAAGAAGATGTTGGAGGCGACAAGGATGGAGGTCCTCGGAGAAGAAGTAGCAATGGAGTGGCCACTACCTGAGGTGTTTCGTTGTTTCACAAATAATTAATTCCATCCTTGCAAAATAGCGATAGTCTTGTTGTTTCAAAACTTCCCTATTTGCCTCCTTGCAAAATAGCAATTTAGTTCAAGTATTTGATGAATGAAGGGGTTTATCAAACCTTGAGGAGTTGGAAACTTGATTTGAGTGTTTTGCATGAAGTGTTGTAAGAAGGGAGATAGATAAACCTTGTAGGTTTTGGCGTATAGTTGGAAAGAGCTTGAGTGTTACCTTATTGAAAAGTTGTTGGGCAAAATCTCTCTGCATCACTAACTACCCCACAACCATATTTGGTCGATTTGTCCCTTAATCCCATATGTTGTCAACTTTGACAACTTACATTTTTTTGGATCCTATAATTTTAGATATTACTTTCATTACATTCAAATGGTCTTTTGTAGAGCTTGTAGACATAAACTATAATCCAAACCTTTAACCTAGCCCATTTTGCCTTTGCATTAGCCCTTTTAGGGCCATATTTTCCTATATTGCCAACATTGCTTACAAAAGTGCAATATGACTCAATATGAGTCCCAAATGGATTTATTAGCCCAACTACAAAATGAAATGGCCTTATAAGCCTAATAATGCTTCATTTTCTCTTGGATCCTCTAAATGACCCAATGGTGCTCTTTGGTCCTCAAGTGCCCCACCTTTGAAATGTTTCCAAGTCTCTTGGAAATACCTACACCACAAATAATTAGAAAAAGCAAGAGCTTCATCTTGACCCTTGGTTTAAAAGTATACTCTTTGTGTCATCTTATCTTGGCTTGTCCCTTGCTCCTTGGATATGGCATATCACTTCATCTCTTGTTCATTGCTTCCCATCAACTTCATCTCATAAATTAGACCACTTCTGTTGCACACATCTGCAAGTTCACCAAATACACTTGCCAATGATACTTCTCTATCTTGACACCATCAATATGCCATATATCCATACTTGGAGAATACGCCAACTCTTGAGTCCTACTCATGACTCAACGCCATCTTTACCATCTCATTCTCAGTCTTAGCCTCTCACATTGAGGCCAAATCAGTCTTCACCAACTGATCCTCTTCCTCATGCCACTCCCCTTGGCATACCAAACCATCCTCAATCTTCATGGCTACCACATTAGCCTTCTCACTTACTGTCACAGCTGTACCTTGCCTAGTACCTTTCCTTTCCTCAGTCATCGACTTCTTTCTTGCTACTAGCCCTTCCATAGGCCATACCACTTTCCTCTTGACATTCAAGTGCCAATTTTTGGTTGTCTCCAATAGTCCTTCCAACCAGGGTCTCTACTTTTCTTCCTACTTCTTGTTATTCCACTTGTCCTGCTCTATGCTTTCTGCAAGCTTCTCCATCCTTGCTGAATTTTCCTCTAATGGTTTCCTCAAGCTTCTCAATTCCTCTTGCTTCATTTCCTCTTCTCTTTTCTCTTCTTGCTTCCTCCTCTCTTCCTCTTCTCTTTTCTTCTTTCCATTCTTCACAATCCTTCAATGCTTTAGATGCTTGTAGAATTTCCCTCTCTGATCTTGTCAAAGCCATCTTCACCTTACACCTTACACGGATCTAATCCCTTGCTCTAATACCACTGTGATGCAGAGCACAGTGGGCCCAAACACGTCCTCTTCATTATGGACAAATTCTTCAAGCTTTCAGTGAGATACAACTTCTCACATCAATTGTCTTCTTCCAAGTCACCATCTTAACTCACCAACTTGGATCAATAACTTTTGCATGGGCAAAGTCTGGTTTGCCCTTAACTATCACCAAATTGTTAACTCTGTGACAATTTTATCAGACCTATCATCGATCCATTTCTCATGGGTCTTTGTACATGGTGTCCTGCAGTCCCAGGAGGTTTTTGTACATGCACTTCCCCATCCTCCTGTACAATATGGGGTATGGTTCTACTAAAACTCAAGAATACTTCATTTTACAATCTCCCTGGATACCCTAACCAGGGGTTTTTGACAGTTTTCAAAGAAACACTTGAATTTCTGTAAATATCAAATGGATTTACATTCTCCAAAAGCCAAAATGCTAAGGATTCATTACCGTTTCATCTACATTCAAAGATCCTTCTAAGTATTAATAGATCAACAAAGAACAAACACTTGAAAACACTAAATTAACTGTCAGAACTTATAAAGTACACATGAAACTTAAAACTTTATTAATCTCAGACTTATACATCCAATCCTCTGCCGATGATCGGACTTTCCCAGCCTCTATAGACTAAGATGAACTCCCAAAACTGACGACCAACCTCTCTAACTACTCCACAACCATATTTGGTCAATTTGTCCCTTAATCCCATTCGTTGTCAACCTTGACAACTTACATACATTTTTTTAATCCTCTCATTTAGATGTCACTTTCATTACATTCAAATGGTCTCTTGTAGACCTTATAGACATAAACTATAACCCAAACCTTTAAACTATCCCATTTAGCACTTGCATTAGCCTTTTAGGCCATATTTGTCTATATTGGCAACATTGCTTACAAAAGTGCAATATGACTCAATATGAGTCCTAAATGACTTTATTATCACAAAAAGATAATGAAATGGCCTTATGGGCCTAGATATGCTTCATTTCCTCTTGGATCCTCCAAATGACCGAATGGTGCTATTTGGTCCTCAGATGCTTGTGCACCATTAGCACTTTGGAGACCTGTGCCAAGGGTACATGCAGATATTTACAATGAGGGAGGTATTAAGAAGGCTACAAATCACTACAAGAGAATGCCTCATTTTCTCCTTTCTTAGAGGTTATCCATAAATAGCAAATAACATTTGAAAAACTCCTTAAATGCTCTAACAGAGATTGGCTTTCCAAGTAGCAGCATCTGTGTTCACATATTTGTAATCTACTGCAAGAATGGTGTCTAGGTCATTGTAGAAAAGAATAAGGCTTAATCTGATAGGTCAATTCAACAATGTGTTCATTTTAAGCCTTAGTAGCATTTTGAAGTGTCAGTATATATTAGTCTGTTCTAATAAGTCAGATCCATCAAATCCCTATAATGATTTGCATTATGAATGTATATTCTTCAAATAAGGATGGTAGTGTGCCTTAGAATTATCTAATCTCCAAGTGACAACACATATTACTAGACATGGACCATATAATAATTACAAAAAACAAAAAAAAAGAATGAATTGATGTTAATTCTATTATCATTTCATGAATCAATTCCTGGGGAGCAAGAGAATTACCTGATTACCAATCATTTTGCCATCTTGGTAAGCAACAAGGCCATTTTCTGAGAAGACATAATCATAATCTGTAATAACTGCAAGTGGAAAGATCAAAACGATGAAAAAATAAATCATGTTTAGTGGTTCACATTTTAGGGAAAAAAAAAGTATCAGAGTAGATTCTAAAACTCATCTTGGTCGACACAGTAGCAATGAATTGTCTATATCCATTTAAGAGCCTAGTGCAAATTCAATAAGATAAAAGCATAAGTAAACTATTATGAACAGAGCGCTCTACTTAGAAAACAAGTAAAAAAATTAATAATAACAGTAAATATTTTCTTAAACCTTGACTTCATCCATAATGGATATTTCATCCATTGAAAATCTCATTGCAGTTAGATACGATTGTTTTATTAAGAGTAAAAAGTCTACACCTTTATTTTTTGAATCTTGTGATATCTGTGGAACAAATGTTCAAAGTCCCGTTGTCACTTGGTTCTTGCCAAATGCACTTGTAGACTAGGTCGCAAGAGACAAAGCCTCTTGAAGTAAATATTTTTACACCTTTTTAACATATCAATTGATATATTTCATGTTTGAAGAAATTTTCTTCTGGTTGTAGATAAACCATTGACAGATAGAAACATTAAATCCAAAGAATACTTAGCAATCTGCATAACTTTTGCTCATGAGCATTTTTGACAAAATTCTAACATTTGTAGACTTATTGTAACTTTTAGTCTCGCCAAAGGTTGTGCATAAGCAGGGTAGTAGCCTCTTAATTCAAATTCCCTTCATCTTAAACTATAATAATTTTTCTCTTCCTTGTTGAAAGAAGGGAAACATGCCATACAGAACTGTAAATTGTCAAGAATAACTCATACTAATATTTTCCCACATAAAGAGAAGTTGTGATATTATATTTCTTCTTCCATTTTAAAGAGATTTGAAAGCAATTAGTGCAAACCACTTTTTCCAAGCTGTTCAGTTATTTTTACTAAGTCTGAGCCACCTACAACTCCCACAGCCACAACCTGCATGCCAAAAAAGTAATGGTATTCCACATATTATACCATAACAGAAATCAGCACACTCTTAATATTATTTTCTACAAATGGAAAAGACACTTCAGAGAAATAGCAATGTTAGTCAACAAATGGAGGCCAGTACTAAAGAGAGCTAGTCAGAAAACCATTAATGTGATACCTTACGCAAATTTTGCATGAATTGTAACATCTCTTGCGATATCTCCTGTGCAGTGAATAAATAAATGAAGACGAGTTAAAAACATAATAAATTCAAGAGCCATAAAATCCAAATAAAGATTGGAAAGAATTGATAAGTATTCAAAACCTTCTTCTTGACATCCCTTAACAAATATAACAGACAAGAAACAGAAGAAGAAAATATTCTATAAGAGCGGCAATTATTTAGATTCAAAAGAGATTTGCTTTGTAGACCTGAAATAAGCTTTTACAAATTGAAGGTGCAGAAAGGAACAACTGCATCAACTGAAAAATAAGAACTAAAAGAGCACTTTTCAATAAGAGCAAAATTCCAATGGGAACATTTGTAGGAATTCCCATATTCGTGGCATTGTAAATTTCCGATGTGGGTTCAACATCTGTAAATTTACACGAAATTCCTTGGCATAAGTCTATATGCTATAACCAAGATCATTAAAGCCTTTGCATTGTTCATGAATGTTCAATTGGTAATTGTTGTCAACTGTGTTATGACTTAATACTAAATTATTCACAGCTGTTTTAGATCTTTCAAATTTTGAAACTGAAATGAAACAACAATCTGAAGATCCAGATTTAAATTACCCTGGGAACCACAGGGTTTGCTCCTGTTGCTCTGGCATTAATACCAAAATGAAAATAATGTCTTCGAGAAAGTGCATAAGATGTGAGCCTATGACTCATGCCCTCATTTACACCCCAGAGGCTGTGAGACCATTAATCCCTAATCTATCAATCCAAAAGACAAAACAAAGACCGACAGTAGTACAAATTCTCCAACAAGCATCCTCCAAATTCATTGATCTTATCCATTAATAAATAGGCAAAAAACAATAGGATAACTACAGTTCTACTAAACATGGTGTTGTTACTCAAATATAAATTATAATAGCCATCTGTTGTGATCAGACAAATGCACTTTATGTCTACACCATGTGAAGAGCACAATAATTGGAGACTCTCCAAGCGTGAGACTTTGCGCGGAAAACAACCTCCAAAGTTGTAAGGTAGAATCCTTGTAAAAAAATCAACAAGTTCACATTACCACACTTCAAATAAGAGAAAAGGAAGAGAGATGCAAATATGAAATCCTCTATTAAAAGTGGAGGTGTGATAATCACATCCTCTATACAAGATTCAAGAATAAAATAGACATATAAATAGTAGTTCACAGAGAAATATGTGAGGCCTCGCCCCGACCCATCATAGCTTAGTTGATACTTTATCATTTTGATACTCATGACTCGATATGTCGGGACATTATTTGATACACTGAACATTATTATGCTATTTTATGATGTGTGATGTTTTATTTTCAGATACTTGATTTCGTCATTTAATGCTTTATGAACATGTATAATGATGAAGTAAATGAATGCAAAAACTAACACTTTGACTATGCAATTTTAATGGTCGAAAATATGAGTAGAATTAGATAAACAATTGATTATTAGAAAAAAGAATGTTTTAATTTATATGATTTTTCTGATACGTAATTTACATAATGCATGTGATTTCTTGGACTACTGATGTGTGCAATGAGTGTGCAAGATAGATAGCCGAGAAACCTAATGGATAGACGGAACTGTACCCCTTGCCAATTTGTGCTATTTTGTATTATCTTTCTTTGAAGGTTGTTATATAGTCTTAAAAACTCTCCTAGCTTTTGTTGGGTTCTATTAAGTCCTTAAGGCCTAAAAACATTAAATTTAAGTGCCCTAGGGGTAAGGGTAGGGGTTGGGAGTACTTTCCACCCCCTTAGCCTCCTTGGTTGACTTTTAGGGTCACTCAAAAACCCTACTTTTGGTTGATTGTGAAAATTGATTTGTCTCCTCCATGAGTTGGTGGCTCAAACTCCACCTTAGGGTTTCTTAAAGTCTAGTTGAGTTAGGGCCATATTTAGAGGCATTTTGGAGAAGTTTTGGTTTTGTTACCCAATCTCTAGTTTTTAGAGAGAAGTTGGAAGATGGAAGGAAAGGAAGGATAAGCTCTTCTCAACTTGTCATTTTACTATAACTTTTTTTGTGAAGGTAGGGCTCTTCACTCTTTTGATCATGTTTCTTCTTATTGTTCATGCTTGATTCATGTATAAGGCATTGTGTGCTCCTTATATTGCTTGTATGTGTGTTGGGATTGTTTGGAAGGGATCTTGACTTGTTTTTGGATGTCATTCTTATATTTTGCTTTGAAATTTCGAGGGGATTTCATGGGGATTGTTTTGGCATCACTCACCCTTGGATAGGGAAGAAGTGGCCATGTATGGGGGAAGGGCCTTAGTTGAACCTCAATAGTGTAGAGTCTCCTCTCATGGTGAGAGGAGAGAAAGAGGGTAAGGTGTATGGGCCCCTACTTGTCATCTCATACCTTGTATGAAAATTTGAATTCTTGAAGAAGGGAAGGAATGAATACCTTTGTTATATTGGCCCCGAAAGGGCATTATAGAATAACAGAAGTTCTTGAATTTTGGCCCCGAAAGAGCTATGTTATGGTATGGTGATTGACATCTCCTATTGAGAAAATCCACCTCCCCCCCTATTTTGGTTCAATGTTGAACCTATTGTGCAAAACCAGGTTGGGAATGCATGCTTGAATTGTTCATCATATATGTTGTTTTACCTCCGGGTCAGTTCTTGTCCTTCCCATGGTTCCCTTGATGCATTGAAGATATTGGAAAAGATCTCTTGTGAAAGACCTAGAAGAGAATTCAATTGAATTGTAACATCATGTAAACATGTATTTAAATTTTGATGTATTTTGGCAAAGATGTCGGGTTTTCTTACTAGTTTGAACCAAGTTAAAATAATAGAGAAAAGATTGAGAGAAACTCCGTGCATTGTATCTTATGTTATTTCAATTCATGTGTATATGTGTGGAAGGATAGATTAAATGGTGATGTTTAATTATAACATTTCCTTTCAAATTCAATTATGTTAAGTAAGGAATTCGTCATGTTGAAATTTCAATCAAAATTTATATGTTCTAGGAGATGCAACAATTCCCTCTTGTTGATTTAATGATCTACTTCAATCGTCTTGATAAAACATGCAATTGGTAAATTCCAATTAAAAGGGAAGCATACACCCTTGTTTTAAACCTATTTGTAAAACACAATATTGACCAAAAAAATATATATGCATTTCATTGTTATAAAAACCTAGCATACACAAAATATGCCTCTTTAATAGTGATGCAAGTTTGTAAAAGATTGCACAAAAAAAGAAGACACCAAAAAAAAATAGCATGAGAAAAAAAATGTATCATCCCAGGAGCTTTTTGCTCTCTGGAAATTGTATGGGGAGACAAATTTAATCCCATTGGCAACAAAGCATATTCCCAATTGATTCCCTTTTTAAAATCTTTTTTCAAATCCTTTAAATATAAAAATAAATAAATTTGGTGTAAAACAATTAAATAACACAAAAATATATATACTTATATATCTCTATCCTTAAACTCACCTAAGTTACTTTATACATTTATTACCCTCCCCTTCTCCTAAACCTCCACCTAATCCCTCACACCTATCCCATGAATCTAGCGCATGGGAAGCCTGAAGGAGTAAGCATTTACATTATTAATATTGTTCTTTTCTCACCCCCCCTCACTCTTTCTTTTAGGCGACAGTAGGGACTAGGCGCAAGTCAAAGGAGCAAGTAGTGGTTGCATTAAATGCTGACTTGGCAACCCAACCACGTTACCAATTCCTCTCCATGCGAAATTCTTCCTTAGTATAACCTCGGGCAGCGCGCGACCTCCTTGGTTGGCATCCATGACATGTGGCATGTTAATCTTAACATTCCCATCAACCTCCTTTTTATCTCATCCTCACTCCTCCATTTCAAGCGCACGCAATATGAGGGCTTGGCATTGTACATTTGGGGGGACAGGACCTGTGACAGCGCAGGCTTGGGAGCAGCGCCGTTGGTATTGGGTTCCGCCCAAGTGCTTGGGGATGTGAGGGTGACAGGGTGGCCAAGTGGCCAAGTGGGCAAGGTGGATAGGTAGGCCTTAGGTTAGTAAGGTAGATTAGCTAGTATGTAGGATAGTTAGTATGTCGATTAGTTTATGTTAATGATTTACTTAATATTAATTAGTTTCTTCTTTGCTTTAGTTTAATTTAGTCTAAGTTGTAACTTAGTTTAGATTTGATTTAATTTGGGATTCAAGTTAGTCTTAGAGCTTAGTTAGTTTAAGACTTGATAAGTTAATGTTAGACAGATTAAATAGTACAATTGATTTTTTTAAAATTTTAAGTAAAGATTTGTGTTTGTTTAGTTTAAGTATATATACTTAAGTTTGATTAGTTAAAACTTTAAATCCAATGCTTAAAATGGTGTTAGTATAGGATAGCACTTAGTTATGAGATTATTAACTAGTGCTAATTTGAACGTTCTAATTTGAAATTAGATTAGTTTAGTTAGAATAATTTTTAGATTTTAGTATTGTTTTAGTGTGTGTTAGTAAAGTTAGTTAGGTCTTATAATGCGATAGAATATTGTAGCTTTTAGTATTTATTATTAAAAAGTTGGGGTTAGTATAGTTTTGTGATAAATTAATTGGTAAAGTATAAATTTTAGATTGTAATTGTCAAATTTGAAATTAGTATTATCTAGAAATTAGTTTTAACTAAGTAGCAAATTTAATTAGTATATTCAAAGTTTCAAGTATATTTTGTGTTAGTATTATCTTGTTCTATTGAGATAGCACTAAACGAGTAGTTGTTTGCAATTGTTAAATTTAGATTTAAATTAAATAAAGTTTTTGACCAATAAGTTTGTTATGCTTAAAACAAGTTTATGTTAGACTAATAAGATCATGTTAATTTGTGTTGTTTAGTTAAATTTAAGATCAATTTATATTATTGTGCAAATTATTTCAATATATCGTTGAAATCTTAATGCAATAACGAACCGAATGTTGATACAATTTACTAACGAGAAATTAACTTCCTCGATGTATCTCTTATCATGATTATAAACTTAAAATGAATATAGTAAACCTAATTCTTCTCTCATGAATCATCTCTTAAACCTTAGTGAATCTTATTATTATAAAAAATAAAAAATAAAAATTCTGTGTTTTTTTGCCCTCGTATTTTGGGCATGACAAAATAATATATAAAGACTTTGAAAATAGCACAAGAATTCATAGACATTTGAAAATAACATATGAATTGATTCATTCATAACGCATAAGGGGCAACACAAGCAGAGACCAGCCACAATTTCTATGCTCTTATTCATCAAGATTCAATTCTGCATACCTCAAAAGGCTTGGAGTCTGGGCACATGCCTGACATTCTAGACTTGACAAGTAAAGAGGAAAATTGATTATACTACAAATAATATTATAAAGTCAGATTATAAGCATGAATGTGAGAAATTCTATTTGCAGTCCTAAGCATGTGGACCTCATTTGTATAAGCTGGAGTGTAAAAAGGGAGAAAGAAGGCAAGGCTTTTTGGAAAAACCATGGGTAATTAAACTAATATTTTTCATAAGATTGGAATCTATCCCACAAATCTCAAGGCCCATTCTAAGATGCCAAATTTTTGCCCTGAATAAATAATTCTGACTCAAAATAATTCTTGCATAATTAACAGTAAATATTAAATTTTTTTTAAAACATTAAAATTATTCTGCAGTCTCTAATATAATCTTTCCTTTAATTAAATTGAAATAATGTGATCTGCCTTTGAAACGATTAGTGACCTTTGGCCTTAATATAATTTCCTAGGGTCAATACTCTATCAACAATGTTGTTCATATGCCTTTTAAAATCAATGAAAATATTTGCAGCACTTTATATCCACCAAACATGAAGACCACAACTATGGGAAACTTTGCAAGAGTGAAACTTAGCCTGTAGAACAACCTCCACAATTGAAAGGCCAACTAATTGTAGGATTTTCGATGAATAATAACAACCATACAGATGAGAAGATAATGGAGGTAAGTAAATGAAATCAGATTATAATGGTGTTGGGGCACCAATCAAGGTCTCTTTACCAATTGCTAGAATAAAATAGGCACATGCATAATAGTCCATAGGAAAATCTCCGTTATTGGGAGCACTAGGTTTCTCCAAGTCCTTGTAGTGATGATCCAATTGTTTGGCAGAAACCAGAGATAGGGTGGTGGAAGGTGAACTTTGATAGGACGTCTAAGGGAAATTCAGGGCCCTTAGGAGTAGGTTCTATTTTTGGGATGGTAATCGGAACACGTAAGCTTTAGGAGGAAAGAGATTAGAAGATGGCACCAATAATGTTGCAGAGGCAGAGGTAAAATTGGCAGCAATAAGGTGGCAAAACATTTAGGATTAAGGAGACTAAACTAAGAAGGTGATTCACTTGTTATCATTCAAGCAATCGTGAAAGGGGCTATGGAGAATAGGCATTTGCAAAAATATATAAATTTAATAATGATGAACTAGAAGAAGCGATTTATTTTAGAGTTGTGTGAAATGAGAAGGTATTAAAGAGGCAAATTGCTTGTCCAATTGGGCATTATCCTTCAAAAATAAAGGTGACATTAAAGTCGAAGACTTTAGATTATGCAATTTGAATTAAAACACCGTTACCCAACATTTAATTTAAAATTTGCCAGCAGATGTTGCATGCTTTAGCAGTGGTGTACAAGTGAGGTGGAGTTATTTTGGTGAGGTGGTAGATGTGACATAAGCACATTATAGGATGTTGCATCAATAGCGAAGGAAGTTTGAAGTCTATGTCTTTAATACTTGGCATTTGATGTTCACTTTTGTAAGCATTAAAGTTATTTGAAAAGTGTGCTCTAGCTTAGTAGTGTGAGGATGGAGACAACTTTCACTCGCACCTCACCCAAGAAACAAAACCCATTTTTTTGGCCAAATAACAAAGAAACAAATGGATAAAATGTTTGTGCTTAAAGATAAAAAAGTTGACAGATAGTGTAATCATAATTTTAGAGAGGTGAAAAATTGCTATAGAACAAACACAAATTTGTTTTCTATGATCATCACACAGGGTTTGTCGTTAGGGGAGTCAAAGGAGATCATCAAAATGGTGATGGAAACCAATGTCACATAGGAATTTCTTGGCGGTATGGATAACATTCTTAAACAGGCAATCCCAAGGCTTGCAATTAATTTGTTTGACCAACAAGGTTTGGAAAAAATCAAAGGCACTGCCCCATTTGTGTGGAGGTTTGTTGAAAAGTGACGAAGGCAAAGGCTCAAGGAAGCTCGCCGTGGGCGGAAAGCTTTAAAATTGGTTGTGATGATTCTAGAGCGGGATGAAGAAATTGCAGAAATGAAGCGTGTTATTGGGTGGTTGAGGAAGATGAGGAGAGATTAAAAGAGAGGCTCTGTGTAAGCAAAGGCGAAATGGTCAAGAATAATGTAGCATCTAGAAGTTGAGGAGGCTCAGGAGTTCAAAGGTTTCAATGCAAATCATTAAATCTTGGGTGAAGGCAATCTGCATAATGTATCTTTTTTGTTTAAAATGGGTTATGGCATTTTTGTAAATTCTGTAAATGTTTATGGGTTAATGGTATGGTTGAATGCCAAGTTTCTTTTGGAGGTGAATTGTAATTGAAACTGTAGATGTCAAAGATGGGATAGTAGAAGGTGGGGTTGGTAGTGGTTTTTGAGGTGAACTAGTGATTTTTTGTGAAAAATGGTGAAGTATGATGAGTTTAGGGCTAATGTTATTATCAAACTGCTATGCACTTATGCTTAAATTATTTTAAAAACTAAAACTTGCTACCAATGAAAAAAGCAATCCATAGTAAAATAAAATATAAACACTTTAAAATTGACACAAAAATTAATTCATTCATAAGTCACAGAGACAAGACAAGAAGAGATCAGCTACAATTTTTATGCATCATATTGATCAAGATTCAATTTTGTGTCCTACAAAAGGCTTGCTATCTAGATACATATACAAGGCCTAATTTTAAGCATGAATATGCAAAATATTATGTAGAGCCCTAAATAAGTGGACTCCAAATATACGAAGTTAGAGACAAGAGAGAGAGAAAGAAGGCAAGGATTCTTGGAAAATGCAAGGTCAATCGAATTAATATTTGTCAAATGATTAAATTCTATTCGAAAATCCCCAAGGATGCAAATTCTTTTTCTTCAAATTCCTCAAATAATCTCCATTCAATGCACACAGCCATCAAAATTACTTATCAAGAGCTTCCAAAATTTTCATTTGTCCAACAACAAGCCAATTAAATAGCCACATGTCATAAATTACAAAGAATAATTGTTGGGCCTCAACTATGTTGCCACAAGCCAGTTTAATCCTCTATAGCATCAAAGTTGCATAAAATGATCATGTTGTGAAGTTTTGCCCCATTGCAAATGGGAACCCCTTCTTTTTGCTTTAGCAAGTAGGAGTTGTCTTAGATGGTTTTAGTGGGCTACATTTTCAAGTCTCCAAATCCGAGGGCAAGTTTGAGCAATTTTGGCTTGTTGGGAAGTACTATTTGTCTGAGGGCTTTGACGTCCTTTTGGGGTATTTTCAAAGCCTATGTCCTAGTGAAGGGTAGAGTATTAGTCTAAGTGAGAAAGCTTTACATGCTTGGGAGATGGGAGAAGGATTGCTAACAAACTTAGACAGTGGTAGAAATCCTCTAATCAAAGGATTTCCCCTTGTGGAAGTCCTCTGATCAAAGGATTTCCCCTAGTGGAAATCCTCTAACTCCATGATTCCCACCAGCTATCATCTCTCCTCAAAATCTCAAGATTTTCCCTTAGGACAAAGCAATGTGTAAACTTGGTTATCAGGGATCGTTATTGAGGTGGCAAATTGATTGATGCAATGTTTAAGCGATGAAGAGAAGGAAATATGGCAATTTTCCTAAGGATAACTGTCGCAGTCATGTGTGGTGGAAATTCTCTGACAAGAGGATTCCCATTGTGGAAATCCTCTCTCCTTAGGATTTCCACTCTTCTTCTCATCAAGTTAAAACTGATGCAAAATAATGCTTAGGCATAGCAAGTTGAAAATAAGCTAAAGAATTAGCATAACGGTGTGAAATGGAAACTTTTGGTAGTCTAAGTGACAAAATCATATTTGGTAGAAATCCTCTAATTAGAGGATTACCACTATGGAAATCCTCTCTCCAAAGGATTCCCACCGCGTTAATCCTCCCAATCCCAAAGTTTCACCACCCTCTAAGGCATTCAAAATGTCGTCTCATGCATGAACTCAAAATCATGAGTAAAAATAAAGCAAGAAATTGTCAAGGAATGTTGAAATGGGATAAGTTGTGAGGAAATCATGTTTGGTGGAAATCCTCTGACTAGAGAATTCCCACTGTGGAAATCCTCTCTCCAAAGGATTCCCATTGCCTTAACCTCTCAAACCAAAATTTCCCTTTTTTCCACTTTGCACCAAAATGAATTTCCAGTAAGTGTTAGATGTAAAGGATTTTGAGTTGAGATGAAATTAATTGACAATGATGAAGGTTTGGAAAGTTTTAAGGCAAAGGAGGGCTAAGTCATGTTTGGTGGAAATCCTCTGACCAGAGGATTCCCATCGTGGAAATCCTCTGACCAGAGGATTTCCATCGTGGAAATCCTCTCTCTAGAGGATTCCCACTACCTTAATCCTCTCAAACCAAAATGGACTTCAAGCAAGTGTTAGAGCTAAAGGTTGTTGTGTTGGAGTGGAATTGATAAGAAACGAAATCTTGGAAGGATGGAAGGAAATGAAGTGCTACAAAAAATTTGTGGAAATTCTCTGACCAAAGGATTCCCACCATGGAAATCCTCTGAGCTACAGATTTTCACCAATAGAATCCCCCAACGTCAAGAATTTTGCCACTGCATTTTATAATTCTAAAAGAGAGTTGAAGATGAGGGATGGCACCTAGGGAGAGATTTACTGATAAGGAGAGAAAAGTTGGAAATAACCATCAAAAAAGAAAAATATATATTTGGTGGAAATCCTCTCTCCAGAGGATTCGTACCACAATAATCCTGCCCAACTTGGGAAATTTCCCTTTCCCTTTAGCCTTATTTTCCTCATGTAAAATGAATGACAAATCAAATGGGAAGATTGGAGCGTTGTGAGAGAAATGAATCTTAATGCTAAGTGAAAACTGGAATGAATTTTTATCATGCTTGGTGGGAATCCACTGACCAGAGGATTCCCACTATGAAAATCCTTTTTCCTTAGGATTTCGACCCAAGAACTTTTTCTTCCAAGCCTCCATAAATGCGTGAAGATAGAAAGATTGGTCAAAGTAATTGATAATTTGTTGTTAGTTCTTCATGGTAGATTACTTAATATTGCTTTGTAGTATTGCATGGCTTCCTCAATCTTTCTCTTGGAGTAGATTTATTTTCATGTTGAAGTAGCTTAGTTGAATGCAAGTTGTTGTGGATGTTTATTTGCTTGACAAGAAAAAATTCAGGCCACTAGCCTCTTGCTAATGGTAGGAGTGCCTTGTGTGGTAAGCCGATGGTTGAATGCACTTAACTTCAATTGATCAGTGTGTGATCATAGTTACCAATAAAGTAGATCTCCATCATTTCCCACCTTAAACAATTAAAAAAAAAATTTATAGGTTTTTGTTTATACGATTGTCTAATTATTGGCATTGATTGCTAGGTGTCTAAGCATGAAAATAGCTAAGTAGTAGGAAAAACTTCTTTCAGCAGATTCAATTGCAGCTTCCCCAATTGTGGGAAATCTAGAGGAAAGCGTTATAGGGGAAGAAATGAGAAAAAGGTTTCAGTTATACGGTCCTTTAGCAGTCTGATCAATGACAACAAAATCTTTGTTACCCAATTTGTTCCTCGCAGTGAGAAAGAGTGTTGGCTTATATTGCTGACTTTGATGGAAACAAGAGAAACTTTGTCATAGCTTTCAACTTACTTGTCATGCTTAATATCTTCAATTTTCCTTCGTGCATGGTAAATGTTATCTCGTAGCTTTTTGTCCTTTTTTGGGTTTATCTTTTTATAAAGATTTTCTTTTCATTGTGTTATTTGGATGTGTTCATGTTAGATGATATTTTGGAGAAAAAAAAATTGATAGATAATATTTTGGAAAATTTTAGTTAATAGTGCTTAGTAGATTTATTCAGCTTTCTGAGCTCTTGTATTGTTATTAAATTGCAGATCTCAGTGAAGAAATCAACAGTTGTGTGAGTTGCAGTATTCCATAGAAAATAAAATATAAACAAGAAAGACAAGAAGACATCATCCACAATTTTTATGCTCATATTGATCAGGATTCAATTTTGTGTCCTACAAAAGGCCAATAAAATAGGCACATGTCATATATTACAAAGGATAGTTGTTTGGGCCTCAACTATGTTGCCAAACAAGTCAATTGAATCCTCTATAGTGTCAAAGTTGAATAGAATGATCCTTGTTGGGTAGTGGCATCATAAAAATGCCTACTGAACTATGACACCCACAAGTTAGTTGACCATGTGTATCCAACATAATTCTAGACAACAAATTACTATCATTCAAAGGGCTAGCAACAAACTTAGCATTCCTTATTTTCATTTGGTCTTGACATCTAATAACCAATAGAACCATCAGATCAAACATGTCACTTAGAGATCGCTGAAACATCATTTTCAAGGTTATGAAAGAAATGGGCCCCATTACTAAATTAGTTGATCAATGGTGGGCACTGAAGATAAAATAAAGCCAACTCCCCTATGACCTCCTATTAGCTGCTAGATCTATAGATGAACAATCGTTGAAACTTGCAATGCAATCATCTACTAAATCATGAAACAATCCCATGGGCTATCGAATCAAGAAGATTGTCGGTGTGCAAGAAGCAACAAACTAATATCAACATATCACCACCAATGCTACCAAAATACAAATAATCAAGCCACAGAAGAAAAGGCCAAAAAACTTTTAAGGGGAACATGTAGTGAGTTGAATACACTTCGATTAAGGAAGATTCATAATTGGTTTGAAAATGGGTCACATAAAAAATAATCCTAAAGTTAGTAATTGAAGTCATGCAAATGTTCCTAAAGCGTGCCTTATTTCAAAGACTAACTAATAATGTCATGCAAGTTTGACTAGAACAATGCAAACATTTGAATTGTGCATAAACAAGCAATGCAAGATGCTTTTATTGAGTTTATTTTGTTTTCACTCTTTGTTTGGAGACACAATGGTGCCCTTCTTGAATTTCGTTGTCCCCAAAACAACTATAGAGCTAGATGATATAAGATATCCACACCTTATCATGTAACCTCTTTTGACAGTAAATTCTTCCATTGGAGTTGTGTATTGTTAGTCTTGTGTTCATTAGTTGTGTTGCAACTAATTCATTTTTTGAGCACAACAAAATTTCTAAATAATCACACTTGTCCCTATGCATTGTTCAGGTCATACGTTGTGAGGATTACTTAGAGACACAATGTTAGGGGTAACATATTATAAGATCATAGTCGGTAACAAATCTTTTGTCCTTATATCTGACATGCAAAATAATTAAAGGATTTTTCAAAGAAGAATCTATGAATAAGTTTGTTCATGGAAGGTTTCTTCAATGGGCTCAATTCCTGGATATTTCTGATTTCACGATTGATCATATTCTAGGAATCAAGTATATTTTTGCAGATTTCCTTAGCAGAGAAGGAATATCAGAAGGCACAACTAATGTGATTAATCAAGTTGTTTGTAGCCGCTCCTATGCCTCTGTCAACCAAGAAAACATTAGCCCTGCTGCCCAAATCTGTAGCAGCTATAAGGCCCTATGACAAGAACATTAGAATGCCTAGAGATTATTTAGCCAAGAAGTGATCATTCAACCAGTAGCACCTCAACCATCATGGGAACTTCTTCAGGCCTCGTTAGAAGAAACTCATATTCCAAATATGCAGCCCATACAGAATGGCCACTAACATTACATCATTAAACATATCCTTACAGAGACAGTTGGATCGAATATATTTCGTATGCATCCTAGTCATATCGAATATGAATATTGGATATGGACGTACACACGTGCTTAGGGGCATGGTGTACCACTCTACTTAAAATTAATATAAGCAACCAAAAGTAGGTAATATTTGCATCCATAATACACCGTATAGTGTTTTCTTGCTACTTGTGGATACCATATTTTGTATGCATCCTAGTCAAATCCATATCAATACTAGATAAGGTAGTACACACATGCAATAGAGACACAAGTATATCCAACTACTCTGCTTAAAACAAATATAAACATTAAAAATCATAAATATAGTTATCTCTACAATTTGATCTTTTATATTTTAAAATTAATAAAAAAACAGTTTTCATCATCTACAAATTAATATAATTACTCCAATATTTATATTCCTATATATTTAAAAATATATATTTATAATCTTCATTTCTTAAAAAATCTATTTATATCAAACACTACAACATTTTTAACCATGAATGCTTTTTACCTATTTGCAAAGTTAATTTTGATCATTTACCAGATCCATCTACTGAATCTGGTTTGGAGACTTCAACAATTCAACTTTTATCCAGGTAAGTTTTAATTATCTTTTAGTTCTGAAGTGTTGTATCTTATTGCATATTTTGCTTTCTTTAAAGAGAAAAAAACACTCTAAAGTTGCCAAAGAATACCATGCAGACAATGATTTTGACTTCTTAATTTATAAAGATCAGTGTGTGATCATAGTTGCCGATAAAGTAGATCTCCATCAGTTCCCATCTTAAACAATAATAAATTATTTATAGGTTTTTGTTTATACGATTGTCTAATTATTTGCATTGATTTCCAGGCATCAAGGCATGGAAATAGCTTAGCAGTGGGAAAAATTTCTTTCAGAAAATTCAAATGCAACTTCCCCAATTGTGAGAAATCTAGAGCAAAACATTACAGGAGAATAACCCGGAAAAAGGTTTCAGTTATACGGTCATTTAGCTTCCTATCATGTGATCCGTGATAAAATTTCACAACATTCTTTGGGGTATGCACATGTGAACTATGAAAACATTCGGCATGCTGCCTTGGCTTTGCAAGTTCTTGATGGTTGTATGATAAAAGGCCTACCTCTTAGAGTAGGCATGCAGCCCAGTGGGCTAAAGGTCAATGCATTGGAAGGAAATCTGTGTATAAATCATCTAGACTTATCAATCACTAGTGATCCACTCCATATGATGTTTTGCACTTGCCGACCACTGATTTCAGCCAAAGTTGCTAATTTGGACAATGGCCTTTCTAAAGGCTATGGATATGTTACATATGTGTATGAGCAGGGTGCCCAAATAGCTGTACAAGTTTCTAATGGCATTCTGATCAATGACAACAAAATTTCCGTTACCCAATTTGTTCTTCGCAGTGAGCAAGACCGTGTGGCTTATATTCCTGACTTGGATGTGAACAAGAGACTTTGTCATAGCTTTCAGCTTACCTATCATGCATAATCTCTTCAAGTTTCCTTCATGCATGGTAAATGATATCTCTTGGCTTTTTGTCCTCCTTTTTTGGATTTTTCTTTTTATAAAGATTTTCTTTTTTGTGTTATTTGGATGTGTTCATGCTAGTTAATATTTTAGAAAATTTAAGTTGATAGTGTTTAGTAGATTCATTCAGCTTTCTAAGCTCTTGTATTGTTACTAAATTGCAGATCTCAATGAAGAAATCATTAATTCTGAAATCAACAGTTGCAGGGGTTGCAATTTTCCATAGGAAAATAAAATAGAATCAGCTTACAATTGACACAAAAAAATTCATTCATCATAAGTCATAGAGACAAGACAAGAAGAGAGCATCCACAATTTTTATGCTCATATTGATCAAGATTCAATTTTTGTGTCCTACAAAAAGTTTCCTATTTAGACACATATACAAGCCCTAATTATAAGCATCGATATGCAGAATATTATCTAGAGCTCTGAATAAGTGGACTCCAGATATAGGAAGTTAGAGACAAAAAAAGAGAGAAAGACAGTAAGGATTCTTGGAAAATATAAGGGTTGTTGAATTAATATTTGTCAAATGATTGAAGTCTATTCGAAAAATCCTCAACAATGTAAATTCTTCTTTTTCAAATTCCAAACAATCTCCATTGAGTGCAGACGGCCATCTAAACTCCTTATCAAGAGCTTCCAAAATTTTCAATTGTCCTACAATAAGCCAATAAAATAGGCACATGTTATAAAATACAAAGGATAGTTGTTGGGCCTCAACTATGTTGCCAACAAGCTAATTGAATCCTCTATAGCATCAAAGTTGAATAGAATGATCCGTGTTGGGTAGTGGCATCATAAAAATGCATATTGAACTATGGCGCCCACAAGTTAGCTGACCATGTGTATCCAACATGATTGTAGACAACAAATTACTATCATTCAAAGGGCTAGCAATTAACCCTAGCATTCCTTATTTTCTTTTGGTCTTGACTTCTAACAACCAATAGAACCATCAAATCAAACATGTCACTTAAAAATCATTGAAAAATTACTTTCAAGGTTATGAAAGAAGTGGGCCTCATTACTAAATTAGCTGACCAATGGTGGCCATCGAAGATAAAATAAAGCCAACTCCCATGTGACACACTAGCTGCTAGATCTATAGATGAACAATCAATGAACCTTGAAATGCAATCATCTACAGAATCATGAAACAATCCCATGGGCTATCAAATCAAGGAGATCATCGATTTGCAAGAAGAAACAAACCAATGTCAACATATCACCACTCATGCTACCAAAATACAAATAATCAAGCCACAGAAGAAAAGGCAAAAAAAAACTTAAAGGGGAACATGTAGTGAGTTTAATACACTTTGATCAAGGAAAATCCATAATTGGTTTGAAAATGGGTTACATAAAAAATAATCCCAAAGTTAGTAATTGCAGTCATGCAAATGTTCCTAAAGCATGCCTTATTTCAAAGACTAACTAATAATGTGATACGAGTTTAACTAGAACTATGCAAACATTTGACTTGTGCATAAGCAAGCAATGCAATATGCTTTTATTGAATTTATTTGTTCAGCGTTCACCCTTTGTGTGGAGACACAATGGTGCCCTTCTTGAATTTCTTTATCCCCAAAACAACTACAAAGATGGAGATATAAGATATCTACACCTTCTCATGTAACCTCTTATGACAGTAAATTCTTCCATTGGAGTTGTGTATTGTTAAATGTTGTGTTCATGAGTTATGCTGCAACTAATTCATTTTTTGAGCACAGCAACATTTCTAGATAATCACACGTGTTCCTATGCATTCTTCAAGTCGTACGTTGTGAGGATTACTTAAGAGTCGTTGTATTAGGGGCAACATATTATAAGGTCATAGTTGCTGACAATTTTTTTTTCCTTAGGTCCAACTTGTAGAATATTAAAGGATTTTTCAAAAAAGAATCTAAGAATAAAGTTGTTCATGGAAGGCTTCTTGGATGGGCTCAATTCCTGGATATTTTTGACTTCACAATTGATCCTATTCCAAGAATCAAACATATTTTTGTAGATTACCTTAGCAGAGGAGTATTAAAAGGCACAATTAATATGATTAATCAGGTTGTTTGACTTACAATATAGTTTGACTCCTTAGTATGATTAATATGATTAATCAAAAACATATCTGTAGCACTTATAATGCCCTATGACGAGACAATCAGAATGCTTTAAGACTGCTTAGCCAAGAAGTGATCATTCAACCAATAACACCTCAGCCATCATGGGAACTTGTTCAGGCCAGGTTAGAAGAAACTCAATATTCCAAATATGCAGCCCATACAGAATGGCCACTAATATTACATCTTTGAACATATCCTTATGGAGACAATTAGATGGAATATATTTTGTATGCATCCTAGTCATATCCAATATGAGTATTGGATGTGGAGGTACACACGTGCTTAGGGGCATGGTTGTACCACTCTACTTAAAAATTAATATAAGCAATCAAAAGTAGTTAATTTTTGTATCTTGAGTACACCATATAGTGTTTTCTTGGTACTTGTGGATACCATATTTGTATGCATCCTAGTCATATCCATATCATTATTAGATAAGGTAGTACATGTGTGCAATAGATACACAAGTATATCCAACTACTCTACTTAAAACTAATATGAATATTTAAAATCATAAGTATAGTTATCTCTACAATTTAATTTTTTATTTCAATTAAACAAAAAAACAATTTTTGCCATCTACAAATTAATATAATTACACCAATATTTATATTTATATATTTAAAAATTAATATTAAATCTCCATTTCTTAAAAAATCTATTTATATTAAACATTACAATATTTTCTTCCCATGAATGCTTTTTTACTATTTGAGAAGTTAATTTTGATTATTTACCAGAACCATCGGCAGAATCTAGTTTGGAGACTTTAGCAGTTCAACTTTCATCCAGGTAAGTTTAAATAATCTTTTAGTCTTTAAGTGTCATATCTTACAATATATTTTGCTTTCTTAAAGAGAAAAAAACACTTTGATGTTGCCAAAGAATACCATGAAAACATCAATTTTGACTTCTTTATTCATAAAGATCAGGGTGTGATCATAGTTGCCAACAAAGATCTAAATCATTTCCCTTCTTAAACAATAAAAAAATATTTATCGGTTTTGTTTATATGATTGTCTAATTATTTGCATTGATTTCCAGGCATCTAGGCACGGAGATAGAAAAGCAATTGGAAAAACTTCTTTCAGCAGATTCAAATACAACTTCCCTAATTGTGGGAAATCAAGAGGAAACCATTACAAGGGAAGAACTAGAGAAAAAGGTTAAAGTTATATGGTCCTTTAGCTTCCTGTCATGTGATCCATGATAGAATTTTACAACAATCTTTGTGCTAAGG
The DNA here is from genome assembly GCA_028749045.1 of Cupressus sempervirens. Lineage (NCBI taxonomy): Eukaryota > Viridiplantae > Streptophyta > Pinopsida > Cupressales > Cupressaceae > Cupressus > Cupressus sempervirens. The sequence goes on from CM053786.1 coordinate 382,778,777, forward strand.
ATATGTGGACTATGAAAAAGTCCGGCATGTTGTCTTGGCTTTACAAGTTCTTGACGGTTGTACAATGAAAAGCCTACCTCTTAGAGTAGCCATGCAGCCCAGTGGGCCAAAGGTCAATGCATTGGAAGGAAATCTTTATAAATCATCTGGACTTTCAATCACTAGTGATCAGCTCCATATGATTTCAGCCAAAGTTGTTACTTTGGACAATGGCCTTTCTAAAGGCAATGGATATGTTAGATTTGTGTCTGAGCAGGATGGCCAAATGCCCATACAAGTTTTTCATGGCAGTTTGGTCAATGAAAACAAAATTTCTATTACCCAAATTGTTCCTTGCAGTGAGCGAGAGTGTATGGTTTACATTCCTGACTTGTATGGAAACAAGGGAAATTTTGTCATAGCTTCAAGTTACCTATCATGCTTAATCTCTTCAAGTTTCCTTCATGCATGGTAATGTTATCTATTACCTTTACGTCCTTTTTGGTGTTTTTCTTTTTATGAAGATTATTTTTTCGTTGTGTTATTTGTATGTGTTAATGTTAGTTGATATTTTAGAAAATTTGAGTTGATAGTGTTTAGTAGATTCATTCAGCTTTCTGAGCTCTTGTATTGTTATTAAATTGCAGATCTCGGTGAAGAAATCATTATTTCTGAAATCAACAGTTGCGAGGGTTGCAGCTTTCCATAGGAAAATAAGATATCAACAATTAAAAATTGACACAAATATTCATCCATTCAAAAGTCATAGAGACAAGACAAGAATAGATCATCTGCAATATTTATGCTCATATTGACCAAGATTGCAAAGTACCCTGACAAATCATTTGTCCTTATGCCTGACTTACAAAATATCAAAGGATTTTTCAAAAAAGAATCTATGAATAAGGTTGTTTGTGGAAAGCTTCTTCGATGGGCTCAATTCCTAGATACTTTTTGATTTCACAATTGCTCATATTCCAGAAATCAAAAGTATTTTTGCAGATTTCCTTAGCAAAGCAGTATCAGAAGGCACAATTACTATGATTAATCAAGTTGTTCGTAGCCGCTCCTATGCCTCTATTGACCAAGCAAACATTAGCCTTCCTGCCCAAATCTGTAGCACCTATAATGCCCTACAACAAGAACATCAAAATGCCCAGAGAATGCTTAGCCAAGAAGTGATCATTCAACCAGTAGCACCTCAGCCATCATGGGAACTTGCTCAGACCTGGTTGGCAGAAACTCAATATTCCACATATGCAACCCATACAGAATAGCCACTAATGTGACATCTTCGAACATATCCTTACAAAAACAATTGGATGCAATAATATTTTGTAAGCATCCTAGTCATATCCATTATCAATAATGGATATGGAGGTACACACGTGCTTAGGGGCATGGTTGTACCACTCTACTTAAAATTAATATAAGCAACCAAAAGTAGTTAATATTTGTATCCGTAATACACCATATAGTGTTTTCTTGGTATTTGGGGATACCATATTTTGTATGCATCCTAGTCATATCCATATCAATATTAGACAAGGTAGTACACACGTGCAATTGAGACACAGGTGTATCCAACTACTCTACTTAAAACTAATATATACACTAAAAATCATTAATATAGTTATCTCTACAATGTAATTTTTTATATTTTAAAATTCATAAAAAACTATTTTGACATCTACAAATTTATATAATTACTCCAGTATTTATATTTCTATATAATTAAAAATTTGTATTTCAAATCTTCATTTCTTAAAAAATCTATTTATATCAAACACTACAACATTTTTCCATGAATGCTTTTTTCCAATTTGCAAAGTTTATTTTGATCATTTACCAGAACCATCTACAGAATCTAGTTTGGAGACTTCAACAATTCAACATTTATCCAGGTAAGTTTATATTATCTTTTACTTCTGAAGTGTTGTACCTTATAGTATATTTTGCTTTCTTAAAGAGAAAAAAACACTCTGAAGTTGCTGAAGAATACCATATAGACAGCGATTTTGACTTCTTTATTTATAAAGATCAGCATGGGATCATAGTTACCAATAAAGTAGATCTCCATCATTTCCCATCTTAAACAATAAAAAATTATTTATAGGTTTTTTATTAATATTGTCTAATTATTTGCATTGATTTCTAGGCATCTAGGCATGGAAATAGCTGAGCAGTAGGAAAAACTTCTTTCAGGAAATTCAAATGCAACTTCCCCAATTGTGGGAAATCTAGAGGAAAACATTACAGGGGAAGACCCAAGAAAAAGGTCTCAGTTATATGGTCATTTAGCTTCCTATCACATGATCCGTCGTAAAATTTCACAACAATCTTTGGGCTATGCATGTGAACTATGAAAAAGTCTAGCATGCTGCCTTGGCTTTACAAGTTCTTGATGGTTGTACGATAAAAGGCCTACCTCTTAGAGTAGCCATGCAGCCCAGTGGGCCAAAGGTCAATGCATTGGAAGGAAATTTGTGTATAAATCATCTGGACTTATCAATCACTAGTGATCTGCTCCATATGATGTTTTCCACTTGCAAACCACTGATTTCAGCCAAAGTTTCTACTTTGGACAATGGCCTTTTTATAGGCTATGGATATATAGATTTGTGTATGAGCAGGATGGCCAAATAGCATAGTAACACAGGGACGCGTCCCCCCCCCTTGACCCACGCACTAGGGACTTGGGGACTCCGTTCCCCCATCCCTAGCAGTGCCACCAGATTCCACCACCTCTACCGAGGATCAGGGGAAGTCTCGGTGCTAACTATTTGTTGATTTGACTATTTATGCTCAATGTTTGATGTTCCAATTCAATGCATTGTTCAAGTATTTACTCTTTTACATCTCTATATCTTATATTGCAATAAATCTTTTCATAACTAGCATTTTTAGTACCATAAGTATAATGTATACAACCCCCCCCCCCCCCAGTTCCCCGCCATCCCCAAATTAAGGCCCCTTTGTCCCCCTGTCCTGGAAACTTGTCCCCTCATTCCCTCATCCCTTCGTCCCCCAGGGTGGTGTAACTATGACAAATAGCCATGCATGGTAAATGTTATCTCTTAGCTTTTGTCTTTTTTTGGATTTTTCTTTTTATGAAGATTTTTTTTTTCGTTGTGTTTTTTGCAAGGTTGCACGGGTACATGTACCTAGACCCCTGGTACACGTACCAGGTACTAGGACGCGTATCCCATACCGGGTATGGACTAGGGCACATTTCTAAAATTTTGGAATGCAACGTCAAATTTTGAAAAAGTAGAGTCAGCACAATTTGTCGTGTTGGAAACGTAACATAAAATCTGAACTAAAATGCGGTGTTATATTGACTAAAACGCGGCATTAAACACTCACCATCCGCAAGCAGGTTAAAGCTTAAACATAGCAGGTTGAAGACGAGGTTAAACATAGGCAAACAGCCAAAAAACGAAAGGACAAAGTTCAGACGCTAGGTTTTCCTCCACGCAAAGACGGTTTTAGCGATTTTTCTCAGACTTATGATTTCTCTCAGTCCGTTTTACCCATTTTTCTCCATCCACAGACTCGACGCTCGCACAAGAAAATCCGGAAAGGTATTTTACTGTTGAAGTTACGAATTCTATTTTTAATTTTGTTGCTCACGTTTAGAAAATATAGTATTATTTTTCAACTTTTTTAAATTTTGAGTTTTAAAGTTTTAACAAAGTTTAATATTTTAATAATTTTATATATGATCGAACATATTATATTTTATTATTTCGGATATATTATATATTTAAAATAATAAGTTTAAACTTTAAGGTTAAAGTTTAAACACTACGTAACTACAGTAAACTTAAACCAAATAAATTAATAAATATTTTTAAATTTCAATATTTATACAATTTATAACTTTATTGAAATTAAATGTTATTGTTTAACTTTAGTCTTTATTTAATTTTTTATTTTTTATATAATTTAAAATTGATAAAATTTAGTTAAAATATTATTTTATTGATTTAATTTACAGTTTAGTAGTTTACTATTTTGACTTGTCACAATACACAATCATATTAAAATTTTAAAAATTTAAATTATAATATCAATATAGATTTTTAAAATTTTAAATAGATGTTTACAATTTAAATAATCATTTAAATTTTAAAGTGAAATTTATTTTAGATATTAAATTTAAAATATAAAGCAATATAAAGCAACTTTAAGTCTTTAATTCTTTTTTATTTGCTATACAATATCTTCTCGACAGTTCAACACTAATTATTGAATTTTTTTTTAAAATTTCCAGGTAGAATGTCAGGCGGAGGAAAGCAAGGGCTGTATCCTTTGTGGAAGTATGTTGATCGTGTTCGAGGGCTGAAGGGTTCAAGTGGATCAGCCGAGGTCACATGCAAGCTTTGCCCTTTGAAATGGAAAGGTTCTTACACGAGAGTGAAGGCTCACTTCCTTCACATATCTGGGGTATGTGTTGATCCTTGTACGAATGAGGTAGAACAATATGATCTTATAAGGGAGTAAGAAAGAGCTGAAGGGAAAGTTGCTAAGAAGAGCTCTCATGCTTCAACAACAAGGCCTGTACGGAGTCAACATGGAGATTCAGAAGTAGATGTCTCAACTACAGATGTAGCAGCAGAACATGCCCACAAGAGACAACACATTGGCAGCTCAAATCCCATTGGAGAATTGTTTGATGTGCATGGTCGAGATGTTGTTGATGCAGCAATTGAACGATTCTTTTATGCAAATGGAATAGCATTTAATGTTTCTCGCTCCCCTTTCTACATTGAGATGGTCCAAGCTATCCTTCATGCACCAACAGGGTATAAACCACCTGGATATGAAAAGCTTCGCACTACTTTACTTGATAAAAAGAAAAATCGATTAGATGAACAAACTACACCACTGAAAAGAGTGTGGGTTACAGAGCGATGCAGTATTGTGATGGATGGGTGGACAGATGCTAGAAATAGTCCATTACTTAATGTCATGGTAACATGCAGCAAAGGGCCTTATTTTTTGAAGGCAATAGATTGTTCAAGGCAAGAAAAATGCAGAATTTCTACACACCCAGCTATGTGAGGGCATTGAGGAGGTGAGGGCTACACATGTGGTCCAAGTTGTTACTGATGCTGCCCCTGTTTGTAAAGCAGCAGGTATGTTGGTGCAAAAAAAGTACAAGCATATATTTTGGACACCCTGTTGTGTGCATTCGTTGAATAATGCACTCAAAGACATTGGCAAGTTTCAATGGATTACAGATCTCCACCACACACAAGCCATCTATCGTAAATTTGCCAAGGTGGAGCTACTCAAACCTGTTGATACATGTTTTGCTTCTTACTTCATTCTTCTTGACTGCCTTTGTGAAGTCAAGGGAGCTTTGTGTTCCACAGTTGTTAGTGAAGCATGGACAACTTGGAGACAATCTACTTCAAATACTGTTGTTGAGGTACGAGGTATGATTCTTGATGAGCATTTTTGGGCTGATGTGAAATTTGTTGTGGAGTTTATTAAGCCCATATGTGAGCTGATCAGATATGCAGATTCAAATAAGGCATGTTTGGGAGAAATTTATGAAGCAATAGATTCCATGTGTGAAAAAGTGAAGACAATAACTGATATAAAAGCCCCTTCTCTATATCCTTTGATAGAGGAGAAGTTACATGGAAGATGGAATAAGCTTAACACATCTCTTCATTGTGCTGCATATGCTCTTAATCTTAAATGGCATGATATACAAGTGACTCGGAAGAGGGCTCCACATCAGGATAGAGAGGTAATGAAAGGATTTTGGGCTGCAATAAAAAAGATCTATGACCGAGGTGAGGATGCTGCAGTTTTAAGGAGTCAATGGAATAAGTTTTCACATGGGCAAGGTAAGTTTGGTTCCGTGGAAGCTTTATATGATAATTAAAGATAGACCCTATAGAGTGGTGGTGGAACCATGGAGGTGGAGATCCTGAATTGCAATCATTTGCAATAAGATTGCTCTCACAAGTAGCTAGCTCTTCATCTTGTGAGAGAAATTGGAGCACTTATGGGTTCATTCATTCACTATTGAGAAACCGTTTGGGGTCAAAGAAAGCAGAGAAATTGGTGTACATTCACAGCTCACTTCGTCTGCTCTCTCATCTAGATCCTGGATACAATGATGGTCCTTCATCAAAATGGGATCAAATCTCACCTGATGGAGAACTTGCTGCCCTTGTGGATGGAGAGGTTGAAGTAGATGGCCTTATTGACTTGCCTATTGTTACTCTACCAATAGAGGAACCTGAGCTCGAGAGTGATGACTATTTGGACAGCATCATAACTGAGGACCTTGATATGGATGATGAAGACATAGAAGACTAGAAAATAGATTAAGATGTCTGATTTTTGTTTTAGTTTTTTGTTTGCATATCAGCTTGCTGTTTATCAAGCTTATTTCGATATGTAATCAGTTTGAGACTTTGGTACAATGCCGATTAAGACATAGAAGACTAGCTCTTCATCTTGTGAGAGAAATTGGAGCACTTATGGGTTCATTCATTCACTATTGAGAAACCGTTTGGGGTCAAAGAAAGCAGAGAAATTGGTGTACATTCACAGCTCACTTCGTCTGCTCTCTCATCTAGATCCTGGATACAATGATGGTCCTTCATCAAAATGGGATCAAACCTCACCTGATGGAGAACTTGCTGCCCTTGTGGATGGAGAGGTTGAAGTAGATGGCCTTATTGACTTGCCTATTGTTACTCTACCAATAGAGGAACCTGAGCTCAAGAGTGATGACTATTTGGACAGCATCATAACTGAGGACCTTGATATGGATGATGAAGACATAGAAGACTAGAAAATAGATTAAGATGTCTGATTTTTGTTTTAGTTTTTTGTTTGCATATCAGCTTGCTGTTTATCAAGCTTATTTCGATATGTAATCAGTTTGAGACTTTGGTACAATGCTGATTAACAATAGATTATAATCTATAAACTTTTTCTGATTTTCACTGATTAAACTTTTTAAGTTTAAACTGGAAGTTTATCATTTTAATATCAATATGTCCTATCTATATGATTTATCATTATGAAGTTATTGTTCGTATTTAAAGTTTGTCTTCTCTGTTAAGTATCTTTATCATTATGAAGTTATTACTGTTATTGTTCGTATTTAAAGTTTGTCTTCTCTGTTAAGTATCTAGACTCTAAAGTTTAAAGTTTTAAACATTCAGCAGTTGTATATATTATAAATTTATAAGTTTAAACATTTTTGGATTTCTTGTTTTGGATGCTCAATGTCATGACTCATGACTGATATTTTGATTTTCAGATTTTCTATAAGATAATTATATATATATAAAATTAGACATACACACGTACCCCCGTCCCTAGTTTTGAAAAATACCCGTTCCCGTTCCCGTACCCACGCACCCATGCAACCTTGGTTTTTTGGATGTGTTCATGTTAGTTGATATTTTAGAAAATTTGAGTTAGTAGTGTTTAGCAGCTTTATTCAGCTTTCTAAGCTCTTGTATTGTCATTAAATTGTAGATCACGGTGAAGAAATCATCAATTCTGAAATCAACAGTTGTGGGGGTTGCAATTTTCCATAGCAAAACAAAATATAAACAGTTTAAAATTGTCACAAGAATCCATTCATTCACAAGTCACAAAGACAAGACAAGAAGAAATCATCCACAATTTTTATGCTCATATTGATCACGATTCAATTTTGTGTCCTACAAAAGGCTTCCTATCTAGACACATATACAAGGCCTAATGCAGAATATTAGCTAGAGCCCTGAATAAGTGGACTCCAAATATATGAAGTTAGAAATGAAAAAGATAGAAAGAAGGCAAGGATTTTTGGAAAATGCAAGGGCAGTTGAATTAATAGTTGTCAAATGATTGAGTTCTATTAGAAAATCCCCAAATGAATATTCTTCTTCTTCATATTCCTCAAACAATCTGCATTCAATGCACAGGGCAATCTAAACTGCTTATCAATAGCTTCCAAAATTTTCAATTTCCCTCCAACAAACCAATAAAATAGCCACATGTCATAAATTACAAAGGATAGTTGTTGGGTCTCAACTATGTTGCCAACAAGCCAATTGAATCCTCTATAGTGTCAAAGTTGCATAGAATAATCTGTCTTTGGCAGTGGCATCATAAAAATGCCTACTGAACTATGGTGCCCGCAAGTTAGCTGTCCAGGTGTATCCAACATGACTCTAGACAACAAATTATTATCATTCAAAGGACTAGCAATAAACCCTAGTATTCCTTATTTTCATTTGGTCTTGACCTCTAACAACCAATAGAACCCATCAAATCAAACATGTCACTTACAAATCGTTGAAACATCATTGTTGAGGTTATAAAAGAAGTGAGCCCCATTACTAATTTAGCTGACCAATGGTGGGCACCAAAGATGAAATAAAGCCATCTCCCCTGTGACCTATTAGCTGCTAGATCCAAAGATGAACAATCGCTGAACCTTGAAATGCAATCATCTACTGAATCATGAAACAATCCCATGAGCTATCAAATCAAGGAGATTGCCGGTGTGCAAGAAGCAACAAATCAATGTCAACATACCATCACTCATGCTACCAAAGTACAAATAATCAAGCCACAAAAGAAACAGCAAAAACAACTTAAAGGGGAACATGTAGCGAGTTCAATCCAATCAATTGAGGAAGACTCATAATTGGTTTGAAAATAGTTTGATAAAAAAGAATCCTAAAGTTAGTAATCGAAGTTGTGCAAATGTTCCTAAAGCACGCCTTATTTCAAAGACTACCTAATAAAGTAATGCAAGTTTGACTAGAACTATGCAAACATTTGAATTGTACACAAGCAAGCAATGCAAGATGCTTTTATTGAGTTCATTTTGTTTTCACCCTTTGTTTGGAGACACAATGGTGCCCTTCTTGAGTTTCTTTGTCCCCAAAACAACTATAGAGCTGGATGATATAAGATATCTACACCTTCTCATGAAGCCTCTTATGACAGTAAATTCTTCCATTGTAGTTGTGTATTGTTATGTGTTGTGTTCATGAGTTGTGTTGCAACTAATTCATTTTTTGAGCACAAGAACATTTCTAAATAATCACAAGTGTTTCTATGCATTCTTCAGGTCTTACGTTGTGAGGATTACTTAGTGTCATTGTGTTAGGGGCAAAATATTATAAGATCATTTGGTGTTGTGTTATCATCATGTTATGAAGTTGTGAATTATATGTATAATGAGATATACAAATGCAACAGTTCTCTTTCTAGTTTAACTTTTTCTATGTTTTCTTTGATTTGTGTAATATGTTTCACCACAATGTCAATGTTTGTGATTCTCTGAAGAGATAACGGTGTTAAGATTAAGATGGCACTTACCTTGTAGGTCCTATGACATGGTTCCAAACATCCATGGTGAATGTCCTAAGGCACTTAGCGTGTATTAAGAAAAAATTTTGCAATATTTATTCACTATTATCGATAATACATTCATACGGGATTATGCATTCCAATAGCATTGATAAAGGTGGGTTGTGCACATAATTATTTAATATTGTTTTCCTCACATGTGGACACATGGTAAGTGGACAAATGAGGGACATTTGTGCTTCTTGAAGTGGGGTGCTTGGAAGAGGCAATAGGTATTGGTATTTGTCATTTATTTCACTTAATGTAATGTTTATCTTCCATGTTTGGCTACCCAAGTTGGAGGGAAAGTATTGGAGCCAAAAGCAATGTCCTTTTGACTTCTATTGACACAATCCAAGGGTTGGGAGCATCCGGAATGAAGAGTCTTCTTTGGACACCTTTTTTGGATGTTCTAAAGTTCTTGTCATTCTATATAAACAGCACTATGGACGTAGAAATTAAGAGTAATAGTTGAATGTAGAGTTACTCAGCAGAACCAAAAACAATTATTTAATATTGTTTTCCTCACATGTGGACACATGGTAAGTGGACAAATGAGTGACATTTGTGCTTCTTGAAGTGGGGTGCTTGGAAGAGGCAAAAGGTATTGATATTTTGTCATTTATTTCACTTAATGTAATGTTGATCTTCCATGTTTGGCTGCCCAAGTTGGAGGGAAAGTATTGGAGCCAAAAGCAATGTCCTTTCGACTTCTATTGACACAATCCAAGGGTTGGGGGCATCTGGAATGAAGATTCTTCTTTGGACGCCTTTTTTGGATGTTCTAAAGCTCTTGTCATTCTATAGAAACAGCACTTTGGATGTAGAAATTAAGAGTACCAAAAAAAAGGTAGGAGGCATAAGGAGGTTGTTCATAGGTACACAGGTGCTACCATATTGGAGGCAAAGAGGATAATGAAAGTCAATGTATTGTAATCACATTTAGTTGTTGATAATGCATACTTGGCCCCTGTTATTGTTAGAGTTTTTTTCCCACAAAGAGTTCTCCACATAAATCCCATGTTATTTGATATTCTTATGTTTTATGGATCAACATAAATCCCATGATATTTGATATTCCATGTTCTCCACATAAATTTAGCATTTTATGTAGGCTGATATTAACATCATAAAGGAAAACGATCTAAGCATGGTATTTCCACATTAAGGCAACTTAATTTTCAGATTTACATATAAGTTCCAGATTTTCATGTTGTAGTAGTCCAAGCCTTGTATCTAATCCTTTGGTTAATTCTAATGTTGAGTTTTCCAACCTTCGGTAGTAGAAACTCTATATTTCTTAACAAAATAGTTGTGCATGGTAGAATGTCCTCTTACATTTGTGTTTTGATCTTGTCATGTGTTTTATCATTATGCATTCAGAGTTGTATTTTGCATCTCTTTTCTAGCTCTGCACTGCAATGTGTTATACTATAATGCCAAAGTGTGTGAGTTATGCAATGAATATCATTCCAATATAATCGGATCTCTTTTTCCTTTGGTCTGGGTAATGCAATATGTAATGCTCAGACTCATTGTGTGTGTGTTTTTGTAGTGATAATGGGTGTGCATCGTGAAAGTGCCTCCTACATTTTTAGCAATATTGCCATGACAAAAACCATTGCTATCCATGTAAACTATTTATCAAGGACCGTTAAAGGAATACTCAACAATGAATAAGAAACTTTTTGATAAGTGAGGCTTGACGGTTAAATTGAGGGAAGTATTCATTTAGGAAGGAATGGTGACAAGTGACAGGGTAGGATAGTAGACTGCACCAAAGAACATGGAAAAATTTGGTGCGCTGACTGGAATTAGTAGCACCATGAGAATATGTTTTATGGATCAACTAGTCCAACCAAAGGAGGAAGAGTCAGGATGTTAGTGGATGAAAGGGAAGCTAGGAAGGGCCAATTAGATCATTTTGGTCAGTTTTATGAAACACAACAATAATTTAAGTTTCTCTTATTTTTAGGAGCAATCTTATAACCAATCCACAAGTCATAAGCCATACTCTTAGGGTTCATTCATGTATTCAATAAAATAAAAAAGTAACAATACAAATTGGCATTCATTCATTCAAATAAAAGGAATAGAGAAAATGGGAATAAGGGAAAAATAAATTCTCTGATCCTAGATATAACAATGATGCCAAACAAATTATATCAGGAATTCTTCTATCATAAACATTAAACCATGTCATGAAGAAACAGCATAAACCCAAGAATACAAGACAATACAAACAAATTAGTTATCCACTATTCCAAAGTTACATAATTTGCATAAGCCCAAGAATACAAGACAATGCAAACAAATTAGTTATCGACTATTCTGAAGTTGCATAATTTATCTCAATTAACAGGCTTTCCAAGATAGTGAAAAAAAAGTCAGATTGATATTTCTCAATTTAACTCATTTTTTCAGTTAAGGAAGTGAATTCTGTACTTAAGGAAAACAATCATTTATGTGCACATGAATGAAGAAATGAAGCTGGCATTCACCTGCTCTTGAAACAGGTCATCATTATGTTTTAAAGAGTTAAATTATACCATGTACATGTCATTTCATTACCAATGATTTATATCAAAGTGGCTTTCTAAATCCATAAGAAAAACAGATGATAATAAGCAAAATACCTTTCTTGCAGGAGTAAGTGTGCCATCAACGTCAAACAAAGCAATCACACCTGGCTTTCTTTGTGCCATCTTATTTGAGCAGTCAAATGTACCTACAAAGGTCAGAATGTAAGTAATCATCTAGAGGAAACTTGAGCTGCAGAGTAAAAAAGTCTGGTGACTTTCTTGTAAAGTTACTTTCACCACAATTCTCAGAAAATTCAGGTGCCAAATATGAGTCACGGATTCAGGAAACTGTATTCTGCATTATTGCTATAGAAATCTGGATTGATCTGAATGTGAGTGCATCAAATTCATAATCTAGATATCACATCTTCAAACAGACAATGCACACAGCAAGCAGGAAGGTTTTTCTGCACCTGTATATAGTGCAAACAAGGGTCTTGAAAACCATGTGAAAACCTCGAGGAAGCATGGCTTAGACAGTAAGCTGTAGGAATTTAAAAACTGGACTAGATATGCAAAAGGTGATAGTGATCTCACAACTCTCATTTTCTTATCAACGACTTAGACTAAGCATGAAAAATATTGACATCAATTTTTATGAAACTTTTGTAAGCCAACATAATCTTTCGTTAGTTTACCTTCTTGAGTTTTCTCAAAACAAGTTAACCATGACTTTTTTTTCAGAAGTTTTACATCAACCCCAAAAAATCATTTTTAGATTCATGATAAACTATGTTTAACAGTTAGAATTACCATTATATACTTGAAACTTGAGAGGTCATTCAGTCTGAATCAGACACCATATGTGTCTTGCCTTTTTAAACCTGTGGGGAATTGGACCTTGGAGATAGATGATATGTACCTCGGCAATACTGTGGATAATTGATGATGCTGCGGAAAAAACAGGAGCTTTTTCCTGAAGAATTTTTTAGTTAGTTTTTAAGTTTTTATGCAAATAAAGAATGTGCTATATGCATATATTTAGGATTGAGTTTTATTTGTTTTTAGTTTTATTCTCTTGCAAATAAAACATGTCTAGGTACATGTGTATCTAGTTTTTTTCTCATTTTTCCCTCTGGCTGTGAATTCTTTATATTCAAGCCTTTGTAATCTTTTTCAAAAGTGCTGCAATAAAAGTTATATTTTCAACATTTTAATCTTGTGTAAATTCTACATTTTGTATTGGAGCTTCAGGATTGTGAAGGTTTCAGTATGGCAAACAATACTTTGCAAATTCCAGAATTTAAAGGAGCTGATCATCAATATTGGTCAATCAAAATGAAGACTTTTATGATAGGTAAAGATTTTTGGGACATTGTTGAATCAGGATATGAGGAGCCTAAGGATTGGAATGATCTTCAAGGAAATGACAGGAAAATAAAGAAGGAAGCTGAAAAGAAGAAAGCAATGGCTCTATTTCACATTCAAATGGCTCTTGAAAAGCCTTTTTCCTAGAATTGTTGATGCCCTGATAGCAAAGGAGGTTTGAAAGACTCTAAAAGATGCTTATCACGGCAATGATCAGATTAAGGTGGTAAAGCTACAAACCTTAAAAAGAGAATATAAAAATCTGAAGATGAAGGAAACAAAGAATGTGGGGGAATTTTGTGTGAGAGTCAGAGATGTGGTCAACAAAATGGCAACTTTAGGTGAACCTATGACCCAAGAGCATGTGATACAGAAGGCATTGAGATCTTTAACCCCAAGATGGAATACTGCAGCAATTATTATGGAAGAAAGCAAAGATTTAGCCACCATGGAGTATGATCAGCTGGTTGGATCTCTCATGTCACATGAGGATAGATTGAGGGATACTACTACTAGCATTAGTGAGAAGGCTTTTGCTTCCCAATTGCAAATTTCAAGGAATGATGGTGCTAGTAGCAGCAATAACAACAAGAAAGGCTCAGGAAGGGATCAAAATCAGAATTATTCAAGAGGAAACAGAGGAAGAGGAGGTGCTCAAGGAGGAAGAGGAACAGGTAGATTTGATAAAAAGAACATTCAATGCTATCATTGCAATAGGTATGGCCATTTTGAAAGACAGTGTAGATTGAAATCAGGTAATAATAATGCCAATTATGTTCAACAAAATGAAGATCCTTTCTCATGTAATTTATTTTTGTCTTTGGACAAAGCTGAAAATAATGTGAATGATGTTTGGCTTTTGGATTTTGGGTGTTCTAATCACATGTCTAGTAGTAAGGAAATATTCTCAAAGCTTGATGATGGTTTTAGATCCAAAATGACTCTTGATGATACAATATGGTGGAGGTTGCAGCCAAAGGAGTCATGAATGTTCAGACAAAGGAAGGTACGAAAAGTCATCAAGATATTTATTATACTCCAAAATTGAAGCATAATTTATTAAGTGTTGGGTAGTTATGTGAGAAGAATTATAGAGTGGTATTTGAGAATATGAAATGTATTATCTATGATAAGAATCAAGAAAATAAAGTGATTACAGTTGTTCCTATGAAAAAATAATAGGATGTTTCCTTTGAAATTTAGTGAAAGCTTTTCACTATGGCTTATGAGGATAAAAGTTGGTTGTGGCATCTTAGGTATGGCCATCTAAATTCCATAGTTTAAAGCTTCTAACATCAAATGCCTTAGTTCTTGGATTGCCTGAGGTTGAAGAGCATACAAAAATTTGTGAAGGATGTGCAAAAGGCAAGCATGCAAAGGAATCATTTCCAAAAGGCAATGCATGGAGGGCCGAGGGCCCATCACCCACTTCAACTTGTTCATTTTGATATATGTAGTCCTATGCAAACACAAAGTTTGGGTAAGTCATCATATTTTATCACTTTTCTTGATGATTTCTCACGAATGTGTTGGGTGTATTTTTTGAAGACTAAAGATGAAGCCCTTGATACTTTCAAGAGGTTTAAAGCTCGTAGAGAATGAACAAGAGGGCACAATGAAATGTTTGAGAATCGATCGTGGAGGAAAGTATTGCTCAAAATATTTTCAGAGTTTTTGTGAGATGAATGACATCAAATGACAACTCACAACTGCATACACACCTCAACAAAATGGAGTGACTGAAAGGAAGAACCGCACTATGGTAGAAATGGCAAGAAGCATGTTACAAACCAAGGGGTTGAACAATTGTTTTCGGGTGGTGCAATTGCTACAACTATCTATATTCTCAACAGGAGTCCTACAAGTGCCCTAAACAAGATGACTCCATATGAAGCATGGTATGAGAAAAGGCCTAATGTGAATCATTTTAAAGTTTTTAGTTGCTTGGCTTATGTTTGCATGCCTGATTAGAATAGACAAGAGTGATATAGTAAGAGTGAACCATGCATTTTTGCTGGTTATAGTGAGGACAGCAAAGCTTATAGATTTTATAATCCTATTACTAATAAGATTTTTGTCTCG
Organism: Cupressus sempervirens; assembly: GCA_028749045.1. NCBI lineage: Eukaryota > Viridiplantae > Streptophyta > Pinopsida > Cupressales > Cupressaceae > Cupressus > Cupressus sempervirens. The sequence goes on from CM053786.1 coordinate 382,794,118, forward strand.
ACAAATGTGATTTTTGATGAAGAGGGAATTTATGGTCATCAAAAAGGCCATGTTGAAAAGCCAAAATCTATTTTGAATGATGATATTGTTGATAATAATGATCATGAGCAGCCAACTAATGGTTCTATCTCAAGATCTTCAAGTCCTCCAAGTAGTCCCTTATCAAGTCCAAGCACTAGGCCAAATTCAAGTTCAAGCACAAAATTCAACTCCAAGGCCTACAAAGAAGATGAGAAGAATGAATGATATTTATCAAAGGAGTCAAAATCAAGCACATGAAGAAAATCCAATAGTTGAGATAGTAAAATTTGCATTGCTTGCTCAAGCTGATTTTGAACCACCATGTTTTGAAGATGCATGTGTTAATGAGGTTTGGATGCAAGCAATGAAAGAAGAGATGAATTCAATTCATAGGAATGAGAGTTGAGAGCTTGTAGAGTTTCTACATGAGAAGAAGAAGATTGGCACGAAATGGGTCTTCAAGATCAAGTATAATAGTGATGGCAGTGTTGAAAGACACAAGGCAAGATTGGTTGCTAAAGGTTTCACTGAAAGGTATGGCATTGATTATGAAGAAACTTTTGCATTAGTAGTAAGACAAGAGACTATTAAGATGTTAATCTCTCTTGCAGCTCAGAAATGGAGCATCCATCACATGGATGTGAAAAGTGTCTTCTTGAATGGGTACTTAGAAGAGGAAGTATATGTGGGGCAGCCACAAGGTTTTGAAGTTCAAGGCAAAGAATATCATGTCTACAAGTCGATGAAGGCCTTGTATGATCTCAAGCAAGCACCACAATCATGGTATGCTTGGATTGATGGGTATTTTCAGCAGAATGGCTTTCCAAAGAAGTAAGAGTGAACCTACCATTTACTACAAACAAGAAGGAAATGATATTGTCATTGTAAGTTTGTATGTTGATGATTTATTGTATATGGGTAGTTGTTTTAAAATGAAAGATGAATTCAAAGCTACTATGATGGATGAATTTGAGATGAAAGATTTTGGTCTCGTGAAATATTTTCTTGGAATGGAGGTTTATCAAGGTAAAGATGATATTTTTATTTGTCAAACAAAGTATGCAAAGGATATGTTGAAAAAATTTGATATGGTTGATTGTAAACCTCTTTCCACTCCATTTGCTCATGGAGTTGCATTGTGTAGATAAGATGGTACTGAAATAGTTAATGAGATAGATTATAGAAGTATTGTTGGGAGTTTGATGTTTCTAACCCACACAAGACCTGATATTGCTTATTCAGTTTCTCTAATTTCAAGGTACATGACAAATCCATCAAATATATAGATGAAAGCAGCCAAACGGATTTTGAGGTATGTGAAAGGAACTATCAGTTTTGGTATTCATTACTACTCTTCTAAAACGTTCAATCTTGTTGATTTAGTGATTCAAATTGGGGAGGTAGTGTGGATGACCGTAAGTCTACATCTGGAAATTGTTTCTCTTTTGGTTCTGGTTTGATTACATAGAGTTCAAAGAAGCAACGCATTGTTGCTCTCTCATCCATAGAAGTAGAGTATGTTGCAGTTACTTTAGTTGGTACACAAGCTCTTTGGCTTAGAAAGGTTCTTGAAGAGATTGGGGAGAAGCAAATTCAGCCTACATTAATTTATTGTGACAATATAAGTGCTATTAAGTTAGCAAAAAATCCAGTTCATCACAGCAGGACAAAGCATTTTGATTTGAAGTATCATTTTATCCATGATTTGGTACAGAAAAAGGAAGTTGAATTAATATTTAAAACACATAAACGCTCAAGATCAGCTAGTAGATATCTTCACCAAGACAGTTGAAAACAATCAGTTTTTTGTTCTTCATGATCAGATTGTGAGTCCACTCAGCATCAAGGGGGGAGTATGTGGATAATTGATGATGCTGCTGGAAAAAACAAGAGCTTTTTCCTGAAGAAGTTTTCAGTTAGTTTTTTGGTTTTTATGCAAATAGAGAACGTGCTATATGCATGTATTTAGAATTGAGTTTTATTTGTTTTTAGTTTTATTCCCTTGCAAATAAAACATGTCTAGGTACATGTGTATCTAGTTTTTTGCTCGTTTTTTCTTCTGGCGGTGAATTCTTTATTTTCAAACCTTTGTAATCTTTTTCAATAGTGATGCAATAAAAGTTATATTTTCAGAATCTATTCTTGTGTAAATTCTACAAAAACACAATGAGCATACAAGATGCCCCTGAAAACATCTAATGTTCTAAGATAAAGTGATATTTAAGGAATATCTCACAGCTTTCTTTCTCTGGTACAAATTATATCCACCTGTTTTCTTTCAAATACGAAAGCCTTGGTGGAGTTTTTTCCCAAATAGGTTTTTTCAACAAAAGATTGAAATAAGGAACCTAATAACTACCTACCACAACTTAATCATTACAGATATAAACAAAAACAGTCCTTGATGGACTTCCCTAGCTCAGTCATTGCGTATAAGTCAGATAAGAGCTCAATAGAACAATATTTCTGAGATACTCGAATTTCAACCTGCACTCATCTTGCAAAAGAAGTAGTCTGATATTAGTGGCTACACCATGATCTTAATTCCTGTCAAATGGTATTAGTTCAAAATATCTAAAATGAAATGGCAGTGGCGGGATGGTGAAAGGTCATAGCAGCACTACCTCATGACTTGATGACTAAGAGGACTATCATGAAGAGAGATGGAAATCCTTTGGATGTATGAAAAAGGGAATATTAACATCACTGGTTTCAGCATTTAAATTAGTTTTATAGATATGTTCTTAAAGTTAAATTCCATGCGTTCAGGATTGTTCCAACTAATGGTAAAATGGAAAATCGTGAGTTTTTAATATTTATGAGCAACTTACAACAGGAAGCATGTTGATGGACAGAACCGAGAATACGATGAGAGGGCAGAGTATGCTCAAAAAGTCAAACTGCTTAAGTGAACGGTGAACAGAACAAGAAGCTTGAGAAACAAGCAGATCTGTCACTTACAGAGATAAGATATGAAACAACAAATTGTCATCAATCCTAAATGTCCAATGAAATCACAAGACATGGCTTATATCGTTTGAAAGGTGTTTCTCATCTTAACACTAGATTATGGAATACAATCTGAAACATCAATGCAAAACTTAACCAAACAAAATTCAGAAGCTCTTCAACTAAATCTGTCGAAGCTCCGTATGCTGGATCAGTGCATTTTCCCTTCTTTACATTAACCAGCACAATGCATCTTCCCTGCTTTACATTAACTAGCAAAATACCTCTTCCCTTGCCTACATCAACCAAACTATGACTGATTGGAAGATCCCAATCAAAATCAGAGATCAATAGGTATCCCTTACTAGTAAAGACATATTTGCCTACAAGGTCAAAAACACATCAGGGATCCAAATGGCTTATTTGATCTTAGTCAAAACTACAACTAATGACAACAGCGCCTAAGTTAGGACACATTACAACACTTGAAGATAACAAATAGGTTCAAAACATATAAAACGGAAGCAACAAATTCTTTCATTATGACTGGTTTCTTGTGAGCAAAGCTCAAAATTTCATTTCAAATTGAGATCCAAGTGAAATTCAGATCTAGAAAGAAATTGGTTTGGAGTTCAAAAAATAAAATTAAGCGACAGTACATACCTCAAATAAGATGGAGGCACCGCAACTAAATTAAGAGTCACCGAAGCATCTTCCCCTCAGCCTCTGCGATGGACGGATATTAGTAGCAGATTGTCAGTTAATTTCCTTGAAAGGCACGCTGTTGTCACTCAAAAGACGCATGATACTTGCGCAAATTTCATTGTCGAACATATTGTACGGCACTACGAGGTGTATGGCATGCACTCCAACCTATTTGGATTGAAGCTGCACCTTTCAATTTCCTAGACAGTAAGGCGTTTAATTACCAAATAGGTGCTATGCATAATCTGTTTTCTTTCCACCTGATTCATGCAATTTTCTTAAAAATACATTTATATTTCTACCTTTGATAAATAATAAATAGTGGAATCTAGTTATGAGCTACTATTTTATAAGTTAAAACGAGTGGCTCAGTACCAGCATCTAACAATTAATTGTGATTAAACATCAAATCTAATTTTATTACTAATTTTAATAAATTTATTGTATTTTATTAAATATTATTATATATAGTATAATAGGGTATCATTATAATTATAAAAAATAATAATCAATTAGTGTAACTAATTTTACTTGTAACTTTAATTTAGATATTATATATTTGAAATATTTAAAAATACATTGAGAATATTAAAATAATTATTTAATATAAAGAATTAATTTCAACTGAATTTAAATATTCATTTATCTACTTTAAAACATAGAGCAAAATCTCAAATTTCAAGTTCCTTTTTCTCTTCTTTGATGTCTTTAGATTCTAGAATTGATTTGACTCATCAGGCTAAGTTGTTGGATGTTATTCCTTCTTTGGTTATTGAAGAGCAAAATAGAATGTTGTGTGTTAGCCCTAAGGAAGAGGAAATTTATAAAGTTGTATGCTCGTTAGGAGGGGATAAGTCACCAGGGTTGGATGGTTTTCCTATGTTGTTTTTTCAGAAAGACTGGAAACCGGTTGGGAAAGATGTGTGTGCTGTTGTTAAAGAAATTTTTGGGGTTAAAAGGATGTTGAAGGAAATTAATTCAACTTTCCTATGCCTTATTCCAAAGAAGGTTGGGGCAGATTCTCCAGATCAATTCATGCCAATCAGTCTCTACAATTCATTTTATAAAATTAATTCAAAAGTTCTGACTTTGAGGTTGTTGCTTCTACTTCCTTCTCTTATTTCTGAGCAACACAATGGTTTTATTCCTGGTAGACAAATCCTTAATTCTGTTATCTCTGTGCATGAGAATATCCACTCTTTATCTCTTTCTAATAATCAGGGCTTTATAATGAAAGTTGATATTGCTAAAGCCTATGATAGAGTAGAATGGTCCTTTCTTCATAAGATCTTATTATCTTTTGGTTTTAGTGTCAATGTAGTTAAGCTAATTATGCAGATGATCTCTACTACTACGGTTGTTGTTCTAGTTAATGGGTGTTCCTCAAAATTATTTAAACCATCTAGGGGGTTGAGATAGGGAGATCATTTATCTCCTATCATCTTCACTATTATGGTTGATTGCTTGGGCAGATATATTGGGAAATTTGTTTTTTTAGGAGATATCAAAGGCTTGTGGTCCTCTTCTCATCCTCTTATTTGTTCCCATGAACAATTTGTGGACAATACAATTTTCTTGGGAAAGATGAGGTTAGGGAAGCAAGGAACTTCAAAAAGGCCATTAATCTATATTCTTCTGCTTCAGGTCAATTGACCAACTAGAATAAGAGTTCATTGTATTTTATCAATACCCCTGTTTCAAGATAGAGAAAGATTGCTAATATTCTTGGTTGCTCTATAGGGTCTTTTCCCTGTATTTATTTAGAACTCGCTCTGGGGCCAAATCCTTTGATTTCTTTTTGGGAAGATCTTATTAATAAATTCAACAAGAAATTGGCAGGTTGGAAAGGTGATTTATTAAGTCAAGTTCAAAAAATTACTCTTCTTAAGGCTTGTCTCCAAAGTATTCCTACGTATGCTTTGAGTCTCTTTAGGATTCCAGCTAAATATGTTGATACTATTGACAAAATCCAAAGGAACTTCCTCTGATCTGGTTCTAAGGATAAGAAGAGAATGGCTCTAATTGCTTGGGATCAAATTTGTAAGCCTGAGTTAGATGGTGGTTTGGGTATCAAGTCTGTTAGGAGTATGAATAAAGCTCTTCTTGCTAAGTAGGGTTAGAGAGTTTATAATGACAATAAGGAGTGGAGATCTATTTGGAAACATAAATACCTCTTTGATGCTCCTTCTTTGTCTGATTTTCTTTCTTATCCTAATGTTTTATCTCCTTCTGCTATTTGAGGAGTTTTTCAGGGAACTAAAAATATTTTAATCAAAGGATGTGCTTGAAAAGTGGGTAATGGGTAGAAGATTAGGTTTTGGAATGATGTGTGGATTCTGGATAATCCTCTAATTAAGGATTTTGAGGATAGAACTCTTGTAGACAGATGTAAATAGACTTTTGGTATTCTTGTGGAGAATTATTGGATTAATAATGAATGGGTTAACCTTGTTGAAAGTAATATGATTTTTTATAGTATCTAGTTAATCTTGAATGGTGTTAGCCTATATCCTCATATTGAAGATAAAATGGTTTGGGGATTTGAACCAAGAGGTTGTTTTAAAGTCTCTTATGCTTTTAGAATTGAGGAAAAGGGTATTAGACCTTTTGTTAATTCTATAACTTGTTAGCATACTGATCTGATAACAGATTGATTTGATCTGATATGGCATGATAAATATAGAACTAAGTCTTTGCGATGTTCTCTTTATGATATCAGTGTCTATCCTTGTGTTTTAGTTTAAAACTAATCTAAAATTCTTTGTTTATGTTTGTGTTTAAACTCAATTAATTCATGGAAAGTCACTGACTTCTAGAGGTTAGGCAAATAAATTTTGGAAGAGACATGTCCTTTCTAAGAAAGGACATGTCCCTTGATTCTTGTATTTATAGAGGGTAAGGTTGAAGTCTAAGAGTACACAAGAACAAAGATAAGTATGCTCGTTAGTCAATACTACCCACATACAAATTGCAGAACAAAAGACAAATTTTTGAATCATATATCTTAATTTAATTCAAGACAATAAATTGAAGTTATTCACAGTAAGATAAGGAGAGGAAGAAGGTCGAATCTAGTCTATATTCAGTCATAGAATTTGCAGAAACTTTACATGGTATCAAAGTTCTAGTAGTTGAACCTAGGCTCCCCAAAATTCAATAATCAAACTTTATATATATCTAGCAACTATCTCCTATCTTCAATGGCATACACAATCAGACCTAAGGACAGGTTTGATGGGAAAGAACAGTTTGATGCCTGAAAATTTAGAATCATGGTGATTTTTGAAGAAAATGATGTAAAACAATTTGTTGATAGAGCATCCAAACAACCTAGTATTGAACCTCATAAAACTATATGGAGTAAAGGAAATAGAAAAGTCATTCAGATCATATTAGATGGAGTAAAGAATGATATTGTACCTATGCTAACAAAACATCAGACAACATTTGATATGATGAATGCATTACTAAATGCATATGAGGTCAATAGTGCAACTAGGGTTCTCGCACTGAAAGGGCAACTAAATCACATACAAATAAAGAAAGGAGAATCAATGAATTCTTATTTCCTAAGGGTTACCGACATTAGAGATGAACTGTCAAGTATAGGAACCATTATTAGTGACATAGAAATAACACTAATGGCTATAAATGGATTGTTAGATTTGTGAGAAACTTTTGTACAAGGAATAAGTGCTAGAGATAAACTCCCTAACTTCAACAGACTTAAGGGGGACTGTCTTCAAGAAGAATCTAAAAAATTAAAGAAATGAGGGAAACTGAAAATAGAAGATGAAGAACTTCATGTTCTTAATACAAACTCCTATAAGGGCAAGAAGAAGCATTTCAAGAAGAAAAAGGGAAATCAAAAGAATGTAAAACCCAAGAAAGATCTATCCAAGATAAAATGTTTCATATGTGAAAAGTTTGGACACTACAAATTTAATTGTAGTGGGAATTCTAAACAACAAGCGAACGGTACAAATGTTACTAGGGAAGAAGATAACTATGATCCTGAGAATCGTGTATTGTATTCGTCACTATCAAATAAAATCTCAAGTAAAGCATGGGTAATTGATAGTGGATCTTCCAGACATATAACAAGATACAAAGAAGCACTAGACTCTATATCAAAAAAGGTTAATGGTGAAGTTACCATTGGTGATAATTCAACACATTCCATTGAAGGAATTGGAAACTGTACCTTGAAACTAAAATTAGGAAATTCTCTTCTTCTCAAAGGTGTACTCTATGTACTAGGAATAAAAAGAAATCTAATCTCAATTACAGCACTTGAAGATGATGGGCATAACATTACATTCATGGACAATAAAGTAATAACCTAGGTAAAGAACTTCTCAATCAAGAAAGCGAAGTTGATTGGTCAGAGAAAAGGATATTTGTGTGAGTTGAATTTAGAATCTAGTCATCCTATTCAAGCTTTAATTCATGAAGCTGTAGACATAATTGAAATATGACACAGTAGATTAGCGCATCTAAATTTCAAAACCTTATCAACTATGGAGAAGATGGCTATTGGTCTACCTAAACTAAATAAAGACTATTCAAGCATATGCAAAGGGTGTGCACTGGGTAAGAACAACAAAAGTCCATTTCATGATAGCACTAGACAAACAAATAATGTTTTGGAATTAATTCATTTAGATTTATGTGGACCTATGTATGTTCCTTCACTTGGAAGATTCTAGTACTATATTTTGTTCATAGATGACTTCTCTAGGAAACCATGGATTTACTTCTTAAAGTGCAAAGAATCAGAAGAAATTCTAAAGAGATTTAAAGAATTCAAAACATTAACTGAAAACTTATCAGGACATAAACTTAAAACTTTTACAACTGATAATGGAGGAGAATACGCCTCATATTTGTTTAAAAGGTTTTGTAAAGAAATAAGAATTAAGAGGGAGTACACCATTCCTTATAATCTAGAACAAAATGGGGTAGCAGAAAGAAAGAATAGAGCAATTATAGAAGTTGTTAGAGCTATGATATTTGATCAAAATCTAGAATATTATCTTTGGGTAGAAGCCTCTTGTAGTGTTGTCTATATTCAAAATCGAAGTCGTCACTCTTACCTTAGAGATAAAAATCTCGAAGAAGTCTTTACTAAGGTTAAACCCAATATAAGTCATCTTAGGATTTTTTGGGTGCCCCATATAAATCCATGTTTCAAAAGAAAAGAGAACTAAGTTAGAACCCTCTAGGAGGAAAGGTATTTTTGTAGGGTATAGTGAAACATCTAATGCATATAGGATTTTTATACCTAGACAGAAAAGTATTGAACTTAGTAGGGATGTAATTTTTGAAGAAGATCTAGCATTCAAAAAAGCCCTAAGTTCTAAAGAATCTTCTCCTTTAACTAGTTATGAAAGAAATAGTGAGTCTGAGTCTTAGATGGAGAACATAGAAGAAATTAAAGATGAAATTCAAAATCTAAATCTTGGAGAAACTCAAAATTCAAAGAAAATACCACTTTGGGCCATTAAAATAGTCGAGGAAGTACAAGACTTTGTTGCACCTTCTGGAACAGTTAGAGAAAGCAAAAGAACTAAAAGATTTTCTAGTTATACAACAAACATGAATGATTTGTCCAAAACAAAACCAACCAATCCTTCATATGCTATTAAACATATAGCCTAGAAAGAAGCTATGACAAAAAAAATACCAATCTATTATGAAGAATGATGTTTGGGAAATTGTTCCAAGACCTAAAGGAAAATCTATTGTTTCTTCCAAGTGGATATTTAAAATAAAGCATGACGCTAATGGTAGCATTGAGAAATATAAAGCTAGATTTATAGCCAAAGGATTCTCTCAGAAAGAAGGGATTGATTATGAAGAAACTTTTGCTCATATCGCCAGATATACCTCTGTAAGAGAAGTCCTAGCAATTGTAGCATCAAAGGGATGGAAAGTACATTAGATGCATGTAAAAACAACATTCCTAAATGGAAAGATTGTAGAAGAAGTATATTTGGAGCACCCTGAAGGATTCAAAACTTAAGATCCTAAAAAAATTGTTTGTAGGCTCAAGAAATCTCTCTATGGGCTTAAATAGGCTCCAAGAGCTTGGTGTGAAAGAACTGATAAGTATCTTATCGGCTTAGGATTCTCCAAGAATGAAGCTGATCCAAATTTATATTATAAATGAGATAAATATGATATGGTAATTTTGATACTGTATGTTGATGATTTACTAATAATAGGTGATGATCATCTTCTAGATCAATGCAAGAAAGATCTAATTAGAGAATTCAAGATGAAAGACCTGAGACTCCTTCATTACTTCCTAGGACTAGAAGTATGGAAGAATTCTGACAGTATCATATTTAATCAAGAGAAGTATACATCAGAAATTTTGAAGAGATTTGGAATGTGGAATTACAAGTCTATGTCTTCTCTAATGGAGACAGAATCTACATAAACTTAAAAAAGTAGCAGTAGAATCACCTTCCATAGATTCTACTCTCTATAGATAGATGATTGGGTCCCTTATGTACTTAGTAAATACAAGACCTAATATTTGCTATGTTTTTAATGCCTTAATCCAATTTATGCGTGAACCAAAGGAGATTCACCTATTTGCAATTAAACACATTATGAGATACTTACAAGGAAATCTTAATTTTGGACTCAAATATGAGAAGGTTGGTTTAAATTTACATGGATTCACTGACTCAGATTGTGGTAGAAGTGTTAAAGACAGGAAAAGTACTTCAAGATGTTGTTTCAGTTTAGGATCAGTAATGATATCTTGGATATGCAAAAGGTAGTCTTCAGTAGCTCAAAGCTCCATAGAAGCCAAATATATTGTAGTAGTAATGGCCTCTCGAGAAGCAGTTTGGCTAAGGAAGTTACTTGTGGGATTATTTGGGCAAGCCATGAATCCTACGTTTATTCATTATGATAATCAGAGATCCATCAAGCTTTTGATGAATCTAGTTTTTCATGACAAGTCCAAGCATATTGAAATTCCCTACCATTATGTAAGAGATATGGTAGACATGAATTCTATAAAATTAGAATACATTTGCACTGTAGATCAGACAACAAACATACTCACCAAACCTTTATCTAGAGTGAAGATAGACCACTTTAGGAGAAGACTTGGTATGGTTGATTTGTAATCGATTTGTATTCTTTAAATTATTAATAAAATAATTTCATTTGTCAAGCTATTGACTGTTATGGCCTCCACCATTTGTATTTCATTATTTAAGAGGTGACGATCTCTAAGATAATGAACTCTTGTATAAAAGCCATTATGAGAGATGAAAATCTCTTAGATAATGTGCTAAAGAGTAGATTTCTACTGTAAGATCTAGTTGAGTTCAAGATCATATTGTGATGTTGACATTGCTATGTCTATAAGTCACAATTTAGATAAAGGAAGAATTTTATTATTCTCTGGGGTTTATCCTGTATTTTGGTAGATCTTAAAATTAGGATCATGTTGTGATATACAAATACCAGTGTCTATGAGTCACAACTTGGATAAATTAAGAGCTTATATTACTCTTTAGATTTATCCTATACATTGTATTCTTTGCAGCAGTGATTTGTCATATTACAGGTTTAGTAATATGACATTGTATCATGTGTTCTATGATACCACATGCTAAGGATATTTAGATAGATATAGGCTATCAATTCTTGCTTGTTCATCTTTATTGATGTTGCTAGATATGATATCTCTCGGTATGATTATCAAGTTAAGAGGGAGTGTTAATTCTATAACTTGTTAGCATACTGATTTGATAACATATCGATTTGACCTGATATGACATGATAACTATAGAACTAAGTTTTTGCATTGTTCTCTTTATGGTATTGGTATCCATGCTTCTATTTTAGTTTAAAACTAATCTAAACTTCATTGTTTATGTTTCTATTTTAACTTAATTAATTCATGGAAAGTCATTGACTTCTAGAGGTTAGGCAAATAAACTTTGGAAGAGACAAGTCCTTTCTAAGGACATGTCCCTTGATTCCTATATTTATAGAGGGTGACGTTGAAGTCTAAGAGCACACAAGAACAAAGATGAGTCTGATCCTTACTCAATACTACCCATATACAAATTGTAGAACAAAAGACAGATTTTTGAATTATATACATTATTTTTATTCAAGACAATAAACTGAAGTTATTCATAGCAAGATAAGGAGAGGAAGAAGGTAGAATCTAGTCCATATTTAGTCATAGAATTTGTAGAAACTTTACACCTTAATGGACTAAAGCTCAGATCAAAGGGCTTATTCCTAAAATTAAATTTTCTTTTTCTAGATCTTGCTTCAAAACAAAATTTTAACCTTGGACAATTTGCAAAAAAGAGAGGTTTATGTGGTTAACAGATGTTGCCTATGTAAAAGGGATTCTAAAGATAGGAATCATATTTTCTTAAATTGCAATTATAGTCAAAAAGTGTGGAGCTATATCCTTATCTATTGGAATTTCTATTGAGTTCAGAAGAATAATATTGATCAATGCTTCCAGAGTTGGACATGTCCTTCTAAGGAGGTTAATATTAGTTTTCTGTGGAAAATTACTTTACCCCATCTTTGGTGGGGAATCTGGAAAGAAAGAAATAATAAAATTTTTAGAGATAGAAATTCTTGAGTGGGTTCTTGGTCATAATATAATTAGGGCTATCAAGGAAAAATTCAATTCTCACATAAAACTAAGTGATGATATCCAAATCAATTACCCTATGCAGACTAAAGGCTATAAAATCAAAATTGATGATCATAGGTAGAATGTAAAATGAGAATATCCTCCTATGAATTGGATTAAAGGTAACACTAATGGTGATGCTAAAGGAAATCTTGGCAAAGCTGGTTGTGGAGGGGTTTTGAGGGACCATACTAGTAGAATTGTTGATGTTATTGCCATCGCTATAGGGATTTCTACTAGCCATAAAGCTGAAGCTATGACAACGCTATATACTATGAGGTTGGTAGTGGATTATGGTTATCAAAATCTTTGGATGGAAGGAGATTCACTTAACATTATTAACGTGCTTAATAACAAGAGTCTAGTTACTTGGACAATTGAGGAAAGTATAATAGAAATTAAAAAACCTTATTAATAAATTTGATAATGTTATATTCTCTCATATTTTTTGGGAGGGTAATTCAATTGCTAATTGGATTGCCAACCAAGCTGTCTATAGGGAAAGCAAGTTGAGGTGGCAAGCTGACCTATGCAAGGAGGTGGAGCTGACATCAATAGTTAATTATGATAGGACACATGCTAGAGAAGGAAAGATTTCCTAAGATTGGAAAATTTATGAAGAGGAGTGATGGCTTATGGAGGATAGTTTGAGATTCCCTAAGAAGTACTTCTGCGCTATTATGACTTGCATTTGGCATGTAAGTAAGGTTAATAACTCCTTGATAATCTTCAAAACTTTTTTTTTTTTGGTTTTCACTACTTTGGTGATTTGTAGGGGAAAACAAGTTTTCAAGATGGGAGGGGAACCTAGAAAGCAAGAGTCAATTAATTGCAGGGTATGGAAGGCAAAGGCCTTTGTGTGGGAGATTTTGTAGAAAAGAAAAGTGATGACCTACATTGAGAGACTCCATGGGTATAAACCTCACATTACAAATTATTTCTTTAAAAACTGGTTTGAAGATAGGGTTACTTTACATGGGGTCACAATGAAATTGACTGAAGAATTTATTGCTAAGATTATGAGGCTTCCAATGGAAGGGATTAAATTTAGTAAGGAAACTAGTATCTCCAATGTGACTTTCAGGAAATTTCCAAAGACAGAAGATGAAGAGAAGAATTTGGAGAAAAATAACAACATTTACAAACTAAAACAAATAAAGGTTATCTAGAGGGACGTGTTGTCATGTATTCGTGAGTATTGTATTCTTGATGGTAGGGGTAAGAGAGTCCTTGAATTTCACTTTATTTTCCTAAATCATTTTAGGCACAAAGATAGGATTTCCTTTCCATTTTTTCTGAAATACTCTCTGCTTCAAAGCCTATATGCTCATAGGAAGAAAGAATCTTGTCATGTACATCATGAAGGTTTAATATTAATTATTGAAAACTTTTGTAAAAGTAAGGCTATAAAGCCCTCTCTACTTTTGGAGAGGAGGAAAGGGTCTGGTAATGATCCCTAGCCTAAGAGAATAAAGGTTGAAGAAGGGACTAGTGATAGCAAGAAGGTTTTGATATAGGAGAGGACTAAGAAAAATGTTGAGGAAATCACAAAATTTGAGAATTCTGATAATAATGAGAAAATGGAAATGGGGGAACTTAGTTCTAACCTGGATGATGACTTTAGGAGCAAAGGGGTGTCAATTGGTAAAGACAATGTAGAGGGAAGTGAGGATAGAAATACTAACTCAAATGTTGGATCGAAAGCCCTTGTGGAGGATGAAGAAAAATAGAGTGATCGCCCTTCTCATATGAAGAGTAATGCTAGTGAGGATAAAATGGAGGAGGATACCGGTAAGGAAATTGAAGATAAAAGCCCTATCAGTAAGGACAACAACCACAGTAAGAAGAAAAGGAGGAGAGGATGGAGAATATGGATATTAATATTGATACCCAGATCAATATTGTGACTACTACAGTTGGTTCTGAGCCTAGGGTTGTAGTAGATGGGAGGGATGACTCTCAAGATGCAAAACTTTCCTTTCTTCACACTGCTAAGCTTAAAGTGGAGGCTTCCCTCTAGGGTGATTCTTGGCTATATAATGAAATAATGGTTCTCAAGAAGAAAATGGGGGTTATGTAGAAGGAATTGACATTGAATGCACTAAGAGAGTTCAGATGGAAGTGCAAATTGGTAACATCCTTGAAAAGCTTAAATAATATGAGTAGGAGCTTCGTTACTTAATTAAGGAAAGTGGTATAAAATGGAACAAGTCACTTCTAGTATGTGTGTTGCAGTGATCAGTCTGGGTAAGAAGAGTAATGAGAAGATAATGTCTCCTGGTAATGAAGGGATGGGGAGTCTAGGAGGATCTAATAAGAGAACTAGGTAGAGCATAAGGAAAAAGGGTGTTGAGGCTCTTAAGGTTCCTATTCTTACTCTAGTTGACATAATCCAGAGTATTGTAGAAGAAGGTAAAGAGGTGGCAAACATTATCAAAGAGCTACTATAGGTGCTAGTTGTGGAGCAAGTGTGATGGTTGCTGGTCTGGGTAGTTTTTCTAGTTTTTTACTATTTGCTTTCTAGCTTGTTTAAACTCTAGGTTCCAGGTCTTTGTAAAACCTAGTTCCTTTTTATGGCTTAAACTTTTGGTTTTAGGTCCTTGTAAAACCTAGTTTCAATGTTTTAAACTTTAGGTTTCAAGTACTTGTAAAACCTGGTGGTGCTTTAATGTTTATCTTTAGTTTTTTTGTAATGGGTTTTGGGTCCCTTCAAAACTTGCTTTTACCTTAATTTGAAACTAAATTTAAATATTTAAAAATTTATTATAATAATATTAAATATTTACTTATTAAACTTAGATACATGAAGTTTAATCAAAACTTATATTATAAATAATATATTAAAATTAAATAGATTTATTATTGTAAGTGAGTACACATAAAATACTAATAAAGAAAAATGACAATTTTTTGTAGCAACACAAACTTTAACGGTCATGCAAACTTTGGTAGAATGCTCATTCATTTTGTAGGCCACAGGGATTAGATGAAAAGTTGGGAACACCTCAGGTGTATAAGAAAAATGTTGAATTTGCAAATTTAAAAAAAACAACCCATGCTACACCTAATGCTTTCCATACTATCAAAGCACTCTCGGTTAGATTGTCTTCCATCAATGGCAAAAGGGTTTCTAATATACCAACTACTTGAGCATATTATGCTCCAACAATTTTGAAGCTTTATCTAAGGTCCATGAAGAAAGAGGGACAAGGATGGTAAAAACTTGCTCACTAGAAACCTTGTATCTAAATCGAGGGACTTCACCTCAAAAGGAGGCAATAATTTTGTGTCCCCAATGCTCCTTATGAAAGAAAGTATGTTGAAAAGACCTTGGGATAAAAAAGAAAGTATTGTTCAAGCAAATGGATGGATGGTGATACAAAAATACTGATGGTCAATTTTGACATTTAAAAAGAAGAATTTATGGGTAAATTGCATAACCTTTCTAGAAATAGGGAATACTCAGAAGAGGGGTGAATTAGTATCCCAACACTTTTTACCCCACTTTGGATTTTAGAAATTAACCACAAACACTCATAAATTGGATAGCAATAAAGAACATCCCACCAAGAAACTCATAACACCGCATTTTCTTAACTAGGGAAACCCTGGCCAAGGGAAAACCCCCATGGGGATGATACCCACAAAATAATGAATTAATTGTTACTCCTAAATGCATTAAATATTTTCATTAGTGCCAAATTACATTGAAGAGTAAGGTAGGTGAATACAAGATAGACAGGTCAGTGAACCTTAATATTAAACATATATAAAGATACCAAACAAAGGCATATACCAAGTGAAGTATAGTAACCGAATAGTATATGGATACCAAGCGTAGTTATGACCAAGTAAGTCTATCACTGAAGGTTAGCATAAATTACCAAGAAGACTTGTCAGTGTTTATCGAGTTATACGGGATGAATATAATAGCTTATAAATGCACAAAATTCTATGTGTTTGAATCCTACCGAGCTAGGAAACCATTTATGAAGATCGAGTAGATGATTAGTTAAGATGTATTGGGATTGATGCATGATTTTAAAAATCCCAAGGCACAAGGTTAAGCCAATGAAATAATTTCTTAATGTTCTTGATGATAAGGATGAATGTGGATGGTTTATTTATTTGATCGAGCATTCTAGAAGATTCTAGACCCTAATTAAGTCATGTATCAAGAAAATCACAAGATCTCTCTCTCTCTCTCTCTCTCTCTCTCTCTCTCTCTCTATATATATATATATATATATATATATATATATATATATATATATATATATATATATATATAAAGCTATTTGAGGAATGATAGTTTGAAGATATAGCTAAACCAAAGAAGAGCAGAGCTACTAAGAAGAGAACAATGACAGATTGGGTGAAATCCATCACAAGAAGTTGATATATCAATGTAGAGCAGATTCGATGTGAATGGGAAAAGTAAGTTGCATATTATCATATCATTTTATTGTTACTTTCTCACCATTGTAGCAAAAAATCTCCTAATTGAGTGGACTTAATAGTCTTATTGTAAAGTCTCCTAATATAGTGCACACTTGAAGAGTGTTGTAAAACCCTTTAACGAAGTGGACTTTAGTAGGTCCTATTGTATTACTCCTAATAGGGCAAGTCACTAGAAGTGACATCATTGTATTGTCTAATCGAGCAACCTTTTTTACTACAATAGTGAAGGATTTGTGAGTGTCATCCCCACTATAGTTTTCTCTCTAACCAATAGTTTTTGCATGAGAAAATGATTGTGTTATGTGTTTTGATTAATTATGTGATGTTTTCTTATCATATCTAATAGATTTGCTTACAATTATTTATTGTTCAGTTACTAAGTATATGAATGCAAATCAAGATACAATTTTAAAGGTTGAAATTGTTTTGAGGGTTAAAAGTTTAAGAAGGTACTAGTTCACCCCTCCAATCACCCAAAAATTGTCATCTAGATTATGAGTCCTCTTTCTAGCATTTTTTTGCTTAATTCATCCATTGCTTATCTTTGATCAAATCATCACCTTGCTATTTATTCGATATAACCTATGGTTTGACCACTATATCCTAAGTTCCTATTTAATTAAAAGAACTCGCTCCATTTTAATTAAATAAAGTCCCCAAAATCCTCTTATCCTAAGTGTGCATACACAAAGCATTATTCCTATTTTAAAAATAAAAGAAAAATATTTTTTTGTCTCACATGAGGGGCACACTTTTCTATGTGAGAGGAATCTTTATTCTCCTCCACACTTCTTTTGCCTCTTAAAGCTCACCATTGATCTTGATTAAGTGATATGCTTATGCACATGGCTCATTCAAGATGCATTCTCCACCCTTGATTAAACCTCTTTTCCCTCTCAATCTCAACCAATTTTTTATCTTTAAAAGGGATGGTCCTCTCCTCATTCTCTAACCTTAAGTTTTTGTACTAACATTATGCACATGAATATCTAGGTGACCTTGAAGCCTTGGATAACTTAGAGAATTCTTGCATCTACATCCACATACTTGCATTCTCATAGTAGCTTCATGGAATATCTAGCTTAGCTTTCTTTTATGGTTTAGAATAGCTTACATAGTCTAAATAAGAGGCTTTGTAATACTCTCATCTTGTTAGCTTAGCTTGTATCTTGTTTGAATAATTTTAGCATAGCTGGCATTGCATTACATTCTCATAGTGATTCTTGAATGCTAGCACTCTTTCTCTCATCTTTGAATTTTCTATGGTGCACTTTGCAAGGGTTGCATAGCTTGGTTCATTTGAGAGTCACTGCACTTCTATTTGTTAGAGTAATAAAGTGTTTTCTTATTAATTAAATCATATTGATTTAATTATTAAGTCACTTATTATGATCTTCATAGCTTTTGCTTCTCTCTTTTTGTGACAAGTGTTTGCATGTAGGTGATTCATGGGAGCTATGGGTTTGATCTTTCATCAACTTCAACATGGTATCAGAGCTCCAGATCTTCATGCCCCTGTTATGTTTATGACAAGTTTGGCTTTTCTTTATCTATATTTTTTCTTTCAAAGGGTTCTATTTTTCAAAGTTGTTTTGCATTGAATTTGGGGTCACAATTTTGTAGTGCACTTTGAGCCCAAATAGACCTCACTGTTGAGCTTAGGGCATCCAAAAACTCTTATTTTCATATAAAATTTGTCTAATTTGGACACAGTTGGAATCTGAGGCAAGAATATATTGCTTTGATATTGGGCACATTTCTCGAAGTGACGATTTTTTGATTTTCAACATGCAAATCGAGGTTTTTTGGTATGAAAATCAAGATTTTTTGGCACACAAATCAAGAATTTTGGGTACTTAAATCAAGATTTTTTTGGCACAAAAATTGTGATTTTTGGTATGCTGACCAAAATTTTGTATCATGCAAATTGTTGTAATTTATGGTACTAATGGGCATGCTTCCTAAGACATTTTGACATAGATCTTGAGGTGGTCAATTTCTTGTTTTGCCCTTCCATCTCTTATTGACCTATATGTGGTTTTTTGGTCATAACTTTCTCAGTTGGACTACATTTTTCACAAACAAGATATCATTGGAAAGTTGGTTTCGAGCTTGTCATGATGGTGCAATTTATTTGGACTTTTGGTGTTGTTTAGTTTCTAGTTTATGCATTAAAAGTTAGAGGTTCTATTTTGCACTATGGGAGACATATTTTGAGACATTATATTTTTCACATTCTGCTCCAAGCACATCCCATTCAAGTTTTTTCTTTTTTTACATTCTGGTGGATATCTTGGTTGTTTCAAGTTCAGGGATCGATTATATTTCTTCAGGTCATTTTTCATTGGTTGTACTATCTCTTCTATCAGCCTTATGTCTCTTTTGATCTTTGTTGACATCCTTTCGTAGTATTTTTGCAAACACACTAAGATAAAGCGTCACTCTATTGCATTTTGGGATCTTGCACATCTTGGTATTTTTTTTTACTCACACTACATTATAAAGTGCCTTGGGGGGTTTCATTTTGGCCATATTTTCCATATTCCTTTTTCAAGTGAGTGTTCCCTCCATGACATTAGCCTCATGATGTGTCGATGATATATGCCATTATAAGTGTTTGTACTTCTTTTGCACTCTCGATGTTCTTGGTTCTTCTTTCTACATGAGATATTGTATTTAATTTTAGTTTTCATGTCTTACCTCTTAGAATTATAGGGGTTTCATGTTGGTTCTATTGCTTTTTTGGTTCAATGGAGTGAGCTATGTATTTAGTATTTGATCCTATGTACTAGGCGATTGCAATGGCTAGATACATATGCATTTTAATGAGATAGATCATTTACCATATAGACTTATTTCATTCCTATTTTTGGATACCATGAAGATATCTTCCATATTTGATTGATCAACTCTTTAGACTTAGTCTTCTCTATGTGGTCATGTGTTATACAACAAAGGTTCTTCAAATCAATACTTTGACAATGTTTGCAGCTTCATGCTTTAGTGGTGTTCTTCATGATCATCTTGTGTTCCTATCTTTTGGAACATTATTTCCATCTCTTTTTGGAGTAGAGTTTTTCCCATGTGGTTTTCTATATTTCTCCTCTTTTTAGAGATTTGTTTGTGCTTGGGTACCTCATCAGGCTTTGTTGACTGGACCCAAATCTCCTTTCAGTAGTAGTTTCTAGGTTTTTTAGCTACTCCCTAAGTTTATCTTAAGGGGGTGAGGGTTGTTAGATTGATAAAGTATTTTCTTATTAATTAAAGCATATTTATTTAATTATTAAGTCACTTATTATCTCTAGTTTATTTAAGCTAAACTTTGGGCATATAATAATTAATTCTTTTATTAATTATTATCATACAACCTAGGTTACTTACCTGTTAGGCTTTTGATCTTCCTTTATAAGGATTGATCTCATTGTAATTCATTCATTCACTTTTGATAATAACAATCTCTCTTTTTGCTCATCAAGAATGTCTCATCTATGGATTTGGGAATTCTAGCCTCCATAGCTTTTGCTTCTCTCTTTCTGTGATAGGTGTTTGCATGCAGATGATTCATGGGAGTTGTGGGGTTGATCTTTCATCAACTTCAACACTCTTTGCATCTTTTCATATCATAGATAGAGAGCTATAATCCACCTCTTGAGATGCTCTTCATCATGGGTATTCTTAAGTGTAATGGTTTATAGAAGTGTGCCTATGTTTTGGTATACAAACCCCATCCCCCTCTTAGCACCTTACCTTTCCTTAAATTTTTAACAATTGGTATTAGAGTAAGATTTATTGTTACGAAGTTTAACCACTTAAGAGAAAAGATCCAAATAGATGGAAAGGTATAGGCTTGATAAGTTAATTGAGAATCAAAGATTGGAACTAAGGATTGCTCTAGGTCAGATCAGTGAAATGAAAGAGAAGTTGAAGCAATCACTAAGCAAAAGAAAAGAATTAGCTTATCAATAGAGTGACACACAATATTAGGAAGAATAATTTGAAGAACTATCATAGGGTAGTATGTATGATGAATCTGAAGATACTATATCAACTCTAATGGAAAAAAGAACCAAACCCTAACTGACCAAGTAAAATCAATAAAAAAGAAGAAGAACCTCAATCAGTGAGAACGTGTGAAGTTCTGGAACAAAAGGGACAAACTAAGGATAATAAGACAATGAAATAAGAAGATAGAATGAACATGACTACAACACGTAATGAGAAAGATGTTGAAATACAGAGGTTGACACAAAACCACTATGATATGGTAAATCAACTACTCGATGTTAACCATGAGATTGGTAGAAATATGGAAGAAATTGTTGAATTGAGATTAGAAAATGAACAAATGAAGAATGATTTGAAAACTAAAAGGAAATTAATGAAAGGATGATGAGATCTAAAGAAAGCATAAGGAAATTAGATGAATAGTTAAGAATTCAAAGATGATTGAGAGACACCACTAGATTAGGCTATATCAAGCATTCTAGAACCAAGCAATGAGAGTCATCAAAGAAAGCTAAATAGATGAATGTTTACACAACTTCAAAAACCAAGAAGCCAACATGTTATCACCGTGGAAAAATAGGCCACACAACCAATGTATGCAAGAGCAAGGTTAGTAACACTCATGTCACTCCTAAGTTTGATGGTTATTGTTATAATTGCAATAAGTATGGACTTCAATCATTTGAATGTAGATCCAAATTTAGCAAAACCCTAAGGAGATAGAAGTTTTATGGTTATTTTTACACATGCACTATGTATTGACATGAGGCACAAGATTGTATATCACAATAGAGGAAAAACTAGATACTAAGTAGACAAGATAATACAATCAATTGGGATTACAATACATGGATTACATGTACATCATGTAGAAGGTATGGTCACATTGTAGAAAATTATATTAGAATGCATGAGTGGAAGATCTAGCATTTCAAAGAATTATGGCATGACATGTTTTCATTGTCATCAGATTGTTCACATGAACAAGAATTGTAGGTACCAAGCATCAACACTTGATGATGATAACATTAAAGGAAATGGAAATCTTGATCTATTTATGACATTCAAAACCACATGGGAAAGATGTGGAGAAAGAATACATAAGATAGTGGAACATCAAATCTATTAGTTGGCAACACAACATCCTTTGCATCAGGTGGCTCCACAACATAAAACTAAGCCATAAATATATGTATGGGAACTACATTTGAATTGGTAGATCATTTATCAACTCCTTAGAATCATAAAATGATATCCAAATTATCATATGTAAGATGTAAGAGGACAACTTGTGTAAAGTTGGAGGTTTAGTTGATAAGCACAAGCAATCAAGATAGTTAATTAGTGTTAACATATTATTAATCAACCAAGGTTTTGAGATTGGTAAAGAAGGTTGGTTAGTATGAAACTGAGGTCAAAAGTAATCATTTATTGAACCTTACCCAACCCTAAAGAAAAAATTCACTATAAATAGGGCATCCGATGGTTCATTATTTATCTTGCATACATGAGTGTTTAAGAGTGAATTTAAGTGCTTACAAGATCAATGTATGTAGTTGAATTCAGAGATAAAACTAGTGAATTTATCGAAGATTTAAACTATTATAGTGATTTGGTGGAAGGTTTGTGTGCACCCAAGCTAGTACATTATAATTTATCAAAACCCTAGTCTCTCGATCTACAAAAATAGCATATAGTTCAACACAAGTAAAGGTATCAAAGGTTGCAAAGGTAAAAATGGTCAGAAATAAAGATTATTAAGAGCCTAACTACAAGTTACATCTTGAAATTGTAGCTAAATGGGTGATATGAGAGCATCATCATCTTTACCTACTAGGGTTATGTTGGTATAAGACATCCAATCATTTATTTGCTACAAGATTGGAGAGGTTGGCGATTGCAATCTATAGTAAGCATATACATAATTGTGGGTAGTTAAAGGATGAACACAAGCACCTTGATATGATGTGTTTAACATATGTCCTACACTTCTTGAAGGTTTTCAAGAATGAGCAATTTGCATTTCTCTCGACTAAGTGCATGGATAATTTATGTGGTTAGAAGGATTGGTGAAAATCACCAAGGATGTAATGCACATGGTTATTGGGTATCTCATCACTGAGAAGACAAAGGTTATGCAAGATGCAATGATGAAAGAAATTAAATAGAAAACTGATGCAACTTGGGATGGAAGAGGGCTTTGAGTGTGTATGATTAGTGATCCTAAGACAAAGTTTTCCATATTGTGATTTCCTACAAGATATTTTAGTTGAGAAGACCAAAAAATGTGTCATGTAGAGCTATAGATTTGGCATATAAGATTGTAAACAAAGGCTTCAAGATAAACTTAGTTGAGCTATTACTAAAGCAATTCAAAGATAACCAAAAGACCATCCAAGTGGCTAAGACCAATACTTTGAAATATGGTTCATTACTAATATGTATCTTCTTTTGTTTGCAAAATTACTTCCCTACTATTGGAGATATTAACCAAGATACAAATGGATATGTGATTTACCAAATCAATGATTATACTGTTAGTTTGGGTGAAAGCTTTGAGAAAGTTATGAATGAATATTTTGAGCAATTTAAGTCTAGAATGCACCAAAGGTTAAGGATATCCCCAAAATTAGTTGAAGACTACAAAGAAACTATTTGCTTTCTAGTTGACATAGACACATGTCTAATAAAGGTAGTTGAATTGAGGACTACTTGGTTGGAACCGATGCAATATGACATTAATATTGACCAAGCCACATAGGTAGTTGAGGTATTGTTGAATGAACCCACAGATGTAAATGCCAAGCCATTTGGTACATATGAACACACCAAGAAACAGATAAAGATAAAAAAATTAGTTCCAAGATAGAGAAGAAGTACAAGAAAATGATTGACACCTTAGAAGGATAATTTGATGAAGCTGAAGGTAGAGACAAATCAATTGAAGAGGCAATGAAGGGTCATGAAGAGGAGGTAGGTGAGGAAGAACCTAAAGAGAAAATGAAAAAAGAGGAACCAAAAGAAAAGAAGGAGAAGAAAGTTCAAATTGAAAAACCTTAGAGTCTTAAGGTTACTTGAGTTACTACTAGAGTGGCCACTGCATCCACACCCCCTACAAACAAAGGAATGGGTAAGGACACTCAGCCTAAGAAAAAGAAAATTGGGACATATCTCAAAAGGAAGAATGTTTAGCATTTGATGACAAAGCTACATAAGAAACAAAATAATGCAAAAGGAAATGATAGTGAGAGGTCTAAATCTGATGAAGATCAATTCAGAGTTGTGAAGAATCTTATACCAAAATTTGTTGATGAGCATGTTGAAGCAATCAAGAAATTTGAAGGATTTTGGTCTATGCATTTGATTAAAGTATGACAAGCTAAATGAAGAGGACAAAATAAAGATTGTGGAAGGTATTGTTGACAATATGTATACTAATAGACATGCTCCTATTGAGATTGTAGGTAGAATTCTAGAGTAAATATACAACAAGATAATTGTGCAATGGAGATATGTTGTAGATTTAGAGAGAAACTTGAGAGAAAGGTCATTGGTACTGACTATTCCAAATTTCAATGTACTCAAAATTGATGAAGCCATGCCAAAAATAAGAAAATACTCATGACAAAGAATCGATCATTGAGGATCATAAAAGGTAGAACCTAGGAAGTTGAAGAGGAAAGTGATAAATTATGGAAGATGATATAATGATATATGACTTAGATAAGGAGCAAGAAAATGGAGTACACCAAGCAACATCAACAAGAGCATATTCAATTGGATAGTGAAGACATTGTTGACAGAGTGAACGAAGTGATTGAGAATATTCCACAAATGGTAAAGGGCATAGAAGAAGAAATAATATAAATTGTTTATATTATAGAGAATGATCTAGATGAAAGTTTTAATAAGGATCAAGATGTCATGGACAATGTCGAGAAACAACTTTAAGAGACTCCTATTACTGAGTCAACCACTATACAATTGATGAGTGATGCACAAATTTGGAACATGTCCATTCATATTTAGCACCTACTAGTACTACCAAAAATGTAAATATTTCATTTGATTCTATTGATTCTTTAGCTACTAACGCTGCTATGGATAAAGATGATACTAATAAGATCATCAAACAACTTAAACATACAAATAATGATAAAAATCCAAAGGCAATTGAATAGAAATTTGAAGGTAATGTTTCCACTAAGTCAAATAAAGATAATACTACTACTAATGTAACAAGTACATCTACTAAGGAAATAGGCTCAACCCCATAGAATAATGGAAAAGACAAAGAGGATGAAAAAGAAAAGGAGAAGGAAAAGGAGAAAGATAATACTAAACAACACACATAAGAACAATCTCCATAGAAGGAAGAAAATATGGCACAAACTGAGGCACCTACACAATAGAAGTAATGTGAGAGGAAGGAAGATAACCCTTATAGTGTTGAGCCACAAATGAAAAATGAGGAGTAATAGACTCTAGTTCCACCAAAGACATCATTAAGCACAAGTTCAATCTGGATGAATTCATTGAAATACCTCAATATGACCCAAGTAAATTTGACCCTAAGGCTCTAGAAAAGTATGGAGAATTATGCAAAAGTAAGGAAACACTGTAAGATAAATTGATGCAAGAAGCATAACATCAAAAGGTATTATTTGGTGATAAAGACATCTTACTGGAAATTTTCCCAAAGATAAAGTTGGATGAAAAGTCACCCATATTAGATCAACTTGTATCACTTTTTAAACAAGTGAGTGCTCCAGATGTAGACACTCAGGAGAAATTGATAGAGAGAACCAATAAAAGACTTGATAACAAAATAATGGATAAAATTAACCAATCTATTACAATACAACAAGTTGAACTTGACAAAATAGCTATTGAGATGGAAGATAGACTAAAGGAGTTAGTCAAATTGTTCCAACTACTATGTGATGTGCCCCATTTTACTTAAGATATTCTGGAAAAGATTTTTTTTAATGAAGATCATAGTGTTGAAAAGTTAATAGATTAACCTTGGTCATTCTAGGTTCACCATCAAAAGATAAAATAATTTATGAGTTTGTAGGATGACTTGAGGAGAGAAGAGGATAGAGAAAGGGATTTTTTTTTGAATTCCAAGCACTCCCCATACCACAACTAGAAGTGATGTAGAAGATTGTGAAGAAGACCAGAGGATTCACTACAACACATGAAATTTTTGTGCTTGATCATATGATAGATTTTTCATCATAGGTACAAGCACAAAAACTAACATTGGAAGATTTAAAGAAAGGATGAAAGACCACACTAGAGAGTGAAAAGATTGCACATAAAGCTTTGTTTGAAAAAAATTAATTATATCGTGTATGTTAAGTTTCATTTTTGGCATTACTATCAAAAAAGGGAGATAATGATGAGTTAGTGTGGCATAGATATGTGGATAGATGAGATATAAAGGGGATAGATATGTGAAAATCTGATTTTGATAAGGAGATATAATGATGATATAAGTTCAATTTTTTTTTTTGAAAAATACAAGCTAACTAAGAAGTACATGTCTAGGGGGAGCACTCAAAATTTTTACTAAGTACAATTTTGAGCACATGAACAAGTTTTTGTCACTAATGCAAAAGGAGGTGAATGTTACTCCTAAATTCATTAAATGTTTTCATTAGTTGCAAATTATGCCAAAGAGTAAGGGCAATGAATACTAGGTAGGCAGGTCAGTGAACCTTTACCAAGCATATATAGAGTTACCAAGTGAAGGAAGATATTGAGTGAAGTATAGTAACCGGGCAATATATGGATACCAAATGTAGTTATGACTAAGAATGTCTATCACCAAAAGACAACATACTACCAATAAATTAGTAATGTTTACCAAGTGACACATGTGTGGGGTAGGAAAATGGAAGCTAGCCAACTCCACATAGATGTGAAAGGGAGAAGGCCAAGATCCACCCTTTTGATTGGATTTGATCGATACACAAGGAAGTATCAATAAAAAACCCTAATATGAAAGGAATGAATATCTTAGATTTACTTCTCTCTCACCCCCACCTTAAGAGGATTTAGGTAAAAAGATAGATAAAGTAATGTTGAAATGGAAACCTATGGAAATAGAAAGGAGAAGATAGTACCTTGTAGAGTAAGAACCTAGAAAATTCATTGTTTGGTGATGTGAAAAGATATTGTAACTCAAGATATAGGTTGAAATCTATGAGGCAAAAAAAACCTAGAAATATTTCAGAGAATTGTTAGGGGGAAACTAGATCTTCAAGGGTGAAATGGAATCTTCATGGGTGTAGTACACCCCTGATGAGAAGGTGTGACAATGATTCTAATTTTGTAGTTCCACAAAAATCCAAAAAGGGTACTCAAATTTGAAACCTATTCATCAATTCGATATCCATAACTTGCAAAATAAAGAGATTGTAATTTTGTTATTGATGGGGGATTTACCTTGGTTGAACCTAAGTTTAGGAATCAACCTTGAGTTAAAATGATTGAAATGGAATGCTGGAAAGTAGCAGGGATAGCTTTAACATGAAGACATGTAAATCTATGAATATGCTATTGAATTTGGAATGTAATCAAGTATGTAAATTGAATAGCATTGACTCAATTTCAAAAACCCTAGGAAGGAAATCAAAGTGACATCAAAACCTCCATGAAAGTATGCACTTGAAATTCACCTTTGTAGATCTTTAAAGGATGGAGATAGAAGATGTAAGAAAGGATCTTAAAATGTTTGAAGGGAGATCTTGAATGCAAATAGAAGATCCATAATAGACTCCTTCAATGGCTTGAATGCGTAGATCCTTGATCTTTAATAGAGAATAGCTTGAATGCCTTGAATGCATAGATCCTTGATCTTTAATAGAGAATAGCTTGAATGCCTTGAATGCTTGAGAACTAGAAAAAATGAATGTTTGATCTTGTGGATTCTTGATGGTATAATTATTTTGATGGACTTATTTTGGATGAGAAATGGAGCAAATGGAAGGGTTTAAATAGAGCTCGGGATTGACTAACTCCTACAGACCAACTAACCTAGAAGTTAACAACCAAACATCCCAGAATACAAAACTTGAGGAGGAGGCCCAAAATAGTGCCTCATCAGGGGTAAACTATGCCCTTGAATGGTTAGGGGAACATTGCACCCCTGATGATCAAGTGAAAAAACCATGGGGCTATCTCGAGGCTCCTAAATAACTCTTGAGATTCATAAATAAGGTCTAGATTATGAGAAAATAATGTTTTTATGTAAGAAGAATATTTCAAGTGGATAAATGAATAAAAAGAAGGACATATGGGAAGTAGATCCTACTGTGATCTTAACAACACGAAAATAGGAGCTTTAAAGAGAATCTACTAGGTTTTACCCCAATTCCACCTAGGAGAAAAGGAAGAAAAGAGAGGAAGAAATAAAACACACAAGGAGATTGATGATGTCACATTGAATAGGTGCTAAACTTTCATTAAATTGGAGTACATCCAATTTAAGATGCTACATTTATCCCCCACTTTAGCGAAAGTGTGGATGAACTCATGCTTGTGGTAAAGTAGAGAGAAGAAGAAGATGAGAAGAAGGTAGCTAATGAATCACAATGAGATAGGACATCACTTAATCAAAGATAAAAAAGTACCCAAAACTAAGGATCCTAACTCCACATCCGTGCACAAGGGTGAGAATAAAAACAAAAAAGAAGGCAAAAATAAAAGGACAAGGACATGACAAAAGGTTTGGTACTAAAAGAAAGCCCAAATCAACTAGTGAGAGAAAGCTCAGCTAAAGTAACATCTCTCCCACTAACATCATATTTTGAAATCCATTACAAGAACATATCCAATGAGATAAGAAATGCAAGAGCAATATCATTAATCAATACAACTTCTGGATCTATCTCTACTAGCATGAAAACAAAAGAGACAGAAGGAAAAGGAAAGTGATTACCTCACCCAGTATAGTGCCCACCCTATTGTGAATCACCAAAAGAGTTGTTGCAAAATATGGCATTGAATGGTCTAACAGGGTGGTAATCTGGCAGTCAACCCACCAAAGTTCCACCCATAGCTCAATACCCATTATATCACCATGACATGGTCATGTGTAAAAGACATGTTATCACCATGGGATGGTCATGTGTAAAAAATGTTCTACCCATGTATGGGGCGTAGAATATTGTATTTTAATGTGTTATCTATATTGGAACTTAGCAAGTTGTTATGCATTACCCAAATATAACATTTAGCATATATGCATTTTGGATACATTACCCATGAATGAGATTTAGAATTTTTTATATTTTACCCATTATGAGATTTAACATATGTGTGTGTGTGTGTGTGCACAAAAGAGAATGAGAGATGAATTAAAAATTCATATTTTTGAAAATGACTTAGAAAGCATAACTAGCATCTAGGGCTAAAGTACTCTAAGTCATACTCAAAATCCATATTTTCTACCCCATGAGAGAAAAGACTATGGAAAAGGAGGGAATATATATGTCCCCCTCCTTATCATGCCTTATAAAATAGTCTTGAGAAGTAAGAGAAAGAAGATACCTACTTACACAACAAGGAGATATCATTGTGAACTACAATCATTGCGAGGAGTTATGACTCCTATAATCTAAGAATGTAGACAATTGTGAAAAAGGTATATCACTTATGGAAAGAGGATCCTAAAAAGATAGAAATCTTAATAACAAGATATCCACCTAAGATGATTCTTAATAAAGATAATATCTCCAAGAAAAAGGGAAGAAGAACAAGAATGCACCTATTCAACCCCCAATATATAAGGAATAGGAATTCTGGGATAAAGGATAATGGTTTCCAAATAAGGGATAATGGGTAGAATACCTCTTTTCAAAGGAGAGAATTCATAGTCAAGACACAATTCTTCATAAAGAAAATAACAATGTCACATAGTAAACAAGTTCCACATAAGCTTGAAGAGATTAAATCCATAGGGAAAAGATAAAGAATGTACAAAGAATCTTTCCCCCACGTGTGAGACAAGAAAAGAAACCTATAGAAGATTATATAGCCAAGTCTTGAAGAACTCATGGATGATTTGTAAGGAAAAATAATGGCCATGCACAAAACAAAAACATCCAATATCCCACAAGAGACATATTATACCATACTATAATGAGGTACTCAATTTTAAGTAATATAATAATGCTTAGAAAAGAAAAAATTGAAAGGAAGCTATAGAAGATCATAATATGAGAAGTATTAAGATCACATATATGAATTATATTTTGCTAAGAAAAGAAAATACATAACTATGCATATAGAAAAAAAAACATACCTACAAAAGAAAATGCTCCATAAAACAATATCAATATATAGGAAGACAAATAAAACATGACATTATAACTTCTCAAGAAAATATCATAAACATGTAAATTAAAGAAATGTAAAAAATAGAGATAACACATTATGCAAAAAAAAGAGACTACAAGCTCTAGAAGAGATAGAAATGTATTCTTCTCTCATAAGATTTTGAAGAAATGCCCATGTAGGGGAAGAAGAAAGGAACTAAAGAAAAAATAAAGAAAGAACAATGGAAATAAACCTATTGGGAGATTCCAAAGACAACTTATACAAGATAATGGGGAATTTTCTCCAAGAGGTAAGAAACAAAGACTATGTGAAATCATCTAGAAATTGTAACACCTCATGCATATAATAAATTATACCCATTGAAGCCTTTTCTTTAACATACAAATAGAAATTAAAGAAATAAAAAATGTTGTGACCATCCTTATTATTTAAAGGGACATGGATACAAAAAAAGAGAATCTTCAAGAGGTATAGGAAATTTCTTTAATTCAACAACAACTACTTGAATACACACCTTTAAAACTAAACCTCCATGAGTATTGGGATAATCAAGATCCTTTATAGGTAATAAAAGATGGAGAGGTCATCTAGAATATTCTTGCACTATGCCAGAAGGAGAATATCCAATACCATGTTTATTCATCCTAGGAGACACATGAATAGGATTTTTAAGATCTTATTCATTGATACCAAGTCCTAAGCTAGTATAACCTTGTTTAACAACCATGTGATGAACTTTAGGATAGTATTAATAAAATATTCAATAGGAGGATATTTCTCATTAGAATCATGCATAAAAATTGGTATAACAAATTATAACATGAGGAGGAACAAAAGGGACCTTACATTTCCCTTTACTATGAGTATTAGAAGGAGAAATCAGCTCATCAAGGAATGTAGAAACATCCTCTTCATGAGCTAAAGTTTGAGCTTGAACATATGTATAAGTAAGAGGAGAAGAGGAAGGAAAATAAGGAGGGTTTATCAAAGGTTTAAAAGAATTGGGAGCATCCTCAACTAGGTTTGCATATAATCTAAAGTGGTAATAAGCCAACCATAGAAAGAGATTACCATAATCTTGGAAGAAGGAAGATATGTATTTGTTAACCTCATAATGGAATAAGAAAGGAGAGTATAAAGATCCATAAACACTATGAAATGCATACAAATCTCATAAACATCATAAGTTCTATAAAGAGATGCAAGAAAGAGAATATTGAAAAGTATTACCACACACAAAATGATCTTCATGATGCAAGATGTAGGCTAACCAAGAGAAATATATAACACCAATATAATAAGAATTTAACTCCAAAATAAGATAAGAGAACACATTGGGTTCACCAATAAATGTGGGGTAGGAAAATGGAAGCTATTCAACCCCACATCAAGTTTTCCATCTCAACATTTCTTTATCTATAAGAGGATTTATGTAAAAAGATAGATAAAGAAATGTTGAAATGGAAAAGTATGGAAATGAAAGGAGAAGATGTTACCTTGTAGAGTAAAAACCTAGAAAAAATGTTGTTAGATTATGTAAAAATCTATTATAACTCAAGATCTAGGTTGAAATCTATGAGGCAGACAAAACCCATAAATATTTTAGAGAACTATTAGGGGGGAACTGGATCTTCAAGGATGAAATGGAATCTTAAGGGGTGTAGTGTGACATTGATTTTGATTTTGCACTCTTGAGAAAAGACAAAAAGGTTACTCAGATCTATAACTTATTTGTTGAGTCAATATCTCTAATTTGTAAAACAAAGAGATTGTTTGTTTGTTGTTGATGGGGGGTTTGCCTTGGTCAAACCCTAGTTTATGAATTAACCTTGAATTGAAATGATTGAAATAGAATGCTAGAAAGTGGTAGGGATAGATCTAACATGAAGCAATGTAAATCTATGAGTATGTTCTTGAATTTGGAATGTATTCAAATATGTAAATGGAATATCTTTAACTTAACTTCAAAAACCCTAGAAAGGAAATTAAATTGACATCAAAACCTCCATGAATGTATGCACTCAAAATCTTCCTATATAAATCTTGAAAGGATGGAGATAGAAGATGCAACAAAGGATCTTAAAATGTTTGAAGGGAGGCCTTGAATGCAAATAGAAGATCTAGCATAGACTCCTTTGGTGGATCTAATGCATAAATCCTTGATCTTTAATGGAGAATAACTTGAATTCCTTGAATGATTGAGAAATAGAAGACTTGAATGTTTCAGCTTGTGGATGTTTGATGGTTGAATTCTTGTGATAGATTGATTGTGGATGAGAAATGGAGAAAATGGAAGGGTTTAAATAGAGCTTGGACTTGACTAACTCTCACAAGCCAACCAACCTAGAAGTTAACACTCGAACATCCTAAAACATGGGATCCAAAGAGGAGGCCCGAAATAGGGCCTAATTAGGGGTGCACTACACCCTTGATGATTAGGTTAAAAAATCCCCAGAGCTGTCTTGGGGCTCCAAAACATTACTTGGGATCCAAAAATTAGGTCTAGATTATGAGAAAATCTCATTTTGGTGAAAGGAGAAAATTTGAAGTGGATAGATGAATACAAGGAATGACCCAAGAGAAATAGACCCTACCTCGAGCTTAATGCCATAAAAATAGGAGCTTTAAAGAATATCTATTAGGTTTTACCCTAATTCCACTTAGGAGAGAGGACAGAAAAGGGAGGAAGAATGGAAAGACAGAAGGAGATTGATGATCTCACAATAAATAGGTGCCAAAACTTTATTAAATTAGAGTGTGTCCAATTTAAGATGATACAAATAGATGAATATTAAAGTTTATAAATATACAAAGTTCTATGTGTTTGAATCTTGTCAAGCTAGGAAATGATTTACGAAGATCAAGGAGATGATTAAGTAAGATGTATTATGATGCAGGAGCATCCAGAGGTATAAGGGCAATCCTGTGTCACCCAAAAAAATGTACTTAGACTTAGTTTCTGTTCTATGTCTTTAGATTTTTGGATACCCATTTGGCTCAAATAAAGGTTCCAACTCTCATAGTTCAACTATCAATGCATTTGAAAATCCCGAAAAAATAGGAGCATGCAATTTGGCCATCATTTTGGTGACCTAGAAGGTGTGACTTGGCCAGATGAAGGTAATTGAGATTTAGAGCATTCCAGAAAAAAAATTAGGTCAAAAGGCCCCACGGTTTGAAAGTTATTGCAGTTTTTCGGGTTTTGGAGACCTCCTAAGAATGCTTCAAAGTCAGGTTTGGGGCATTAAATGACCTTGAAAAGGGTCAAAAAATGGGGGACGAGCAAAGCTGGTCCATAGGGCTATAGAGCGCTTCGAGAGCTTTCCGAAAATGTAAACGGTTCGTCAATCAGAGTTACGGTTCAAAAGTTATGCCTCCCGGAAGTTCGGCTACCGTTTCTGGATTCTTCTAGAATTGCACTGACTTCTAACGCAGCTTCCGAAACCTTCTATTTTGTCGGTGGATGCCTACTAGCACTTTCTAGAATGCACTCCTAGTCCTTAACCCTCTGGGGTCTATTTAAGGAGATTTTTGGCATTGTAAAAGGCAGTTCGGATTGGAGCTTGAGAGGAGGTGCTAAAAGGAGAAATATTCTCCAGATTTATGCTATTGTAAGCCCGCAGGGCATGTTTTGAGTTTATTTTCTCTGCACTGTTTGTACCAGCTTATTTTCTCAGTTAATATAATTCCCCCTTTCTATTGTGTCTATTCTGGTTGTTGGGTTGTGTCTCCATCAAGTGGTATCAGAGCGGGTTTTCCTGAGTGTGTAGACAGAGCGCCGACTGTGAGGCAGTTTGCACCAGGACTGTGTGGTTGTGGGTTCGAGTTAGGAGATGCCTCCACGAAGAGAGCGTGGTGGAAGGGCCAGAGCTGTTGATCCTGAGGAGGTTAGAGCCCTCCAGAGACAGGTACAAGCATTGCAAGAGGAGCTTCGTAGAGGAGCAAATATTGCCGCAGATGACAATAGTGAGGATGACAATGAAGAGGAAGTAATGGAAGTTGACGGAGAAGTTCTGAATCCTGTAGAGGAAAGGCTTTTTAGGGCCATTTCTAGGTTTGGGAAAAGACCTACAATTGAAGTGGGTATATTTTCGAGAAATTTGAAACCAGATGAGTTGATCGATTGGATCAATGAACTGGACGAATACTTTGAGTATGAGGATATAAGGGACCTGGATAGGGTTAAGTTTGCAAAGGCCAAACTAAAAAGCCATGCCAAAATCTGGTGGCAAGAGATTCAACTGGAAAGACTTAGAAGAGGAAAGGAGAAGATCACAAGATGGGATCGCATGGTGGACAAATTGAAGAAGCAGTTCATTCCTGTGGACTACGAGCTTGATCTGTTTAAGAAGATGCATGGGTTAAAGCAAGCAGGAAGGTCAGTCCAAGAATATACAGAGGAGTTTTACCGACTCCTAATTAGAGCAGGGCATGCAGAAGCAAATAAGGAGAAGGTTGCTCGTTATATCAGTGGGTTACGACCTAGCATCCAAGAGGAACTAAGTCTGGTAAGAATGACCAGCGTTGAAGAAGCATACCAGTTTGCCCTACGAGTTGAAGAGAAGCTGAGTAAAAGGTTTGAAGGAAGACAAAGAGGGCGCGGTCAAGGAGGAAGGGGAAGCAGTAGATCATCTGGAGGCCGCAATGAAACTCAAAAGAAAAATGAAGATGAGGGTACTAGCAGGAACCAGAGGAATGAGGGTTTCAACCGCTCCCATGATCAAGACTTTGGAAATCAAAGAGGAAGAGGTAGAGGACGTGGCCAAGGAAGAGGAGGCTTCTGTGGTACCTATTTCCATTGCAATGAAGAAGGTCATCGTGCCTTTGAATGCCCTCAAAGACAAGGAAGTATAGATAGGAGAGCTGAGGGCCAAGCTAGGGTTGCTCATGTGGATGAGGATGCACAATCATCACATTCAGAGGATGCAGAAAGAGGAGAGACCTTGGTAAATGAAAGAGTCCTACTAAGTGGTGAAAATGAACCAGGACAACGGAGGAGTTTGTTCCGTACCAGATGCAAGTGTGAGGATAAATGTTGTGATGTGATCATTGATGGTGGTAGCACTGATAACTTGGTATCCGAAGAGATGGTCTCTAAGCTGAAGCTCAAGAGGGAGAAACATCCCCAGCCCTATCGGATTTCTTGGGTAAAAGATGATCATAAGGTCCTGGTAAGTGAACAATGTTTAGTAAAATTCAAAATTGGGAGTTACCATGATGAAGTTCTCTGTGATGTTATTTCGATGGATGTTTGCCATCTATTGTTGGGTAGACCATGGCAGTTTGATAGACATGCAATACATGATGGGCATGCAAACACATACTCTCTGACAAAGGATGGAGTTTGCCACAAATTGAAGCCCATGAAAAAGGAAGGTGAAAAGGTATGTAGCAGTGCTAGGATTTGTCTTGTTGATGGAAGGAAGTTTTTAGATGGCATGAAACATCAGCGTATGTGCTATGCTTTGATTCCTAGGAAAGATAAAGAAGGTAGTAGTGAAATACCATTTGAAGTTTCAGATTTACTAGGGGAATTTAGAGATATTGTCTCTGATAACATTCCAGATGGATTGCCACCAGTAAGGCAAATCAGTCATCAGATAGATCTGATTCCAGGAGCTAGTTTGCCTAACAAGGCTGCTCACAGGATGACTCCTACTGAAACAGAGGAGCTAAATAGACAGGTTCAGGAGCTGTTGAGGAAGGGCTTGATTCGAGAGAGCCTGAGTCCATGTGCAGTACCTGCAGTACTCGCACCAAAAAAGGATGGAGAGTGGAGGATGTGTACAGATTCTTGAGCTATAAATAGGATAACCATCAAGTATCAATTTCCTTTGCCAAGGATGGATGATCTTATGGACTGCTTGAGTGGAGCTGAGTACTTCACAAAGATAGATCTGAAGAGTGGCTATCATCAGATACGGATTCAAGAAGGAGATGAGTGGAAAACAGCCTTCAAGACCAAGGAGGGTCTTTATGAGTGGTTAGTCATGCCCTTTGGATTGACGAACGCCCCAAGCACCTTCATGCGGCTCATGAATGAGGTACTTAAGAAGTTCTTGGGAAAATTTGTTATTGTCTATTTGGATGATATTTTAATTTCCAACAAGACTTTGGAAGAACATTTACTGCATATTCGTAGTGTCCTTGAAAGGCTAAGGGAAGAGAAACTGTTAATTAATCTAAAGAAGTGTGTCTTTGCAAAAAGGGAGTTAGTCTATTTGGGATTTGTTATATCACCTGAAGGTCTCAAAATGGATCCAGAGAAGGTAAAAGCCATCTTGGAATGGCCTACTCCAAGGTCTGCTATTGAGGTAAGATCATTTCATGGTCTGGTTAGTTTTTACAGGAAGTTTATTAAGAATTTCAGTGGCATATGTGCACCTCTAACTGATACAATAAGAGGGGATAGAAAAGAGTTCAAATGGACTGTAGTAGCTGCGAGAAGTTTTGAATTGCTAAAGAAGAAGGTGACTGAACAGCCTGTGTTGGCATTTCCAGATTTCAGAAAAGTATTCCAGGTGGACTGTGATGCTAGTGGTAGCGCTATTGGGGCTGTATTAAGCCAAGAAGGTAAGCCTATTGCATATTTTAGTGAAAAATTGAATGATGCAAAGAAGAAGTATTCTGTTTATGATCAAGAGTTCTATGCGATAGTTCAGGCCTTAAAGAAATGGAGGCATTATTTATTGCCAAAGGAATTTGTTTTGTATACTGATCATCAGGCATTACAGTACCTAAATAGCCAAGGTAAATTGAATCAGAGGCATATGAAGTGGGTAGAATTCTTGCAGAGTTATACATTTGTGTTGAAGCATAGAAGTGGAAAATCTAATAGGGTTGCAGATGCATTAAGTAGGAGACAGTTGTTGCTTACAACAATGCAGGTTGAAGTAGTTGGGTTTGATGAACTCAAGAATTTGTACCCTGAGGATCCTGATTTTGCTGAAGCATGGAAAGCTTGTAAAGAACCTGTGGCTATAGATAGAACCAAGTGGTTAGACTATTTGATTCAGGATGGCATGTTGTTCAAAGGCAGTTAATTGTGCATTCCAAGGAGTTCCATGAGGGAAAATCTGATTAAGGAGAAACACAGTGGAGGGATGGCAGGACATTTTGGTCGGGATAAGACCATTGCCATTCTTAGAGAACATTATTTTTGGCCTCAAATTACACAGGATGTGAAGAAGTTTGTACAGAGTTGCCAGGTTTGTCAAGTTGCCAAGGGGTTTAGTCAAAATACTGGCCTATATCAGCCATTGCCTGTTCCATCAAGGCCATGGGAGGACATAAGTATGGATTTTGTTCTTGGATTGCCAAGGACACAAAGGGGTAATGACTCAGTATTCGTGGTGGTTGATAGGTTCTCCAAAATGGCACATTTCATTTCATGCCACAAAACTCATGATGCTGTCCATATTGCAGACTTGTTTTTCAAAGAGGTGGTAAGACTACATGGTCTTCCAAGGAGTATAGTTTCTGACCAAGATACTAAATTTGTGGGGTATTTCTGGAGGACATTATGGAAGAAGTTGAGAACAGACTTGAAATTCAGTTCCACGCATCACCCACAGACTGATGGCCAAACAGAAGTGGTAAATAGAAGTCTGGGCAATTTGCTGAGATGTTTAGTTGGAGATAAGCCCAAGGGCTGGGATTTGATTCTACCACAGGCAGAGTTTGCTTATAATAACTCTGTAAATAGGAGTACTGGAAAATCACCATTTCAAATTGTATATGGGAATAGCCCAAGGACTGCACCAGAATTGAGGAAGATAGAACAAGGGGAGAGAACAAGTGCTGAAGCTGAGGAATTTGCTGAACACATCAAGCGTCTACATGAGGAGGTTCAAGCACACATTATCAAGATGAATCAAGAGTATAAAGCTAGGGCTAATGCAAGGAGAAGACATAAGGAATTCCAAGTAGGGGATCTTGTCATGGTGCACTTACGAAAAGAAAGATTTCCAGTTGGTACTTACAACAAGCTGAAAATGAAGAAATTTGGCCCCTGCAAAATTTTGAAGAAACATAACTCAGGAAATGCATATGAGGTGGAGCTGCCAGATGGTATTCACATTTCTCCCATTTTCAACATTGCAGATTTGACAGAGTATCATGATGATGGTGCTGATGAGGAGCTGGTTTTAGAGCCATGTCCAATTCCTGCTTCTAAGAAGGAGGAGATAGAAGACATTATAGATCAACGTGTGGGTAGGAGTACTAGAAACAGGCAGTATGAAGAGTATTTGGTAAAATGGAAAGGACGGCCGATCGAGGACTCAACTTGGATTTCAGCAGTTGAGGTTTCCCATTTGGGATTTCCTCTACCATCCATAAAGTGACAGGGTCACTTTTCAATCTACCCTGGGTGTCTGATGCAGGAGCATCCAGAGGTATAAGGGCA
The DNA here is from genome assembly GCA_028749045.1 of Cupressus sempervirens. Taxonomy (NCBI): domain Eukaryota; kingdom Viridiplantae; phylum Streptophyta; class Pinopsida; order Cupressales; family Cupressaceae; genus Cupressus; species Cupressus sempervirens. The sequence goes on from CM053786.1 coordinate 382,832,706, forward strand.
ATCCTGTGTCACCCAAAAAAATGTACTTAGACTTAGTTTTTGTTTTATGTCTTTACATTTTTGGATACCCATTTGGCTCAAATAAAGGTTCCAACTCTCATAGTTCAACTATCAGTGCATTTAAAAATCCCGAAAAAATAGGAGCATGCAATTTGGCCATCATTTTGGTGACCTAGAAGGTGTGACTTGGCCAGATGAAGGTAATTGAGATTTAGAGCATTCCAGAAAAAGAATTAGGTCAAAAGGCCCCACGGTTTAAAAGTTATTGCAGTTTTTTGGGTTTTGGAGACCTCCTAAGAATGCTTCAAAGTCAGGTTTGGGGCATTAAATGACCTCGAAAAGGGTCAAAAAATGGGGGACGAGCGAAGCTGTCCATATGGCTATAGAGAACTTCGAGAGCTTTCCAAAAATGTAAACGGTTCGTCAATCGGAGTTACGGTTCAAAAGTTATGCCTCCCGAAAGTTCGGCTACCATTTCTGGATTCTTCTAGAATTGCACCGACTTCTAACGCAGCTTCCGGAACCTTCTATTTTGTCGGTGGATGCCTACTAGCACTTTCTAGAATGTACTCCTAGTCCTTAACCCTCCGGGGTCTATTTAAGGAGATTTTTGGCATTGTAAAAGGCAGTTCGGATTGGAGCTTGAGAGGAGGTGCTAAAAGGAGAAATATTCTCCAGATTTATGCTATTGTAAGCCCGCATGGCATGTTTTGAGTTTATTTTCTCTGCACTGTTTGTACCAGCTTATTTTCTCAGTTAATATAATTCCCCCTTTCTATTGTGTCTATTCTGGTTGTTGGGTTGTGTCTCCATCATATTAGAATTGATGCATAATTTTAAGGATCCCAAGGCACATTGGTAAGCCAATGAAATAATTGTTTAATCTACTTGATGATAACAATGAATGAGGATCATTGATTTATTTGATTGAGCATTCAAAAAGATTAAAAACCCTAATTAGGTCACATATCAAGCAAGCCACATTATCTCTATTGATAGATGGTTCAAGAATAAATTTAAAGTTGTTGGAGGAATGACAATCAAAGAAGAGAAGAACAACTTACAAAAAAATAAGGAAAAATTAGGTGAAATCCATCACATGAAGGTGATATATCAGTATAGAGAAAATTAGATCTGAACAAGCAAAGTAAGTTGCATAATATTAGATCACTTTACTATTACTTTCTTACCATTGTAGCAAAAAATCCCCTAACATAGTGGACTTAATGGTCTTATCGTAAAATCACCTAACAAAGTGCACACTTGAAGAGTGTTGTAAAATCCTTTAACAAGGTGGAGTTTAGTAGGTGTTATTGTACTACTCCTAATAGGGCAAGTCAAAAAAAGTGATATCATTGTATGTTCTAACCAAGTACTCTTTTTTTACTATAGTAGTGAAGTATTTGTGGGTGTCATCCCCACCATAATTTTTTCTCTTACCAAGGATTTCTATGTGACCAAATGATTGTGTTATTTACATTGATTGATTATGTGATGTGTTCTTATCATAGTTATTAGATATGCTTATAATTATTCATCATTTAGTTATTAAATTTATACATACAAAGCAAGACACAAAGTTTAAAGGTTGAAATTTCTTTGAGGGTTAAAAGTTTTAGAAGTTATTGATTCACCCCCCTCAACACCTTATATTTCCCTAACTTTCTAATACTAATCAAAAGTACTTTGTTAAGAATTTTGACCTTTTTAGGTGTCTATTACATATATTTAGAACATTTTTCCTTGTTAGAGGCCTCAACCATATTAGTAGTTGTCTTAAAAAATGAGTTCAATGCTCTTACATCAATATATAATTTATACAAGTTATATTATAGATACTTTACCAATACCGATTATAGTGTTATCCTAAATATTTGATTATTCTTTGTGTTTCTCACATTTAATCATGCCTATATATCATCTTCTATACTCTAACCATCAAAACATACACATACCATCATAAAAAAAGCTCACATAACATAATCATACCATAACATACTCATATTTATTTTCATATCAAAAAGATTTTCTTTCATACCCTTTTCCTTAACTTTGTCCAAATGACCTAAATAATAAAATAAGTTACACATTTTTAATACTTGTTATCACAATATTATAAGTGAGGGAAAAAATTTAGGACATGTCCCTACATTACTAAGCTATTGAATTGTCAAGATAATTCAACACCTTAGCCAAATTTACCAATCTTTCTTGAATACTCTGCCATTGCAATAACATATTGTCTTCCAAGTATTCATCCAAAAATAATACCGAATGTCATTGTAACATTAGTAAACATAAGTACATCATGTAGACTTACTATAAGTCTACTAGGTTAAAAGATTTGGCCTTTCATCCACTTCCAGTGAAGCTCACTGAAGAAAATTGTGTGACTATTGACTATTATTTCTAAGTATACTTAGACAATTTCTTCATAATACAATACAAAAGCTTTATTTTTAACATTAGAAACCTTAATTGATAATAGTGCTTCTATTAGTGAAAAAATCTAAGTATTCACCTTATCAAAATTTCCAACAATCTCCCCTATGACATTGATCTATTGTGGCCTCACAACACATGCCTCATTTTTTACTAAAAAATAGGGATCTCCCTCTTTGATTTTAGGATAAGGGAGTATGTTCTCCAGAATTAGGAATCATCCCAAGTGCCTCAAATAATGGCCCCCCTTGTAGTTCTTGGTTAAAATCCTATTAGTTGTCGTCATTCTAGATTAGGTGGTTAGGAGGTTTATTTTTCCTCTAAAGTCCATATTTATGCACATGTGCACCATTAAAGGGTGCACTAAGTGTGAGAAAATACATCAACAACCCGAGGGGCACACATGTGGATTAGCATGCCTCATGCACCCTTAGGGGTGCATTAGATGCATACCTCAAGGGGTGTACACCTATAAATAGGCAAACCCCCTCTTTTAACTATTCATTTTGCATACGAGGTCCCTTGAGCATTGCACCTTTGTACCCTCCAAGTTGTGGTTCCTCTAAATCATCATATAAGGTAAATATTGTGTGAAAATGCACACCCTCATTACCCCATGTGCAACATGCACCCATACCAACAAGGGAAAACCAACTATATGCATGTTGCACCTAGCACAAGTGTACAACTACACCCAATTACCATTGACCCTCCAGGAAGCATACAAGGAACACCTAGAGCACATGTGCCATGTGTCTAGGTGTGTTAGTGTGCCTCTTTGGTCTTCTTGGTTTTTTGTTTGTCTTCGTCAATTTCTCACTAGTTCAGCTATGTCAATTCACATCTTTTTTAATCTTCCAAAAATGGTACAATGACATCTATCTCTTGTGTAGATTAAAATGATAACTTCATCATCATTAATGGAAGAAATGATAACACCTAACCAAAAAAACTCAAGTTTCAGGGTGCACCAAAGAAGTCTTGATTCATGGACCAACATTCAAAAGTCTGTGACACAAAATTGGGACACATAGAATGGAACACCTTCTTCGTCCTGTGCAACAAGTCACAAGTGAGGTCAGAGAGGATCCCACATCTTATGTCCATACATTCCTTAGAGTTTATTATGACATTATTCCACCATTATGTGCCAGAGGAGAAGGTACTAAAAAGCATCACTGGGGACATAGTCTTGGACATATGGCTTGATAACATTGAGAAGTTTTTCACTTACTAAACATAAAATATGATATAATAGATAGATGGTACCAAGAGTATGAACAAGAGGCAAAAGGATTGGTGTAAGAGAAATACCTTCTCACTAGGCCCCCTCCTAACAAAAGAGTTGGAAAGGTAGACATGACCTGGGGGTATATGATAGATGATATCGGCTACAATATAGTCCTTATGAGAAGAGTCATAGGGCTCCCTATGGTAAGTCATTTGTAGACATGGATGATCCACTTCATAGAGGTTGTCAAGAGGAGAGGTCCACCAATTGAATAGGTTACCATTATAAGAAACAACCTAGATGAGCAACCCATCTTAGTGATGTTAGACCCTTGATTCTACATGACTTCCTATCTTGTATATGTCTTAGTCACAAGGCCAATAGACTATGCAGGTTTAGTAAAGAGAGGGAGCATGTAGGATACTAATACATGGCCATACATAGTGTACCCCCAGTTGGTATGGAAGAAGCTCCCATTCAAGAGCCCATAATATAGATTGGTGAATGATGGTTTTGTCTTAGTTATAATATGGTTCCTTGAATGGGATAATGCAAAGAGGTTATTTGTGGAAGTTATTGCTATAGTAGCACAAGAGGGTGCTTACTTCATTTAGTTTAACACATTCACTTACATCCAGGTGGCTAGAACTCTCATATGCCCCAAGAAGATTTTATGCTATCCCTTAGATAGACTTATACTCTTAATATTTTCTAGATAGTTGGCCTCATCTTATGACAGAGTGAGGAATAAGCACAAGAAAACCTTGGTGTAGCCAATCACTATAAGGATCTTCAAGGTGAAGTAAAAAAAGATATTTCTACCTATGAAATAAAAATAGGATCAATATCCCCTGGATGACTATCTAGTGCCTCACCCCTATTTTGACAACATTGTTATGGTCCAACATTTAGTAGGAAGAGAGTTCATACCTGATGCTACTATTGAAGATCATTAGATGAACTTTGTAGATGACTATGATGTTTGAATTAGAAGCTATTATAGGATGAGTCTATTACTCACATAAAGGAACCTTATCTTGAGTATACCTTTGAAGGTATGGAACAAGGACAACTCAAATGTGTTGGATCCTGTCTACAATAAGGACTAAATCTTTGAAAGACCCATAATGAATGTTAAAATTCACTAAGAAGAAAATGATGATATACAACATTGGGAAATGCATATAATTCAATTGACAAAGGATTGGGTCAAGAAGCCTTTCCAATTGGATCCAGTTCCTAATGTACTAAATTTGCAAGCAAGTACGAGGCCTAAGAAGGGTAAAAGAACTAAGGTTATGATTTTGACATACCAAGACAAGTTCCCTGTGAGACTAGAGACTGTGTATAAGCATGAGCAGGAAGTATAATGCATTGATAGTGACATAGTGAAGGGGAAGAAGAGAAAGAAGCATATTTAGGAGGAAGAAGACCAACTAGAAGAGGCTCAAACTAAAGAAGCCCTAGCTCAAATAGAAGCATTCTCATCAATGCAAAAGAAGGCTATAACTAAAATAGTGGTGGTGGGAGTGAAAAGGAAGAAATTGAAGATGAAGAGAACTCTATCTCCTTAGATTATAGAAACCATACTTGAGATAGATGAGGAAGAGAAAGGAGAAGATATTGAATATCTTCCTTTGAATAAGAGGACCTCGTCAACAAGGGTCATGGAGAGTAAAGAAGGAGGAGTGTGGTGCAAATAGCCCCGAACACCCAAGGACAACCAATTCAAGTTGAAGAATTTATAGACATGGAAAAGAAGGGGTGGATTGAGTATGTGGAGGGAGATGAATCCAATGTCTTCGATCTCTTAGAGTTTGATTTTATGCCCATGGAGACTCATTTAGAGGGAGGGTTGATAAGAGATACTCCATGTAGAGAATTAGTGGGTTAAGATTGGAGCCAACTACCTCCACTTCCACAAGGACCTATGGGAATATCTCCTCCGCCACTTGGGAACCCATTGTCACCCACTCCTCCTCCACTAGTAAAGGAAGCCATCCCACTGCAACTACCAATTATAGAATCTAGAAGTAAGATGGTAGGGGGGATGAATTCATATATTTGAACACATATGAAATAAGAGGATGGGAAAATTGTCAAAGAGAAAGAGGAAACATCACTTTTGGAAAAGTCAGGATCGTGTCCTCTAGGGACCATAACAACTACCCCAATAATAGAGTTATAACAAATAGAAAAGACCATGAAGAGGAGTGATAGGGGAAAACGGAAAAAATTAAGGATCTTAACTCCACATCCATGTACAAGGGTGAGAAGAAAAAAGAAGAAGACAAAAATAAAAGGACAAGGACATGACAAAAGTGTTAGTACTAAAAGAAATCCCAAATCAACTAGTGAGAGAAACCTTAGCTAAAGAAACATCTCTCCAACTAACATCGTATTTGGAAATCCATTACAAGAAAATATTTGATCAGATAAGAAATGCAAGAGAAATATTATTAATCAACACAACTTCTGGATCTATCTCTACTAGCATGAAAACAAAGAGACAGAAGGAAAAGAAAAGTAATTACCTCACTTATTAGAGTTAAAGAGCTAGACTCCAAGTTGGAATATTTTGCAAGGATTAGGATGGAATTCAACAAATATCATCAAGAAGTGAGAACAAAGTATAAGCCCCTAGATTTTCTAGAAAATCAAGAAGTCACTTCCATCATCCAAAATTTGAAGGCAACACATCTATACATCATTTTGGTTGAAGGGTCACAAAACCTAAATGGTGGAAATTGAAATTTTGGGACAGACAAATTTTGATAGATTTGGTCATGTCACCTCTAAAGGTACATAGGTATGCTAGTGCAAAGATGCACCATTTTGCAAGATACATAGGTGTATTGACAACTTTGGGATCAATTGTAGTGGCATGAACAATTAATTGCTAGTTCCATTTTTGAGTGTTTCATGCATTGTAAACATGTTTTGGTAGTAGTTTAACTGATAGAAACACATAGTGGAGCCAAAGTTTGCATCTAAAGAAGTACCAGAGACTCACAAATCACCTACAATCTTCTTTTTTCTTATATTCTCCTTCTTCAGGAGTTTTCAAGTCATGTAAAGGTCCATGCACCATGTAATTGATAAAATAAAGATTGCAGATTTACTTAGCACCTAGTTAGGAGTTCGTTTGTACATAATATGCTTAAAATTAATGATTTTAGCATGCTTTTTGCAAGGAAACATACATAGATCCAAAATTTTCATTAAGGATGGGGTTCCTTATAGATACAAAGATGTAATATGTACTTAGGGCTAATATTTTGATGCAATAAAGTATGCTATTGGTGCTCTCATTTTGTGCATAGTGTTTCTTACTAGAATATGCATTTCCTTTACAAATTTTATGTTCATGAATAACAATAAAACCAAGTGTTTTATTTTTTGTTAATGCTTGTGTGATCAATTAGTTCTATTATTTTTCATTATCTAACAAATCCCTCTATTGTGATGAATTGGAGAAAAGATCACCTTAAAGTTATTACATAGCAATTTATTTCATGTACTCGCACTTTTTGTGGCTATACAATTTGATGAATTGTGAAACATCCTGCAATTTTTATTAATTCCCTTTGATGATTTTATCAATGGAGTTGAGGAAGTGTTGCTGCTAATTTCATTGGTTTCTTTGATGTAGAGAGAGTCTTGAATGACTAGGGCCAAGAGCACACCCAACTATCCAAGAACAAACTTGCAGAGTAAGCACAATGAAAGAAACACAAAAAGAACAACACCAAGGAAGAGAGAAAAAAATACTTTTATTGATTCATCAAGTTAACAACATACATACCTAGGTGTAAGGCCTCCTAAGTTATGACCAGATATAAAATACAACACAATCCAACTTCAAATTCATATTTCTAGACACATTTGCTCTGAACTCTCCAAACCTTATAAGTTCTACCTTCTTAATTCTATCCTAACTTAAGCCTAAACACCCTATTTATACTTGCCAAAATGGTTTACAAAATATTCTAGAACATTACATGAAAGAAAGGCCTACCTTAAAATAGTGAACACTCATCCCTAGACAAGATCCTATCATTAAATCCATGATCTAAATTAAATGCGAAAGTTGGCTCACACTAAGAACCAATCATGATAAACTCTGTCAAAGAAGGAACTGAGCATTGAAAAATATTAGGTTCACTTGACACATGAAGGAACATTTGGTCTAAACTAGACGACTCAATTAACATTGTTTACTCAATTAACACTGCATGTACTCAACTAATACTACATGTACTTAGATAACACTGCATGTACTCAACTAACATTGTGGGTACTTGGCTAGCACTGTGGGTGCTCGATTAACATTGTAGGTTCTTGCCTAACACTGTGGGTACTTGACTAATACTGTGTATACTGAAATAACACTACATGTACTTAGCTAATACTACAAACTTGGTGGAAATACTACCAAAATGCACAAAAGAGTAGGATTCAAGGCAACCCAGGATGCTCCTCCATCAGACAACTAGGGTTGCGAGAAATGATTCTCCTAAATCATGCAAGTGTCACAACCTAAGAAAAATTCAACTTGGATTGGGAAATCCATGTAGCATCTTCCATTGGTCTATTCTTCCACTTCACCAAATACTCATAGTAATCTTTTCCTCTTGTGCTCTTACTAACTCTCTGATCTAATACCTATTCAACCTCTTCAATATGATTCTTAAGATAATCATCTGATACAACAACTTCATCATCTGACTCAAGTTTTCATATGTATTATTTCTTAAGTTGATTCCACCTTATGTTTTGGTAGGTCTGTTCCTCCGGAGATAACTGAGATGCTCACTATGCCCACAAGGGGCATGTGTCCCCAATAAGAGCCACTGATAGAGCTCAAATTTATATCTCCATGTGTAAAATTATGTTGATGAAAGGAAATAATAATCATGAAATTATGGGATCGAGTATTGGAATAAATGATAATAGATTAGAGGCATCCAAACGTAGTTTGTAAAACTTATAACAGAGGTTAAGCTAGATATAGGGCTTTCATCTTATCAATGAGGTGGTGGTTCTTGATGAAGTTCATGAAAGATTTGTAGAGTCTGATCTCCTTCTAACATGTATAATGCAATTTAGGTTGAGAAAAAATAAGATCAGATAGTTGAACTTCTTGGAAGGAAATATGGTCATCTATCAATATTAGAATCATTTCATGATGGTTGTAATAAAATTGACATGACAGATGGTACAAAATACCTGATCTGAGATTTGGTGATGCATATTCATAACCAAGATCAAGACATAAAAAATAGTATCTTGATTTTCCTTCTAACTTATTGGACCCTGGAGTAGTAATGGTTGTTTTTGAAACATACTAGGGCTTCCCTAAGGATCTATGTTCTACATAGCAACATTGATATTGATGAAGTTACTAGAGCCATGTAGTTTTGTGATTCTTACAGAAAAGAGCATAAAAAAGATGTTTCATGGTTGGTTTGGGTTTCAAAACCTCAAGTAGATCAAAGCAAAGGAGGAACAAGTCGTAATTGTGATAGGGAAGTTTTCATATTGGTTTCATGATTGGTATATGATAGTTTTGATAAATACAAAACACCTATAATACAAAAAGAAATCATTGAGGAGAGCTATTACAAAGGATGAAAATGGATCTTCTAGTAGTGCACAAAATGAAACCACATTAACAACAAATCCATTTGCAGTTCAATTTTGGGCAGTGCATTTTCAAAGACATACATCGATTAGAATGGCTAAAGGTGGTGGCAGGTAATCAAAATTCTACAAGAAGGCACATAGTGTTGCTTCACTTACTTCTAAACTGGAGCAAGAATGGTCTTCATTTCACCATCCGGTGCAATCAACAATGCATTCTCTTGTTGAAACATATGAAGTTCTGATGGGAAATAATGCATCTTTTTAGACCAAAGTTTCTTTGCTTGTTGGAGGGACCTCCTAATTACTACAACGAATATGAGTTCTAGCATACATGTGTCCTTGGTCCTAGAAAAATGGAAGTAAACTTGAGTTTACTTTCTCTTGATCCTGAGATGGTAGGAGACATGTGCATAGATGTCCATATTGTAGAACTATATGTTGATTCAAAATATTTTAGTTTGCATCAAGTAAGAGACATGTTTACGACACTTATTAAAAGAGGTTGAATGAATGACAAGATATTTTTCCTTTTTTATTGCATCATCAATTCCATTTGATAATTCATCTTTTACTTGTTTCCCCACAAACAAAGAGAAGGAGAAGGATGTACCACCTATGAAAATGGACTTGCATGATAGAGTTTCATAACAAGTTTAGAGATGATACATAAGATGATGATGATGTTGCTGAGAGCCATCCCAGAAATTATGATGAATATTTTCCAGCACAGTTTTATAATTTATTTAATGCTTTGAATGTAATGAGTGTTTTTGTTTTTTGTAGGTATATATGTGACATATTTTGGGTAAAAAGAACTTCTGCCTAAAGATCAACACACAGGAGGAACTGCTGGAAGGCATTATGCATCCTGGAAGTTGAATGTTCAGAAGAGAAGATTCCATTAATCGTACCTGTATATTGTAGCAAAATCAACCCAATGGGCTGAGTTCATGGGAGAATATAGTGACCTTCCTATAGCAATGATATTTGTTTGAATAATGCTTTATATCCCGCTCATCCCCAGTTCAGTAAGCATGTCAAACTTATATGTAAAGGATGAAGAAATCTGCCCGTGTGTGAATGGAGATGAGGGTTGCTTGTTTGCTATTAATAATCGGGTCTAGATTCCCTATACACACCTTATCATGGTCAAGAAGTTGAGATATGATGGGTAGTGGCTGATGTCAAATGCATTCACTTCATCATTTATGTGTGGAAAATATTACTTTATCATGTTGTGTGTATTGTAAGGAGGAGGAATTTATAGTTCAAGCTTTACTCATACTGTGCGATGGCATGCCTTGTATCATACAGTTACTCTAAACTTGTGAAGGAAATTATTAATTATTGGCTTTTATTCATAATATCAAGCTATGTTACAAGCATTTTTGAGAAATCACCAATCAGTTATTTGTTATGAAAAGTTGTGACTGTTTTGGAAAAGGGCATAGTGCCTTTTCATTGTCCATAAGTATATGATTTCAAACTTAGCAAGGGACAACTTTTTAAGAAATATTTTATTTTAAAAAAAAATTTCTACACATTTTGAAGCAAGGAGGTTATCAGATCCCTTTTCTGAAAAAGATTGGAGTCGAACAAAGATCCTCTGTATTGAGGGTGCTGGATATATATTTTGATTATAGTCAGAAATCATGTTGGATAGAGCATCAAAATATTGGATGCATTCAACATGACTTTCCTGTTGTAAAATCAGTAAGAGTTTCATTTGCATTAGAGTTAAATATTATATAGTTCATCTTTTGTGAGTCATTTTATAATTCATTATCATGATAAGAAAGTTGAATTGTTCTCTATTATTTGAGCTTGATCAACAATGCAAATACAATGAAATAAAATTGTTTTCATATTTGTACCCATTCTGCTCTTTTACAGGTTAAAATATTATAGGCTAGTTCAAATACACAAAAAGAGAAATAATTCAACACATCATGATAACTAAATGGTTTACAAATATTGACTCTATTGTCCAACATTGTATGTGAAAAATGTATATTATTGACTCTATAGCCCATTTGAAATTTGGCATTGATCATTTAAATTTTTCATGTTTCTCAATTCATGTGCTGGTGACTTTTATTAGTCTATTTTCCTAAAGGATTTGATACTTACCTATTTTAATAATTCATTTTAAAATTTTATTTTCAGCAACACTCAATTCTAATAGTAAAATTTTTAAGAATAATAATTATTAATCACTATCCAGAAGGTTTCCTTGAATACTTGCCACTTGAGGAATTTATTTTTGAGTTATAATCCGCTGTAAATCATCTTGCATCTAAGTTTTTTCTATCTATGATTTGGGTGAACAAGTCTTGGTCTAGCAGAGCCAAAAGCGTAGAGGATTTGAATTGAATAGATTAATCCTATCAAGTTGGCCAAAATCAATTAGATACCCATCATCGAGCAGACAAGGCTCGTAGGTTTCTAATTAGCAATTGTGATAACCAACATATCCCTTGCCCAAAACAACCTTCAAATCAGATTTTCTACTTTAAACAATCTGTACAAAACTAAAAATTATATTCATAATGTATGGAAATAAACTCATATATTCCATGCTTATTAAAATTCCCAAGAAACTAACATTTTGTAGATTCAAATCTGCATTAAGGAGACCATTCCAAACATTTCAAAATCATTTTTTTTTTTTGGAATAAAAATCTACTCCAAGATATAATAGAACTAAGAAATTCCACGTCATGCAAAGTAAAGAAATCAAACTTTTCATATGAAGAATCAATTCTTTGAATTGATTTCATAATAGAATGCAACACAACTAATTCCTTGAATAGATATAAATCATGAGTAACCAATTCTTGAACTCAAACTGTAATGCTAGCTGATTCTTGAAATTGATTTCCTATTAAACAACCAATGGCCAAAATCCATTAAGAAACAAAATCATTTCTATCAAAAACTTTATTCATTCACATTTACAACTTCATTCTATCCATGACTATCGATGGTTAGAGGGATCAAATATTTTCAAACTTCTCACCCTCAACCACGGTTGGATTCAATTACATTCAACCTTTTATAAAGGTTTATGGACAGTTATATGGAGTTGGTTACAACTTCTATTTTATATTTGAAAAGATCAAAACTTTCTAATCGGCACATCTTTCAAAATCATAATTTTGCAAGATTGTGCATTACATTAATGACTTCATTTTGACATGGAATTTAATTCCCTTTTTTCCAACTTTGGACTTACATAAAATATGATGAATTTCATTGATCTGTTGCTGCTCCTACACTATACTCCCAGATTTTGAAAGATTTCCATGTCCCTTGGAAATGTTGTTTGGGTCACACTTCGGCTGCTCACTTTGATGTTGCAACTAACTTGGCTGCTATCCACCTTGCTTAATGCTACTTCACACCATCACCTTATTGCCATCTTACCCATTCAAGATCCTGGAAGATGCGGACCACCCTTCGCTTAGTGGTTTCTTGCTTGCACCTTCTACCCAACCTGATGGGGACACAACCCAAGCACAGAATGGACACAACAGGAAAAGGGAAATTGTATTAACTGTGAAAATAAGCTAGTACATTCAGTACAAAGAAAATAGACTTCAAAACATTCCCTAAGGGCTTACAATAGCACAAAACTGGAGATAATTTCTCCTTTTGGTACCTCCTCTCAAATTCCACTCCGAACTACCTTTTACAATGCCAAAAATGTCCTTAAATAGACCATGGAGGGTTAAGGAGTAGGAGTACATTCTAGAAAGTGCTAGTAGGCATCCACTGACCAAGTAGAAGGCTCCAGAAGTCATGTTAGAAGTTGGTGCAAATCTAGAAGAATCCAAAAATGGTAATCGAACTTCCAGGTGGCATAACTTTTGAACCATAGCTCCTATTGACGAACCGTTTACATTTTCGAAAAGCTCTCGAAGCGCTCTATAGCCCTATGGATGAGCTTTGCTCTTCCCCCATTTTTTGGCCCTTTTTGAGGTCATTTAATGCCCCTAACCTGACTTTGAAGCATTCTTAAGAGGTCTCCAAAAATTGAAAAACTGTGATAACTTTCAAACCGTGGAGCCTTTTGACCTGATTCTTTTTTTAGAATGCTCTAAATTGCTATTACATTCGTCTGGCCAATTTACACCTCCTAGTTCACCAAAATGTTGGCTCAATTACATACTCCTATTTTTTTTTACATTTACACGTATCCCAAGGTGTTCAAATACTCTATCCTAGAACATTGATAATGGAACTGTGAGAGTTGGGACCTTTATTTGACCCAAATGGGTATCCAAAAATGAAAACACATAAAACAGAAACTAAGTCTAAGTACATTTTTTTGGGTGACACAAGATTGCCCTTATACCTCTGGATGCTCCTGCATCACAATCTTATCTCGGTGGAGACAATACCAAGACCTCTGCTCATGAAATCTTCACACAAGAACATCTTTGTTCTATTGTAGCTTCAATGGATTGCTCTGGCAACTAGTTATGAATTCTACCTACCAAATCACCAGACCCTTCTTTGGCTATGATACCAATTTGATGTAATACGAGATCCAATTTTTTAAAACTTTACCCAAATCTAAATGTCATTCATTTCTATTCCATATCATTGTTGATTACTTCTATGAATAATCAAAAGAACACTATATAAATAGAGCCTTTAAATTATTCACCCCAATTAAACATTCCAATATTTAGTCGAGTTTCAACCCACTTAAAAAAATCAACTATTTTTAGTCAAATTGTTATCCAAACCTTTGTCAAAAAAATAAAAAACTTACCCATAAAATTTGGTCCCCAAACTCATTATGAATATCATAATTTTTCTGTTTTAAATCTGCACTACCTTTTCTTACACAAACCAATGTTATAAATCCAATACCCCATTAAGATGTGTCCAAAAAAAAAAAAATCTGCACTTCAAATCTCTTAAAAACCTTTTAAAAGTCTGCTCTATGAAAACCCATTCCATGTACACATTAACATTTGATTTCTTTGGCTAGAATAAATATGCAATTTTAAATAATTCAACCCATGAACTAATGAGTAAAGAATCCATCCCTTGGACCAATTAAAATGCATACTTTGATTTCTATACCAAACTGATTTCCGGCCCACTTCTAATCTAAAAATTATTTAAATGCATATAGCGAATGGGAATTGGTTTCCATGCTCTAAAAATAGAGTTTTTATCCCTTGCCCAAAACAACCTTCAAATCAGATTTTCTACTTTAAGCAATTTGTACAAAACTGAAAATTATATTCATAAGGTTTATGGAAATAAACTCATATATTCCATGGCTATTAAATATTCCCAAGAACCTAACATTTTGTAGATTCAAATCTGCATTAAGGAGACCATTCCAAACATTTCAAAAATAGATTTATTTTTGGCAACAAAAATCTACTCCAAGATATAATAGAACTGAGAAATTCCATGTCACACAAAATAAAGAAATCAAACTTTTCATATGAAGAATCAATTCTTTGAATCAAGTTCATAATAGAATGCGACATAATTAATTCCTCGAATAGATATAAATCATGAGTAACCAATTCTTGAACTCAAACTATAATGCCAACTGATTCTTGAAATTGATTTCCTATTAAACAACCAATGGCCAAAATCCATTAAGAAACAAAATCATTTCTATCAAAAACCTTCTTCATTCACATTTACAACTTCATTCTATCCATGACTATTGATAGTTAGAGGGATCAAATATTTTCAGACTTCTCACCCTCGACTGTGATTGGATTCAATTACATTCAACCTTTTATAAAGGTTTATGGGCAGTTATATGGAGTTGGTTACAACTTCCATTTTACATTTGAAAAGATTAAAACTTTATAATCGACACATCTTGCAAAATCATAATTTTGCAAGATTGCCCATTACATTAATGACTTCATTTTGACATGGAATTTAATTCCATTTTTCCCAACTTTGGACTTAATAAAATATGATGAGTTTCATTGATCTGCTAGTGCTTCTACACCATACTCCCAAATTTTGAAAGATTTCCATGTCCCTTGAAAATTTTGTTTGGGTCATGCTTTGACTGCTCACTCTGATGTTGCAACTGACTTGGCTACTATCCACCTTGCTTAATGCTACTTCACACCATCACCCTATTGCCATCTTACACACCTAGATCTTGGAAGATGTGGACCACCCTTCACTTAGTGGTTTCTTGCTTGCACCTTCTACCTAGCCTTATCTCAGTGGAGACAATACAAAGACCTTTGCTCATGAGATCTTCACACAAGACGATCTTTGTTCTACTATAGCTTTGATGGATCGCTCTAGCAACTAGTTACAAATTCTACCCACCAAATCACCAGACTTTTTCCTAGCTCTGATACCAATTTGATGTAATACAAGATCCAATTTTTCAAAACTTTACCCAAATATAAATGTCATTCATTTATATTCCATATCATTGTTGATTACTTCTATGAATAATCAAAAGAACACTATATAAATAGAGCCTTTAAATCATCCATCCCAATTAAGTATTCCAATATTTAGTCAAGTTTCAGCTATTGGAAATATAAGAGTAACTAAGAGGGGAGGGATGAATCAGTTACTACTAAAATAAATCCCAGATCCTTTAGATGTCAGTATAAACTACAATCTGAAAACTAAATACTGTTGATGTTCAATAAACATACAAAATGTTGTAACTCAGTAATTACTAAATGTGCCTAGTAAGTGCTTAACATACAAACTTTAGATATTATCTATGATTACCATAACTTAGTTTCAAACACATAAACGAAAATAGCATGAACACTTTTGACACTAGAATTTAATATGGAAATCCAATTTGGGAAAAACTACCAATTGCAACTAGTTACTATTTTTCACTCTTCTAAAGTGAACCCTGTTAGGAGCCAACCCTGTTAAAGGTTACAAAACACACTGTTAGGTGTGACCCTGTTAAAGGATTTAATCACCCTGTTAAGAGTGGCATTGTTAGAGGTCTTTAGATAATTCAATAGAACTGCCACTTGTTTAGAGGATTCACAAATGGCTATTAAGCCAACTTTGTTAAGAGATTTAGATCACTACTACAATGGTTAAAGAGTAACAATGAATTGAACCAATTGAGATGCAATTGAATTATTGATTACAGATCTTTATTCTGGCTTGTATTTAATCCTTTCTGATCAAATATAGCTTTTCTATTCCACAAGGATATTCTTCTTATCCTTCAAATTTGCTTCCTCTCTTAATCCTTTTAATTTGATCATGGCAGGTTACACACTTTAAAAACACAACTTGATCTTATACTTATACCTTTCATATTGTCAAGTTGGCTCAAATAAAACTTAGAATAATTAATATTTATCACCTCGATTGGCTAGAACCAATAGATAAATTAATTGAGTAAAATATGCCAAAATAAGAAAATCCTTCGTCAACCAACCTAGCTCGGCAGAGACTAACTCAAAAGCAATTTCCTGTGTTAACCGACAGAAGTTTGGTTATCACTAGAAACTTGTGAAAATCCTTTGGTAATTGAGTGAACTTGGTTAACACTAATTCTATCCAACCTTTCCTTCATTAACCGAGTGAGCTTGGTTAACACTCATTTTCTTCGTGCTTTTCTTTGACACCCGAGTGAACTCAGTAGATACTGCTTTCTAAACTAGGCAACCATAGGAACACTCAATAGACACAGAAAACTATCTTAATTGCCCGAGTGAGCTTGACATGCGCTGATGGATAATGATATGATATTTGTGTAACATTAAAGACAATACACAATTAATCAATTGTATCCAACAATCTCCCTCTTTGGCATTGATGGCAACACAACATGTCATAGCATAATGAAATTTTGAGAACAAGACTCCCTCTGTTAGTGTGAACTCTTTAGCTTTCTCCCTTTGTCAGAAAACTTTTTTTTGCAACAATCTTTTGCCAATTTTATTCTTCCTCTTTGATGTTTCTTTATAGAACTTCTTCCTCTATAACAAAAATTTCTAAGAGATATGATAGTAAACTTCTCCATCTTTGAAAACACATGCCAAAGACAACAATTTTGATCAGTGTACCTTAAGTACTGATTCATTTGCAATATGCCCTTGTCAATACTACATCAACTGATTGATCTTCAACTTCCTCTAGTTGTTGCATCACTAATCTTTATTTAGTGAGCTTCAGATAGGGAAATGACCCCTAGCTTATCTCTTAGATACAAAAATGCATCTTTAGGTAATGGCTTGGTGAATACGTTTGCAATTTTCTCTTTTGTATTCACATATTCCTATCTAACTTCTTCATCCTATACTAATTCTCTTAAGAAGTAATATTTGATTGCAATGTGCCTTGTTTTGGAATGTATTACTAGATTCTTTGATATATTGATTGCACTAGTGTTATCACAATATATGACTACTGGATCTTTGATCTCTACCTTCATTCCTTTCAATAGTTGTTTGTACCAAACAATGTTAGAACAATTGACTGCTCCTGCCACATATTCTACCTCTACTATGGATTGAGATGTACAATTTTATTTTTTGCTTGTCCAAGACACTAGTCTTTTACCAAGAAAGAATACTCCTCCACTAGTGCTTTTTCTGTCATCAAGACTTCCTGCTCAATCAGCATCAGTAAACTCCTTTAAGTCCAGGTTTCCTCCAAGTTTGTACCATAAGCCATAGCCTTCAGTACTTTTTAGATATCTCATGATTCTCTTGATTGCCATCATGTGATTTTATTTAGGATTTTCTGAGAATCTTGCCACTATCCCAACTGCTAAGGCAATGTCAGGCCTTGTATGTACTACATACTTTAATTTCCCAATCATTGATATGCATGTGGTCTGATCTACTTCTTTGGAGTCATCATTTTTGGAAAGCTTATATCCAGTAGAAATGGGAGTTCCAACTGGTCTTGAATCTTCCATTCCAAACTTCTTAATTAGTATCTCCTTGATATACTTGGATTGAGTAATGTAGATACCATTTTTTTTTTCTGTTGTATCTGCAATCTAACAAAGAATTTTATTTCACCAAACATGGACATCTCAAATTCTTTACTCATTTCTTCTAAAAATACTTTGCATAATTCATCATTTCCTATAAATAGGGTATCATCAACAAATATTTCTGCCAAAACAATCTTCTTATTTAGTCCTTCCTTGATATACAGACTACTATTATCATTTTTTCTTTGAAAACCAATCCGTATCAAATAGTTATGTAGTCTTTCATACCAGGCTATGAGAGGTTGTTTGAGACCATATAGTGCTTTGTGTAATTTGCAAACCATGTCCCTTTTTTTAGGATCTACAAAACCTTCTGGCTGTTCAATGTAGACTTCCTCATCAAGAATTCCATTTAAGAATATAGATTTAACATCCATTGGATACACTTTAAATTATTTGTGAGCTGCATATGCAAGTAGAGTTCTAACACCTTCTAATTGTGCAACAAGTGCAAAAGTTTCACCATAATCGATACCTTATTCTTGAGAATAACCTTTACATACTAGTCTTGCTTTGTTTCTAGACACTTTTACATCTTCATTTAGCTTGTTTTTGAATACTCTCTTAGTGCTAATTACATTTTTATCTTTGGGTCTAGGAACAAGAGTCCAAGTTTTGTTTTTTTCTATCTATTCTATCTCTTCATTCATTGTTTCAACCCAACTTTCATTTTCTAGAGCATCTTTAATATTTCTAGGTTCAAATTCAACAAGTAAACATGTACCTTTTAATTTTCTTCTTGTCATTGTTCCATCTGATTTGTCTCCAATGATCTAATCAAGTGCATGATGCCTTTTGACATATCTTGTTAACACAGGCTCTTTGGGCTTTGAATGAATTCAATTATCTTCATTATGAACTTCAACTTCAAGCTCAGGTCCTTCTCTCTGTGACTTAGTTTAAACTAGCTCAATACCCTCTAACTCTCTTCACTGCCTGAGTGAGCTTAACATGCATTAACTAATAATGATATGACATTTATGTAACATCAAGGACAATACCCAATTAATCAATTGTATCCAACATCAGCCCACTTAACAAAATCAATTTTTTTTAGTTGAATCTGTTATACAAACCTTTGTTAAAAAAATAAAAAACTTACCCATAAAATTTGGTCCCCAAACTCATTACGAATATCAAAATTTTTCAGTTATAAATTTGCACTATCTTTTCTCACACAAACTAATGTCATAAATCAAATACCCCATTAAGATATGGCCAAACAAAAAATAAATCTGCACTTCAAATCTCTTAAAATCCTTTTAAAAGTCTGCTCTATGAAAACCCATTCCATGTACACATTAACATTTGATTTCCTTGGCTAGAATAAGTTTGCAATTTGAATATAATTCGTCTCATGAACTGATGAGTAAAGAATCCATCCTTTGGAGCAATTAAAATCCATACTTTGATTTCTATACCAAATTGATTTCCAGCCCACTTCTAAATTGAAAATTATTTAAATGCATATAGAAAATGGGAATCAGTTTCCATGCTCTGAAAATAGAGCTTCTCTCCCTTGCCCAAAACAACCTTCAAATCAGATTTTCTACTTTAAACAATCTATACAAAACTGAAAATTATATTCATAAGGTATGGAAATAAACTCATATATTCCATGGCTATTAAAATTCACAAGAACCTAACATTTTGTAGATTCAAATGTGCATTAAGGAGACCATTCCAAACATTTCAAAATCAGATTTGTTTTTGGCAACAAAAATCTACTCCAAGATATAATAGAACTCAGAAATTCCATGTTGTGAAAAATAAAGAAATCAAACTTTTCATATGAAGAATCAATTCTTTGAATCAATTTCATAATAGAATGCAGCCCAACTAATTCCTCGAATAGATATAAATCATCAGTAATCAATTCTTGAACTCAAACTATAATGCCAACTAATTCTTGAAATTGATTTCCTATTAAACAACCAATGGCCAAAATCCATTAAAAAAGAAAATCATTTCTATCAAAAACCTTCTTCATTCACATTTACAACTTCATTCTATCCATGAATATCGATAGTTAGAGGGATCAAATATTTTCAAACTTCTCACCCTCGACCATGGTTGGATTAAATTACATTCAACCTTTTATAAAGGTTTATGGATGGTTATATGGAGTTGGTTACAACTTCCATTTTACATTTGAAAAGATTAAAACTTTATAATCGACACATCTTGCAAAATCATAATTTTGCAAGATTGTGAATTACATTAATGACTTCATTCTGACATGAAATTTAATTCCATTTTTTCTAGCTTTGGACTTACATAAAGTATGATGAATTTCATTGATCCGTTGGTGCTCTTGCACCACTGAATCACTGTCGTCACACCTCCAAAAATCAAATGACTCTATAGTTCACCTTAGATGTCTAATTTTGATGAAACAAAAGTCAATTTGGGGGTTTTTTGACCTTCTGAATGTGATACCAATATCTAATTTACACAAGCAAGGTCCAATCTTTACCTACAAAAAAAAAAATCTCTCTAATGGCTAAGCAATAAAACTCCTATGGCTCTAATACCATGTAAGAATTTTCCTAAGGCAATAATTCAATGCCAAGATCAAGAAGCTCAGTAGATAGCACAAGAGAGACAAATAATGATCAAATAAGAATGGATATCAAATGATTGGATATTAGATAATTGGATGAATATATTATAGAAGTGACTTCTATATAAAGGCAACTAATATGACTAGGAGTGAGCAAAGAGATAAGCATAACAACTAAGCACATGCCCACCAAGAGTGGATTATCCTCCATTTTGCATGAATGTATGTGAAACAATGAGAGGATAAGAATGAAAAGGTGTATCTCATAAAGAGATGTGGTAGACAACATGTGTTCAATTGGAGTGCAAACTGTTGTGTTGTCTACATGACAACTCATATGAATATGCAAACTCCTAGGTGTCTACATGACAACTAATATGAATATGCATTATCCTAAGTAAACTTAAGTAAACAATAAATAGTAAATACTTATTTACACCAACAAGAAGGATAAACTAATATTATTTATCAAAGGAAAAAAATAAAAAATAAAACTTGTCCACACATATGTACAAGAGAACAAATTATATTTAGGAATGCCAAAGGAATGTTTCAAACTAAATACAAATAAATAAGCCTAAGCCAAGTAAAAATTAAATATCTAAAACCTCCCCTTAAGTTTTACTTGGAGAGTTAACATCAAACCCTTAAATTTATTGCAAACAAATATTTTTACAATGTAGTTGAAACTTTAATTCACAAAGTGGCTTTGTTAAAATATCAAGAACTTGATCTTTGTCGTTGCAATATAGAAGTGAAATCTCTTTGTTTTCAATTTGTTCTCTAATAAAGTGATGTTGAAGAGCAATATTTTTGGTTTTTGCATTGAATATTAGATTCTTAGCCAAAACAATGACACTTTGATTGTCACAATACAAAGGGTTACAAACTTCTTGAGGTTTACCCAAATCATCAAATGGTTTTCTTAAGAATAGGGCCTCTTTGGATACATGGGTACATATTCAACTTTAGTGAAGACAAGAAAAGTATATTGTTGTTTTTTAAAATATCAAGAGATTATACCTAATTCAACCAAAAAAACAATATCCACAAGTAGATCACACCTAATGGACAGTATCACTAAGTTTTTACTGTTAGTTAGTTATACTCAAACTATGGATGAATAGTTTGGAGTAAAGTGTTTGAATGTGTTAATGGTGAAGACAAATGATTTCTTATAGTGATTATAAATGTTGTTTGGTTTTGAAGTTGTTAAAAGGGACTATAGGAGAATTGAACATAACCGATTCACTCCCCCTATCAGTTATCTAACAATTGATATTGGAGCAAGTGCTTGGAGGAAGAAGTTTAAAGGAACTTGATCTAAAGATTAAAGATGTATAAGAGAGAGGTACTAAGTCTTAACAAAGAGAATTTCTCATCATGGAAGGACATAATGAAGTTACATCTATATGGAACTAGAGATAATGTCACACATTGGTTGGAACATGAATACACTACCCCTATTGGTCCTTTGACTATGGAGAAAATGAAAGAGAAGAGAAATCATAATAGTTTGATGATTGAGATTGCATTTGCACTCAATGATGCCAAATTTGATTATATCAAGAATTACACTCTTGCCAAACAGATGTGGGATGAGATGGAACTTGTACATGGTGGAGATGATAATGTAAGAAGAGCCAAAGTTGAATGTCTTAGAGGAATGTATGATGACATAAGAATGAAAGAAGATGAGAATGTTGCACAGTATGCAAACTAAATCAAAGAAGTTGTTAGTGTAATTAAAAATATTGGAGGAGTTATTAGTGACTCTAAAATTGTAAGTAAAGTTCTCAAGACAATTCTGCCTGTGTATGCTATCAAATTTTCTACAATTCAAGAAGCGAGAGCTATGCCTAGTAATTTATTGACACTTGATAGTTTAGTTGACCAACTAACTACATTTGAATTAAGAAATTATAAAAATAGTGCGGTTACAATTGGAAATGCTTTCATATCTTCACTAACTATTGTAAGTTCCAAAAAAGAAAAGAAAAGTAGGGATGAAAGTGAATCTAAATCCAAGGATGATCTGGATGAACTTGAAGCATCACTTGCAAGAAGGTTATCAAGAGGTAAAGGTAAATACAAAGGTAAACTGCTCTTGATTTGTTTCAAGTGTAATGAGGTTGTTCACTTTGCTACTAAATGTCCTAATAGAAGTAAGAGTGACAGAAATGCCATAAAAGATTTCAAGTACATGAAGAATGATGATTACAAAGATAAAGGGAAGAAATCATGTTCCATTGTTGAAGATGAGCACACTGAGTCCAATTTTGATGATGACAAGGAAATAGTTGAGATGGTATATGTTATAAAGTGAAATTTCCCTTATTTCACAAGTTAGAAAGAATAATTCATGGATAATTGATTGTGGTTACTCACATCACATGACAAGTGATCTAAGTAAGTTTGATAAATTTGAAGAAATTGATGATGGTGGAACTGTTAGGCTAGGTAATGATGTTACATGTTTAGTGAAAGGTGGAGGATCACTACTATTGAATGGTAAGATTAGATGTGATAATGCATAATGGGTACAAGAGCTAAAGTAAAATCTTTTGAGTGTTGCACAGTTGAATAATTCAGGTCATAAGCTAGAATTTCAGAATAGAAAAGTCAAGATCTTTGATGATGAAGGTGCCCTAACTGGAACTAGAATGCAAACAAGAGGTAACTTATTCTATCTTGATCCTACTATTCAAACATTCTTATTTTCTAAATTTGAGGATGTATGGTCATGACATAAAAGGTTGTGTCATGTAAACTTTGAGAACATAGTGAAAGTCAGTGAAAAAAAGAGAGTAAGAGGCTTATCGAATCTACAAAAACAAGAAAATGTTGTGTAAAGAATGTCAGTTTTGTAGGATGACAAATTCTAGTTTTTCAAGAAAGACACACAGTTCAAATGATATCTTGGAATCGGTGCTTACTGATCTATGTGGTCGAATTGGTGTTGATAGGTACCATGGTGACAGATATTTCATACTGTTTGTTGTTGAATATTCTAGAATGATGTATGTTTTGTTCATGAAGGTGAAGTCACATGCTTTTGATATGTTCAAATGGTATAAAGCTAGAGGTGAGAAAGAAATTGACAAATCTTTGAAATATTTAAGATCTAATAGAGGTGGTGAGTTTATGTCTATTGAATTCACTAACTTTTATGTCAGGAATGGTACTAAGAGACAATTGTCTGCTCCTAGGACACCACAACAAAATAGGATTTTTGAAAGGAGAAATATATCAATTATAGATTGTGCAAGAACATTGATGATTGAAAAGGAGGTTTCTTAGATATTCCAGAGAGAAGCAATTAGAGCTACTATTTATACTCTCATCCAAGTTCAATTGAAGAAAAGAACAAACAAGACATCCTATGAACTTTGGTATGGTCATACACTGAATGTAATTTATCTCAAAATCTTTGGAAGTAGGTGTTATATTCAAAAGGATGCAAGGAATGGTAATTTTATTTTAAAGGAGATGGAGGTATATTCTATGGTTATTCATCTAAGAGAAAAGCTTATAAGTGTTTGAAAAAAGATACTAAGAAGATGATTGAAAGTGAAAATGTAAGATTTGATGAGTTTGCATAGAAGAATGATGTGGAAAGCAAGAAGGAATATGAAGATTACAACAAGTTTGTACATGTGTATGAAGAGGCACCTAAAAAATTTCTTGAGTTATTGTAGAGACCCACCAAGCACCAGACAATAGCTCCTGAGTTACATAATGTTTTAGATAGTTCAACCTAAGTAGGAAGTTGAAACCCTACCGAGTGAAGAAATTAGTGGAAATCAAAGAACTAAACCTATATTGGAAAAGTATGTGAGAAAGAATCATTCCCCTAAAAAAAATATTGGTGACAAAAGTGCAGGAGTATAGACAAGAAGTTAGATAAGAGACACTACCTCTTTGATTGCTGATTTTGAACCAAAAATAGTTAAGATTGCATTAGATACTTAGGATTGGATAAATTCTATCAATGAAGAGATTGATCAAATTGAGAAGAACAACACATTGACATTAATATTGAGACCTATTGACAAGAATGTGGTAGGAACCGAATGGATTTTCAAAAACAAGCTAAATGAAAATGGAGAACTAGTCATAAATAAGGCAAGACTAGTTTGCAAAGGTTATACACAAGAAGAAGGAATATATTATGGAGATACTTTGCACCTGTGGTGAGACTGGAAGGAGTAAGAACATTGTTGGCTTATGCTACATACAAGAATATCAAAGTATATCAAATGGATGTCAAATCTACATTTCTAAATAGAATACTTGAAGAGGAAATATATATTGAACTAGAAGGATTCATTAAACCTGGAAAGAGGAACATGGTTTACAATCTAAACAAGGATTTGTATGGATTGAAACAAGCACCGAGAGCATGGTATGAAATTCTACATTCGTATTTGATTAATATTGGATTAGGGATTTTTTTAGTGGCGATTATTCACCAATTGGCGAATATGTCCCAATTAGGCTATAGAAATTGGCAAGAAAAAACACCATATACTAGTTGACTGGTTTGCCCAAATTTTATAAAATACTCATATAGTGGTCAAAATGTTCGCCACTATTATTACATAATTTCAGTTTGGTAGTCGAGTTTTTCACCCATATTTCTCTTTAATGTTTACTCTTATTCACCACGAAATTAATTGAGTGTCTCTTTCAACGATCATCATTCACCAAATTCCCATTTTCCTATGTGAAATTTTTATTTGTCCCAAGACCCAATTCGCCATTCATCACACACAATGGGGTCCCAAATTCCCACCCTATTCACCCACTCGATTACTTGAAATTATGCGATGTTTGCCAAATATTAGTTCTTATCATATGTAATGGTCGGTCCATTCACCAAAATGAAAATGGTTTATTTGTAGTTGTCTATTTAAGATATATGAGTTTCATTATTGAAACATGCCAAAAGAAGGAGCCTTCTTCATAGTATTGCGATCAGTAGAGAACCAGAACGACTATGACTACGAGTCCATAGTATTTTATTGCAACCTTAATTTGATGGAGATGCCACAGTCAAATTTAAATAGGAAGAGGAGTAGGACTAATGAAGGTGGAGATGTCCAAGAGAGGCCAATGAAATGTAGAAATATATCTTCATACTTTGGCAGGGGTAGACGTAACAGTGTTGGTCAAAGTAAGGAAGGTACATCATTAGAGGAGCCTGTACAATCTCAACTTACACAGGAGTCCATTCAACAAATTGGGGAGCCTAATAAATCTGGTGACGGAGTTGCAAAACTTGATATCTCTAATGAAGATGACCTTGAAGAAGAAAATCCAGTAAATAACTAGTACCAGGATGAATCAATTGACTTCGGTGATGATGCTGGTGCAATTAATAGTAACACTAAAGGGAGAGGAAAATTGAAAGAAAAAATTGATCGTCAATGAGAGATGGCTAGGAGATTTAAATTTGATTGGGCAGCAAAGTATCCATTCATTGAGCCCGTGGAAAATCCAATTGTAGGTGAGCCACCAGTAGAATGCAGATGTACAATTTTTAGTTGGAAGTATAAAAAGAAAAAGTGGTTGCAGCTTAAACTAGACACCATAAAAAAACATTTTGGTAAGATTTACGAAACCTCAACTGTAGATGGTAAGGAAATAAAAGTGGTAAGATATAAAACAAAGGAGCAATGTCAACGTAAAAGGAATGCTAAAGAATATTATATGTTTCAAAAATTTTAGACAAAACCTAGTGAAGTTCAAGGTTCTATTAATGCTATTTTTGTAAAAGCAAGTGAAGTAGAAGAATGTGGAAAAGCTATTCAATTAAGTAATGTTTTCCATATTTTAAGCAGAGGGCATCCAATGACAGACTATCCAAAAATGAGTGGTTTGTTACACTTTCTAAAAGATCCTAACTATCCTGCCAGTCATTGGTCGATAAACAGTGGATGGGAATGGGCAAGTTATATTGCACAGGTTGAAATAGAGGATGTACAAAGAAAAATAAAAGAGCCAACCTTTATTGCATTGTCCTTAGATGAAGTTATGACAATAGATAATACGTCATGGGTATGCATGCATGTTTATACTATACAAAATAATGTCTGCCAACCACATCTACTATCTGTTGCTAAATTGAGAAACAATGTGACAACAGAACCTTTATTTTAGTTAGTAAAGAGAAATTTAATTGAATATGGAGCTATGGATGAATTGATAATAGCGAAGAAGTTGGTCTATGTTGGAGCGGATGGAGCTTTAGTAATGCAAGGTCAAAGGAATGGTCTTTGCACAAAGATGCAGGCTTCTTGTTCACCATATGTTGTTGGCATTCACTATATGGCCCATAGGATGAATCTTGCTTTTAGAGTTGTGAAGAAGTTTCCTTCAGTAAACAAGGTTGAAGATTTAGTAAGAGAGTTGTATGCATATTTTTGTCAAAGTCCCAAGCATTTTAGGGAATTTCAACACTTTGCTGATGGAATTACTGATGGAAACAAGCTTCTAAAAGATGTTGATACCAGATGGATCTCTTTGGATGGACCAATGCATCAAGTATTTTTTGAATATCAATCTTTGATGTGGCGACCTGCTTCAGAGGTTAAGCAATATAGAGACACTTTTGACTTTGGCATCTCTTCTTCCCATGCTAGAAGAAATGAGGTTAATTATGAAAAAAGCCCAGCAAAGAACCATGTATATTGCAGAATATGCTTAGTTGCATAAAATGTCATGCCGAGCCCTCAATAGTCTCTATCGTATTGACCTAAATTTATATGATGATAGATTTAATCACTGGCAGAAACTAATAGATTTGGACGATCCTGATAATTATTTAAAGATCATTGAAAATGGAGATTTATGTGTTTGTGTAAGGGGATTTTAGATACCAATGTACTACAATGCCCCAAAGAAGCAAGCTACAAGAGTTACAAGGGAAGAGTTTACCAAGATCGTCAAGTCTATAGCATCTACTACAAGGGACATAGCCTATAGAGTTTCCTCTGAAATAATATCATGATTCCCATATGATCAACTGCTTGAGGCCATGGCAATTGTGTTTCCTCAATATTGGTCCTTCAACAATAAGGAAGATTATTGTAGAAGGCTGTTGATTTTGATAAAGGAATTTTACAAATCTATAGAATTCAAGTGGAGTGACTATCAACGAAATATTAGATGAGGGTCTTCTTAGATAGCAATCAGGCACCTTTGCAAGGACCATGAAGCATCAATATCAATTAATGTGTAACCCACATGAAGAGGGCTCAACAACAAAGCTTTGGACAGAACTAAAATAGAGCACATTATTGCGTGAAGAAATTTCAGAGTACTTCAAGCTTGCTGATCTATGTCAAACCATGATATTGGGTTTAGTGGAGGATGAGAGAGTTTTTAGTGATTTGGGCTTCCTAAAATCAAATCTAAGAAAGAAACTAGACAAGAATTTGGAATCATGCTTGAGGGTATACACATCTAGGTATGATGTTAATACTTTTCCTTATCAAAAAGCAATGAAAATCTAGAAGGAAAGATGCAAAAGAAGAGGGGTGGGCAACACCATTAACCAATCTCCTACGATGACTCCAAGTGGGATAAGTAGAGTTGGCAGTGGCACTGTCCATGGGATTGGGAGTCATAGAAGTGGAGGTCAGAGTGAACTTGAATTTGAAGAAGACACAAACGAAAATGAAGAGAACAATGAAGCAACTGGACTACCAGAATTGGATGATGATGACGACATAGAGATGAATTGGAAAATTTAGGAAATTTTTGCTAAATTAGCAGTGGCAACCAATAGGTATTTTTTGAACTTATTAACTACTATATGATATCCTATCATTCAATGTTCATTTTAGAAAAGCAAGAAATTAGAATGTATTATGTTTCATCATTAAAATTTGAGAACAAAGAGTATTATTACTGTAGAGTGTAGTTTATATCATGTCATCAATGATCATTCATATTTGAATTTGAAATTCCTAAATGAATTTTTTTTTTCTATTTTATTCATTTATTCAACATACATTGAATTGGAAAACATGAAAATTAGATAGAATCATAGATTCAATTCCACAATTAATAATTATTAATGGTTTTCATTTGCAATATTCAGTTAATATGGTACAATTCTTGTAAGCCAATGACCCTAAATTCCCTTTTATAGAAACAAGGGAGCAACAACAGCTTCAGGTCGATTTGCCTAATGTGAAGTCTCAAAATCTAAATCAGTAAGACATATACAAGCCTACAACATCTCTACAACTTTAGTTGTACATTTCTGCATTTGATAGGTCAGTTTAGTAAATTAGCAATTTAGCATAGGCAATAGCATCTACAAGACTAAAACATTGATCTTGTTCAAAAAACAAAGTTCAAACTTGTTACTTTAAACTCAATTCTAGAGTCTAGACTATAGTATGTAGGATAATATGAAAGATATTCATATATAGTAAAGATATAGAGATGATTGAAACTGAAAGTACTTTCACATACAGACTATAAGTTTCTATAGTATGCTCCATTCTTCTTCAGTTGGAAGGGCAAATTTTTTGATGTTATGGTAAATGACCTGCATTCTCGTCAGCATTCCATACTTGGAAGAGCGAGTTTCAAGCAATGTTCCTTCCACTAGTGCATGCAAATTTGTGAATGTTTTGATGCACTTTGCAATGCCTTCATGAGTTCCATCTTGAGGAAGGTTGCCTAAATCAAAGGTTATTTGGTCCTTCAACTTTTGTTTGTAAACTTCTCTTCCAATGAAACCCATTGTTGAGAAATTAGGTCCAGGACTCGATAAACCAAGAGATATCAATTTGGTTGTTTTATTGTTCATCTTGGCAAGCTTTGGCCCAAATAAAGCAATAAATTCTTCTGCTTCTGTTAGTTTTTGACATTTATGAAATACAGAGGTCGCCTTTATTATTGAACCAATGTGGTTCTGAATTCCCTTGCTTGTCAAATGCCTATCAGCAGTGCTGTTGATTTCTTCCATAATCCACTTTGTAGTTTTCTATCTCTGACCAAAACTTTTGTTCTCCTCAAGTTGCTTTTTCAGCTTCCCAAAAAATCTATAAGAGCTTCTTAGAGTTCAAACCAATCACACAACCTATCAACAAAAGTTTTTATTTTCCCCCAGAAGTAATTTTTTATTTGCTTTACTATATTATTTACATGGTCATTCAAGCCATTTTCATATTTTTTAATAGTATCATTTGCTTCTTTAGGTCTTCTTTCATTTCTGAGTACTGATTTTCACTATGTTTTCTTATTTTCTCTGCTTTATTTTCCCACCCTTTTGCTTTCTCTTCCCACTCTTTTGTTTTTACCCTCTCATTTTCTAATTCTTTATTTAACTTATTGTTTACATTTGCAACATTCTCCAAGTTTTTGTATAACTTTGTTGAAGAGTCTTTTTCATCCTGAAGTTTATTTTTTCCATTTTTTCCAAATTTTCCCTCAAAGTTTTCAGTTTTGCATCCATTTGTTCTTGCTATTCAATTGCTTCTTTAGAGCCAGAGGATGATTTTTTTATCCTTTTCTCTAATTCTTTGCACCTGTTTACTGTTGCTTTCTCACTTGCTTTTACATTTGCCAGGTCTGCCTTTAACTTATCTATTGTGCCCTGAAGCTTTTATTTCTCTCTCTCCAACTTCATCACTAAACTGTAGACCACTTGGTTGGTCATTTTGGACACATTTATCTTGTTCGCATTTTTAATTTTGGATAAATCCATTTGGAGGGTGCTAACTTGAAATTCAGATGGATCTAACTGACTCTCTGGTGGATTTTTATCTCTAGCTGGGGGCATAACAACCATGAATTCCATCATATCTTTATCTAGGTCATATGTGGGAAATAACCTGTTGGTTGCAAGTTCTACATCACGAGCTGTAGAAATTGCTTCCATCTTTATTGTCTTACTATTTTGTCTATTCTTGCTTTTTGATTTTTCATAGTTAGTTACAAATTCATTATAACATAAATCAGGATTTTGTGAGACAATTGAATGTTTGAATGGTGAAATAGCAGTAGCACTTGCACTAATGCACGAGCTTCCACCAATACCATGAGGATAACCAACACCTAGACCCATTAGTGAGGTTTGTGGAATGTTCTAAGGGTTTTTTCCTGAAGGATGGGCAATTGTTAGACTCACAGTCACCATTGGCATTGTTGTACTGGTAGTACTACTAATACTTGTCATAACCTTCTACTTCTTTACACTTTCTTGATCTTCAGGACCAATTTTTTTTGCATCTATATGCAATGTCCTTTTTGGACCACTAGTTGTAGTTGTACCCATGATATCTACAACTATGGGAGTGACAATTGATTTAGATTGAATCTGAGTGCTTGGAAGTGGAACTGTAAATGAAGAAGGAAAAAATTTAATTAACTGAGATGAATCCAATGTGGATGGAATTGACTGAGTTGATGATTGATATCCATGCCCAAGGCCTAGTTTCTGACCATATTTTGGTGCTATAGCTGGTGGTTGAGGTGGTAACCAAACCTCTTCTCCACTGGGACCCAGACCACCAGAACCTTGGTAGCCCATTTTTTCTACAATTTCTGCCCCTTTTCTATATAGAAGTTTGGTGGATGCATCAACTCCTCTCTAAATTTGTGTATTGGATGAGGGATTCAAAGAATCCTGGTCATCATAATCATCATCAGTATCATTGTGATGTGCTTCAGCTGGAGGCTCCTTATTCCACAATTTTTCAAACATTGTATCCTCTTCAACCTCATCAAGATCTGTAGAGGTCTTTTGCTCACCGAGATTCTTCCTCATTTCCCAAAATTGAGAAATTTTTCTTTGACTCCATCTAGCATCTATACATTCATTCATTAGCTCTTTTGGAATAGGTTTTGTAGATGGTTTATTAGCTTTCTTGTAGAAATTGGATGATGTCATGCCCTGTACTTTTCCTTTTTGTTTGTGCAATGCCATTATTTGTGATGACAATTCCTGTATTAACATATTATTTTCAGCAGCATATTTCTCCATCTATTTTTTGACCTCCTCCCAGGAGTCCATGTTTTTAAATTTTTCAATCAAAGGCATACTTTCATGTTGATATTTGCTTGCAAAAGTCCCAATGCCTTTAAGCCTTGCTCCAATTATGTTTAGTGGATCATACTGCCAGTGACTGTCAACATCAAATTGAAAAATTGAAAAAAAGGCTTCTACCACTTTGAATCCTCTTCTCTCAAATGCAAACCCTCCAAAGGAGAATGGCAAGGAGGGAAATATCATTTTCTTTTGCTAACCATGAAAGAGTACATCTGTGCTCTCCATTTTTTGTACATATTCCAATGCAAATACCCTCTCTGTTACATGTATTGGAAGTTTGTAGGGTTCTACGCATGAACCGTAAAACCTTAACAAAGTGTACTCTTCCATTAAGTACCAGTTAACCAATTGTAGTTCACTTCCAAGTTGAATGCAATTTCTACAAGTAACAGGCAATCTAGGAATTAGAGTGCCTGTAATTTTATGGTACATTGGTGCCAAAAAGAAGTCTACAAAATTGTTGTAGTTCCTTTTCTTATCAATCATCCTTATCTAAGGTGTCCACTCATATATTGGATTTTGGCCTTGAGTCTGACTGCAAAGCTTGTTTGCCTCAAATAATGCATGATGGTTTGCTAGGAGAAGATAACACAAGTAGGTTGTGAATCTAAATGTCTTCTCTGAACCTTTTTGAATCATTAGTAATTGATCTTGCATGCAATGAACAATGTGCTCAATAAAATGATATCTTACTGGTTCTTTTTAAAAATGAATATGATAAAGCATTTCAAGAATGCTAACATCCACTTGTTTGTTACTATCCAATCCCAAACAAAATGCTAGCAAGGAAATATTGTCCTGTGCTCATGGCACAAAAAATTCAAAATCATAAGGAGGCATATGATTTGGACTCAGCCTACAACAACTTGTTATTCCTATGATATAAGAATCTCTTTGTTTTGCATCTAATTTTTCATAATCATCTACCAACTTTCCCAGGTCAATATGCATGTTTGACTATTGTTGTTGAAACCCTAGGTTCAACAGACTAGCAAATTCACTCTCAGTTATGGACAAAATTTCCTCTTGAGTAATTTTATTCACAATTGCTTTTCTATTTTCATCATAATTTTTGGCGCAGAGCATAACAATTTATGAGGAAGGGAATACTTGAGGTAACGCCATGTGTGCCGACCCAACTACCCACGGTGCAATTTTATTTGCAATTGCATTTACACTAGGGTTAAATGAACAAAATTTTGAAGCCTTATTAGGATTGTTCCACTTGTTTTCAAGTGCAAATCTTATCTCCATTATACCCTTATTTCCATGAATAACAGGATCATGTATATCATGGAATAAATCAATGAAACCTGGTGTTTTAAGCATATTGTGGAATTCTATTATTTTTTGCATCTTGTTATTCTTGGTATTTGTTTTGCCCATCATGGTAAATATTTAAACATGACTACAAGCCTATAGGGGTGATTCAAAATTAAAACCTTACAGACTAAATTTTTATATATAATATAAATAGTAAATTTGTAAATCAAGAGGCTTAAAAAATTTAAAATGTGAGACGTAAATTTTCAAGATTTTAGTAGTTACACTTACCCATTCATGTTCACGTTGCCCTTAGTTTCAATTTTTGCAGAGAGTTGAGAGACTATAGTTTGTTACTTTCCTCAGACCACAATCCTCAACCTAGAAATTAAGAATTCGTAACTTTGTAAATGGCAAAGTTCAAACTCTAAGTTCTAATAGACTAACACCAAACAAACTAGACCTATCGACTACCAAAAATGAGATGAGCAATGATGAAAGAAGTAGCTCAATCACCTATAAATAATCTTGGTGGGAAGGGTGTCAGGGATTATTAATTTTTTTCCTAAATAAGCTGAGCCGTTGAGAAATATTTCTTAAATATTTGTCCGTCTGACTGCCAATTCAATTACATTAAATTAACAAATATTCTCAAATCTTGAACATAATTGCAAGTATGTGGCAAAAAGGCCAATTATAATTAAACACTAACACTGTCCATTGTCTTGTAATGCGTGTGAAGCCACTTAATCGATGAAAAAGGCCAATTGTAATTAAGACTAATAGTATTATTGCTAGTGGACTGTGGCATGTCCTGTAATGCATGCGAAGCTGCTTAGCCAATGGAAAAGGCCAATTGTAAATTGTAATTAACAGTGACAAGACATCAATATGCTATCTCCTACAACTTAAGTAATACACCCTGAACAGAAATGTGTTACCATTCCGGACACTTGAACAAGGTCGAGGCTTCATTCCAGATGTTTGGTCCTGAAATAAACCTTCAACCGTTGATATATTATCATCAGATGGTAGTCTAAATTATGTAATTAATAATCTATATTTAATTAATGTTTATCATTTAAATAACCCGAGCTTTGTTCATTTTTAATTTTTAATTTTTGTCTATAATCTACATGTAATTAATGTTTATCATTTCAATAATTTGAGCTTTGTTCATTTTGTATTGGTAATAATAATAAGATATCTTTCAGCTCATTATATATAGTTATAGATAAACTAAACTGCAATGGTATTGGTAATTGTCGATAAAAAACTGTCAAAAATTGGCTGTACAATTTGGGAAGTGGTGTGTGGTTAGTGGTATCGTACTAGTGAGAGAATGTCACTATCACTGACATGGCATATAATTCTTTTCGGGTACACTGTACTCTGCAGACAACTTACCTTGATACGTGTCAACATTTTGGTGACTACCTTGACAATTCTTCTTCCTTCAAGAAATGTTGGCCAAAATTAAACCTCAGCCATTGATCTTGGATCATCAGACGGTCTGAGTTCTCAAATAATACATTTAACATAATATCAGTGGTAGTGGCAAAGATTATGCTTCCGTAATGTACGGTCAAACAACGACATCTTTAAACCATCACTTGCCACTTGCCACTTGCCAATAATTTATGTAAGTTGGTATGTTAGGTTAGGCTACTTATGTCCCATCTTTTGAAAATAGCCATACCAACTATAACTTTCTGAAAACCATTCGTAATAACAAATAAATTAATTCAATTATTTGGAAAATAATTTTGCCATTTTTTTATAAAAAAGGTATCGGTTATTAAAATATTCGCCAACCAATATCCATATTTCAAAACATAATTTGCCATCAATATTAATAATTTTATTAAAAACAAAAATTTTAATTGCCATTATTTTATAAAATCTAAACTATTAAAAAATTTTCCACCAAATATCCATCGATTGACGCATAATTCACCAACACTATTTTTTTTTTTCACCCAAATGACATGTGATTCACCACAATTTTATAAATTTTTGGAGGAGGGTGTTCCTTAAAGTTATCCCAGTATTGGATTTGCTAGAACAAATGAACAATAACTATATCTAAAATCTGAAAGGAAGAGATTGATTGCTGAAATATTTATGGATGATATTATATTTGGAGGAAATGACATGTTGTGTAAGATATTTACTGATTAAATGAGTACAAAATTTAAAATGTCAATATTTGGTGAGATCAAATCTTTCAAAATTCTTCCTTTGATATATCTCAAAATTCTTTTTGCAACTTTAAAATGAGTTTGTTGAGGTTTAGACATTAATCTAAAAACAAAACCCCACACTATAAGAAATATCTGGACTATGAAGAGTTGAATAATTTAAACTTCTAACTAGTTGCCGATATAAAGTAGCACTGACTAAACAATTTTGCATATCAAGTATTAATTTTGTTCCTTATTCACAAGAAGTAGAAATATGATTAACATCATTCATTTAAAGCTTGTTTGAAAGATCTTGACTGTATTTAATTTGAGATAGAAAAATTGATCATTTTGAAACTTTTGATTGAGTTGAAACTTTGTGTGTGAAATAATTTTTTTGGAGCTTGACGTTAATATCAAATCATCTCCATGTAAAATATTAATCAAAATGTCATCTTCTCTATTTTAATACATAAATTTAAATCATTTTTGCTTCTAATAAATCCTTTAGAAGAAATAATGTATTTATCTTAGAATACCATTTTGTAGAAGATTGTTTTGAACTATAAATTGATTTCTTTAAGTTGGAAATTAAATTTTCACTACCTTAACAAATCTAGGAGGTTGAAACATGTAAATCATCATTTAGAAAATCACTTTTAACATCCATTTGATGAATATGCCAATTCATTTGAGATGCTTAAGAAAGAACAAGTTTAATAAAAAAATTCATTATAATCTAAACCTTTAATTTAAGTAAAATCTCTAGCAACTAATCTAGCTTTAAAATTGGTAACATAATTATTGAGATTTTAGTTATCTTTGTACCATTTGCAAGAAATAAACTTTTACCTTGAGGAAGAGCATCTAATTCACGTGTTAGATTATCAAGCAAAGTATTATATTTTCTTGCACTATTTTTTGCCAATTAGGTTGATTTTTAGCTTGCTTAAAGGAATTGGGATCAATTGCATTCATAATAGTACACATCAAAACATAATTGCAATAGTTTTTTGTAGCTAAATAATCATTACTTTCTGAATCAAAATTTTAGGTCATTTAGGCTTCCTTTTAGAAGTAATAGAATTATCATCATTGTTGTCACTAGCACTATGACTAATAGAAGCATTAGGTGGGTTAAGAGATAGAGGATTGTCCTCAACCACAACTTTACTTTGAGAGGCTTTCACTATCATGAACTTTCGAACAATCAAGTACTCCATTTTCTGCAATACAAATATCTTTAGCAGCTGTTACCTTTTTAGTAATAGGATTGTAAAGTTTATAAGCTGTAGAATTTTCATTATGACCAATGCATATTTAAGGAGGAGATTCCTTAAATTCTTAAGATTGGGATTCTTACTAGAAGAAACCTCTTTCAAGAGTCATATCCTTTATAGCTTTAGTAAGATTTTTATTGATGGATGTGTAGCTCAAGCCATAAATTCAACCCAAAATTTGCAATACATGTCCTTAACATGCAATAAACATCAATTCATTTCAAGAATGGTTTTATGCTTCATTTTTGCAATACCATTTTGTTTAGGTATATATGGAATGATAAGCTCATGTTTAATACCAAAAGATTTCAAATAACCAATAAATACAATATTAACATATTCTTTACTATTATCATATTTAAGTATTTCAAATTTAAACTAGATTGTCTTTCAAAAAACACATGGAATTCAATAAAAACATTAAGAACTTGATCCTTACTATGAATTAAAAATATACAAGGTCTCCTTAAAAAATAATCAACAAAGTGCATACATTGATCCCTTGATGGAGATATTCTCAATAAGTCCCAAAAGGTCACTATATATGACTTCAACTTATGATTTTTCATCCAAGCTTGACCATGAGGAAATGGCTCCTTATGCATCTTACCACTCATTCAACTTGTACATATAATTTTAGAAGGAACAATACTAGGTGATGAATCTACCACATTTAATTTTTTCACCAAGGCATTATTGTTAAAATTTATGTAGCCAAGTCTTTCATGCCAAACATTAAACTCAATGGTGGTAAGTAAGGAATACTTTGAATGAGAAAACTCATAAAATTTAAATAAGTTATCATTGTCCATTTTTTCTTTGGCAATAACTTGGAATGATATAACATGTCCTTATAAAATTCAATCTTATAATCTTGACAAAGCTTGGAAATACAAAAAAAAAAAAAGATTTCAATTCAGAAACATAAAGAACATTACGTAGGTCTCCCTTAGAAACATTGACATCACCAATAGCTTCTACTTTACAATTATAATTGTTAGCAAGTTGAACAAGATCATAAAATCAGAAATTTCTTTATGAGAAGTAACATGTTGAGATGCACTAGAATCAATAATCTATTCAAGAGGCTTCAAAACATTCTAACTACAAGTAAATGCATTGTGATATGAATTGTCATTCTTATAACCCCTATAATTAGGTTTATGTTGTTGATTGTTTTGGTTCATATGCTTTTCACTATTTCATTTCTTAGAAAAATAATTAGTCACATGATCGTCCTTACCACAATACATATAGTGGAGCCTCTTAGAAGTTTTTTTTAGTACTATTAAAATTACAATTATATGATTTAGATTGAAATTTATTATTAGAATAATAGTTATTATGACTATACTTATTATTGGATCCAAAATTATTATTAAATTTTGATTTTGACAATAAATACATGTTCACTACCTTTAAAAGTATCAAATTGAACTAATTGCTTCTTTTTGACATAATAAATGGTGGAAAATATCATAAGTTAATTTAGTAGCATATTCTCCTTTCCTTCCTTGGGTTGTGGTGGGTGATTTTAATTTTGTGCTAAGCTTAGATGAGAAAAGAGGAGGGCAAACTTGTTTGGGTCCTTTTGAGTTTTTCCAATAAAATATGGACCTCTTGCATTTAATTGATATTAAACCTACTAATGGGATTTTTGCTTAGAATAATAGGAGGAAGGAAGAAGATGTTTTTGATTAGTAAAGTAGGTTTTGAAGGGTTCTTGAAACCTTTTACACATAAAAATATTTTCAATGGAGCCCGAACAAAAGATAAAATAGACCAGAGGTGAAACAGGTCACCAACCAAATAAGGTGACTAGGGTGGCCTCACAGATAACACAGTACACTTCTGCCACCAAATAAAACTCAATAAAACCACTTAGGACCCTTTAATCCAAAAAGAGTGACATATAAGAAGTTGATCAGAGGACTGTTGGGAAAATTTGTATTTTTTTCCTTTAACCTTTGTCCAACCTTCCTCCACTAGAGAAGCCTCCTTCTCCCAAACCAAAGCATCAACATCTAACCCAACCAGAGAAATAGGAAAAACCTCACTAGAAAAATTTCCCATATGATCCCAACCCACATAGGGAGGGGAAACTATGACATCCACCTCCAACAATGGATCAATAGCCTAGTCAGATAGAGGCAAAGCTACAAGCACTTGTAAAAACCAAAATCATGGGGGAAACCATAGGAAAAGAGTCTTTAAGGACAGAGTAATGTAAGCCCTAGACCACCAAGAAGGTCTTTTCTTTGATTTCCTCATTTCTATAGGATAGCACACTACAATATGTCCTATCCTAGGGAAGAATCTACAATAGAAATGAATTCTTTCATAGTCTAGAGTCTAAATCTGTGAACCTTTAGGGACCTCAAGTTTGATCTTCTTAGGGAGGCCCATTGAAGTATCAACCACCAAGAGGATGAGAGCATAAGTGGTATGTAGAATATCAAAAGATTTATAATCCACCATTTGGAAGTCAGTAATGGCATCTTCCATAGCTTCAAGAACTGAATCCAGCCACAAGTGAAGGGGAAGATTCAAGAGCCTGACCCAAAGAGGCATATGAGAAAAATATTTGGATGCCAGGTCAAAACCCTCATGCCAAGGTTTGGCCAACAAAGGGTAATGATCCTCTCCAACTAAAGCAACTACACAAAATAGCCCTTCTATCATTAGCAACATCAAATTTTACCATGAAAAAACCCCTAGCCATAGGGTAAATTTGGACAGATTCAGAAATCAATAGGTCTGAGTACTTAGAAATCCAAGCATGAAGAGCCTAAAGGGAAGGCTAGAAGCCTTAAAATCTGAATATAGTTTCCCTCTTAAAGAAGTCCTCAATCATATGAGCAATTTCTTTAGCAATATCATCATCCAACTCCAACTAGATAGGTTTACAAACCATGACAAGAGTCACAACTAAGGAAAAAACTAGACAATCCACAATTGGAACCCCAAACCATGGACATCAACTTCAAAATCTACTACATCTACATAAAAGGCAGCATTGATGCCAACAACAAAAGTAGAAAATCTAACCCCTGATCTATTACCAGAAGAAATAGGTCGAGCAGATGCGGCCCCAATAGCCATTAGCCCAGGTGATGGTGGGAGCAATGAGCGGGAAAAAGGAAGCAAGTATTGTTTGGAAGGAAGAAGATGTTATATTTGAAAGATTGGATGTATTTCTTGTTTCTAGTTTTTGGCTTAGAGGTAGTATGAGTCCCACTTTTGAAAGTTTTGATTGGAGATGTTTAAATCCTTGGCCTATTCTATTTTTAGCTAATTCAGTTAAAGCTCATAAGAATCCCCCCTTCAAGTTCCAACTAATTTGGCTACAATATTCTTCTCTCCTTAGTTTCATTACTTAGTGGTGGAGACTTGGGGTCTGACCTATAATATGGTTATGTATTCATTTTCTAAGAAATTGCAATACGCTAAATGGAAGCTTAATAAATGGAAGGCCTTGCTTTGGGAACCTCTATGCTATGAAGACACAAGATCTGTTAGATTGTGGTGACTGATCAGGAAAGTACTGTACATACTTCATAAATAGTGGGGTTCGGGGCGTCGCCCCGAAAATTTTTTTTTTTTGGAAGTAGCCGACATGGTAGCCGACATATTATGGCCGACATATGGCTGACATGTTATAACCCTAAAGCGGTTTAATACTTGTATAAAAAGGGCTTAGGGTTGGGTATTTTTATATAGATGGTGATACGAAATTGGTTCTTGCGGCGGTATTGAGCTGTAAGGGATTACGGATTGTAATCAGGTTGTAATCACTGGATTGTAATAAGATCGGACTTGCTATTTGGTGGACATAGCCCAGGGATTGGGTGAACCACGTTAAATCTTGGTGCCTTGTGTTTATTTCTGCGTGTTCTATTATTTTCTGTTATTGGTTATATTTGCATGTAGTTTTTATTTCTGTCCATGGTTTTTTCCTAACAAGATCTTGATTGTCTTCTTGTTGTTACTTATCAAATTTGGGATCTTGGATTTTAAGAGGATTTAGGTAGAGAAGAGACTCAAATTGTTAGAGAATTGGAGGAATGATGACTTAAGGAGGGGATTCTTGAAAGTAAAAGGCTAGGGTTGAGTTTGTTTAAGAGGGAGACATGAATACTACCCTTTTTCATTATTTTTTGCAAACTCATTAGAATAAGAGTTATGCATCCAATTTGGTTAACGTGGATAGTATTCAATTGTCTTCTCAGTATTGCATGTCTTGTAAAGCTACATGGTATTAGTTTTTTATCTTTTCAGATGATTTACCTCTTGCCAAGGATGATGAGAACATAATCCTTTCTTCTGTTCCCCCTTGAGTTACTAATTTGATGAATAATTCTCTTATGTATGCAATATCCATGTTTGGATTGGAGGATGATATTTGGGATGTATAAGGGTAAAGCTCTAGGCCTCAATATGTTTTGAGTGGATTTTTGTAGGGATTTGAGGATATTGTTAGTCTAGATTAATTATAAGTGGTTTGGGAATCTTATATTAGTAAACACGTTCTTTGGGCCTTGAATCTACTTTTTTTGTCCTTATTCCTAAAAAGGAAGGTGGTAATCAATTGGTTTTTTTCATCCTATTGCTCTGTATAATGTGGTCTACAAAATAATTACTAAGAGGCTTAAACCATATCTTCTCATGATGATCTAGGATGAGCAAGGAGATTCGATGGTTGGAAGACAAATTCTAGATGGGGTGGTTGTTATTTTTGAAGCTATTCATTGTGTAGAAATTTCTAAGGAGAGATCAATGTTCATCAAACTCGATAATCTAAAGCTTATGATATATTTAAGTAAAAAAAAAGATAAATTATCATTACATTTGGCTTTAGCTTGGAGTGAGTTACTTGGACTATGAGTTGTGTCCCACCTTCTTCCTTCTCTATTATTTTAAATGGGGACCCTTTTGAGTTATTTGGAGCCTATATGGGTCTTTACCAAGGGGATAATTTTTCTCCCTATTTTTTTATTATTATGGCTAAGGACCTTAGTAGATTTATTAAGTCTCAGGTCTCTTGATACCAAATTCATGGTTGGAATTGGGTTAATGGGTTGAGCAAGCTATCTCATCTCCAATTTGTGGATGATACAACTCTTATGGGGATTGCCAGACTGTAAGGCCTTGCATCGATCCATCATAGCACATCTGATACATTTTTATTTTGATACATTATGACTCGATATGCTGAGACATTGTCTAATGGACTGGACAGTATTATATTATTTTATGTCATGTGATCCTTTATTTTAAAATGCTTAATCATGTTATTTGATCTTTTATAAGCACTCATAATGATGGTGTAGTACAATAACTGAATTCAAGATTAGGAATATGATTAGTACTTTAATTATGCAAATTGTAATGATCAAATATGAGTGCAGAAATGAGGAAAAAGTTATTTAAATAAAAGATTGATGTTTTGATTAATGTGATTATCCAGATGAGTTTTAAATATATACATGTGATTTTTCTTGAACTAATAGTGTGTGAATTGAGCCTGCAAGATTATTAGCTAGGAAATCTAATCGAGAATCGATAGTCAACCCTATGTACAATTTGTGAAACCTAAGGTTGAGTCTATGAAAGATACATACCCTTTTGTTTTGAATTTTATTTGTATCATAATTTGAATGTGTGTAGCATTTTGTAATTATAAAATTTTATGTAACAATGAATCTTATAGTGTCACTTGACACTTGTAATTTGTATATATATATCAGCATGTTAATTAAGGTTAGTAGAGTAACCCGATAATCTTAGATCAATTTAATAAGTTGGCAACCTAAGACTAATAAGTTGGTAACCTGGATTAATTACTCTAATTAGGGTTTAGTGATAAGTTTTCTTCCTAGGGTTTTTATAAAATTCAAATATTTCAAGCCAAATAAATAGGTCATAAAATGATCCTAGAGGCCAAAATTAATGCACACCAAGTGCCTAGGGGGTATGTGTATGGGTTGGGGGCATTTTCCACCCCTCTAGACCCTTTTGTTGACTTTTATGACCTAAATATCTCATTTTCCCTTGAGTGCAAAAATTAAACTTTTCTATGAGTTTTCCAAGTTTACACTCCACCAAAAAGGTTGTCTTAATAGTAGGATCAAGTTGGAAGACCCTAGAAGGCTTTAGTCAAGTCTGGAGTTATTGTAATTTTAGGTGGGTGAGTTTAGAAATCTATTTAGTTGCAAATTTGAAGCTTGAAGAGTGTTCACCCATTCTCTACACTTAGAGAGAGTACAACTAGGATTAAAGGAGGGAGAAAGATTAGCTCTTCTCAAAAAATCCATTTTCCATAGCCGTTTGTGAAGGTAGGAATCCTTTATGATTTTTCTCTTCATGTTGTGTTAAATAGACTTATTACATGTGTGTGTATTCATATGTATGATGAAACATGAGAGGAATGGGTTATTATGGTTTTCTTGATTATTTTCCTTTCATATTTTACATTTAATTTTGTGAGAGAAATTTTAAGGGTTGTGTTGGCATTACTCACCTTCAAATAGGGTAGAAGTGGCCATGTATGGGAGGAGGGCCTCAGTTGGACTCTGGGTTAGTGCAAAGTCTCTCCTCATGATGAGTAGAGGGAGAAAAGTAGGGAGTTATGGGCCCCTACTTGTCAATACAAAGCATTTTGTGTTTAGGAGATGAGAAGTGAAAGAATAGAAGTTCTTGTAATTATTAGCCTCAAAAGAGGCATCTATTTTTTTGTTGTGATTGACTTCTCCTACCCTAGAAAAATCCACCTTCTCCCTAGTCTTGGTTTGATAAGGAACCTATTGTACAAACCTAGGATGGGAGTAATTGGTTGAATGTGTCGATGTGTTGAATCTGATTGTCACCTAGTTAGTTTCGGTTCTCCATGGTTACCTTGATATAATTTGTAGATTTTGTAGTTGATACCTTGATATGGAGCCAAACTAGATTCAGAGTTTTGGTGTTCTTGATTCAAATGTTTTGGAAGCTTCTCCTCAGGATAATGATCCTGATGTAAAATTCATTGTTAAACTTATTTTTGAAATGACTATTATATCAAGTTTTCTTTCCTGATTCTTTCCTGATGGAGTCTATTGGGACTAAAAATTGCAAGGTCAATTTTGAGTACCATTGAGATTTTGAGCCCTATAAACGCTTTTGATGAGTTTGTACCCAGTTGTACTTTTGAGGCCTAAGAGGTGTTTAGTGTTTCTAACACCCTATATTTAGTGTGTCTAAGTGTTTAATGAAGTTAAAGCATCATTCCAAGTCATTTGGTGAAGTCCTATTTTGAGCTAGTTCCAAATCTGCATTTTACCCTAAGTGTCAAACAACGACAAGAGGCTGTGTTTTCCATTGAATAT
The DNA here is from genome assembly GCA_028749045.1 of Cupressus sempervirens. NCBI lineage: Eukaryota > Viridiplantae > Streptophyta > Pinopsida > Cupressales > Cupressaceae > Cupressus > Cupressus sempervirens. Next base: position 382,876,750 of record CM053786.1, read on the forward strand.
ATTGCACCCAGAAATGTTTCATGACTTACTGCTTTGAGAATGTCTAGTGTCCATACCTAAGAACCTACGTTTCAGATTTTGAGTTGTTTTGAGTTCATTTGACTAGGTTTTGAATCTCTCAAAGTTGGTTAGTTACTATTTTCATGCTTTTGCAATTAATTTTGAATTCTGGGAGGCCCTGTTTGACGTGCTATAACTTTGATCCAATTGACCAAAATGCTAAAATTATTTTTGCATTACATTTTAGATGTCAGAGACTTATTAAGTTTCAAGTTTTAGCTTATGAAAAATTCGTTTGATTAGTTTTCAAATGCAATTCCAAACGCAATTTCTAAAGTTTTACTGGTGTCAGTATTTGCAGATTGATTAGCAGCCCTATTCATGACATTATAACTCCTGATCTGTGATTGGTCAATTCAAATGGATTGTACCCCTATGTTGTCCCTCGAAAATACTTCAAGTGTGTCAGTTTTCAATTCATGACGAATCCGTATGCACACTTTTCTAGGTCATTTCCATTTGCAAAAATTGTTATCTTGCCATTGTTTAAATCTGCAAAATCCAAGTAGCCCAATTTTACTGTTCGCCAAATGCATCCTATTTTTTTTCATGAGCCCAAATCCTAGATTCATATTGTCCTCATGATAGTGAACAAACGAACCAATTTTTGTTTCCCAATGTGCTCATTTGCTGAGTTTTTAAAGCCAAATCCGAACCCAATTTATTGCTTTTTGACATGTTTACTTGTAGGTAATTCTGATAGGTCAACTTTGACTGTGAATATCTTTTGACCTTGAATTCTTCATTAGACGAGATTTGACAAGGTGCAAGTATATAGAACAAAGAGTCAGTGTGCCAGTTTTCAGAGCCCGATCAGGTGTTCTGGTCAGTTTTTAAAGCTAGTCAAAGGACTCCCTGGCAGCAAATTCGCAGTTTGCAAATAAGTGGTAAAGTGATTTTATTTGATGTTTCAGTGATAGAACTTGATTTTGATAAGTTCCAGATGGTTAATGGATCAATTTTGCAAGTTGATTGTTTGAAATGCAAATTTTTTTTTGCTGGACCCATTTTGGGTCTGACTAATCTTCATCAAATTTATAGGGCGTCGTGGGATTTTTAAGGAAATGAAGAGGATTTGGATGAATCTTTTTATTAAAACAGCATGATCAAATAACAATATAAGTGAGGGTGGTATGATGGGGACACAAAGATAAATTAGTTTGATTAAGCCATGAAGACTTTTTGTTTCAAGAACTTACAAAGAGAAACTTCTCAAAGAAATCATACCATGAAAAAGGACACGATTGACAAGATGGGATATGAGGTGAAGCTTGTTCGAGTAACACAGAGAGTGAATGAGACCTACTTCACATAATTATACTTGAATAAGATAGGAAGTGTTGGCTAAAAAAGTTTCAAAGCTAAGTGAGGAGTTATTTCATCTCCAGAGCAAAGTGAGTGAGTTGTGAATAGATTATCACCAAGTTCAAAATGAGAGTGAGCAACTTCCCGAGTAGTTCTCCAATGGGACATTTGATGTTGTTCTAGATAAAGGAGGCTTGGATGCATTCATGGAACCAAAATCAGATCCTAAATTTGGGATTCAATTTCTTTTCGAGGTTCATGGAAGGACCATGGCTGATTTATACAGAGTAGATGAGAACTTATCTACTTCTTCGACAAAGATAACTATTCTTGAGAATTTTGTAGCATCTGCAAGGAAGAAACATATTTTCATGCAAAAGCTCTAGAACTATAGCTGTTCTATGTGACTTTCTACAAGATAAGGCACCTTATATTGAGGAACTTGAAGAGCAAATGCAGAGGCTTCATGAAGAGTGTGCAACAACCATTGTAGAGAGACAAGCATCAAACGATGCTGATGAAATGGCAGAAGTTGAAGCAACATTAAGAGGTGGCAATATAAAGAAAGTGCAGTCAACATTTGAAGACCCAACGTGATGTAGAAGGTAAGAGACTTGAGCAAGATTGAAAGAAAACATTTTATTGATATAAAAAAGGGGCATCCACGCATTCGATCTGCCAGTCAATGCTAGTAAAAACCACCCATAATTTGAGTCGCTAGCAAAAGGATGCAACATTTGAATAGTCATAGACCTGCGATAGTCAAAGTAGGGGAGAGAAGATGGATTTGAAGGTCATGCCAAATTTGGAGCCACAACTAATCAAGAAGACCCTACACCACAGTAAAAGGAATTCATGCAAGTATGAAGAAAAACCCACGCATCAATCAAAATTGGCAATGAAGAGAATCCATGCTTGTAGGAAGATTGAAGCCGTAGTCTATAGTAAATGGAGGTAGGACCATGTTTCAAGACCCCTTTCTCCTTTCACATTAAAAGGAAACCTGCATAGGGTGCAGAGGTAAAACTAGAAAGATTATCCCATATTTCCTGTGGATAGGTTTTCTAAATCATTTAAATGCAAATCCACTCAAATGGTATTGTGTCTATAAGACAAAAGGTTTTTGGAAACTCAAGCTTGTGCATGGGTCAGACTCAGACAACTAAAGGTGACTAGGTGGTTAATTTTGAACAGACACATAGTCCAAGCATGATGATGTCAGCAAGAAGGGCATTGAAAAAGCTACAAATCCAGCTAGTTGCTATGGTGCTAGCCAAAAAATCCAAGAAATTCTGGCTAGCGACATAGTGACGAGCCAAAAAATTTCAAATCCAGTGAGAAGTTAGTAAATCAGTGTGGGTCCTAACTACAGGTCTGATGGTGAATGGGGTAGTGACAAGTGGCAACTTGTAGGGTGTACGGGGTGAGTCAGTGATGATGTGGAGTTCCTGATGAATCACAAGGTGCCACATAGCACTAATTTTGAGGCAAGGTGATGTGGCGAGCAAGTTTAGTAGATGTACAAGATCAGGATACGTGGCGGATCATGTGGTTCTCGCTATGTTGCTAAGAGGAAGTTTCTCACTCGTTAGCATAGCGACATAGTGAGTGCTTAGGTGGCAGGACCAGTTAGTGATGACATGGCACCCAATTGTACAAGCCCAAGCCAGTCAATGAGTGACACATGTCACTTGGCCAAACTAAGTTTGACCCCAAATTTGGAAGGTAGGGGAAATATTAAGGAGTAAAAAAATATTTTTCAAATGGATGGCATGTGCAACATTTTAAAATGCGAAGAGGTATTTTCTAAAGTTGAACTTAAGATAATTTGAAAATTCTTGAAATTTTAAATTTTAAAGCAGTGCAGACCAGGTAGTTCTAGTAGGGGACTATTTTTCAAAATGACTTTTAGGGGGTTTTTGGAAGGCTATATATGTGATATTATATATTGTCGAAACTAGGAGAAGATAAAATTTTTGATTCTGCAGTCAAATTTTGCACAAAAGGCCATTAGTTCATGCTATAAGAGGTTTTCTCTTAGATTCCCAACTGGCAACTATATTCAAGTGACAAAGTTCAAAATTGTTTTATAATATGTTACTAACTTGAATAAGCATAGAATATAGTGAAAATGCAGTTGGGGTAAATTTTAACTACTTTCAAGTTAGTAGAAGCTCAAATGTCACTAGCATTTTCATGAAGATTATCAAATATTTTGGTGAAGCAAAAGGGGTTTTCATCATTTCATCAAAGATATTTGCAAATTAGTCACAAGGTAATGATGAAATTAAATTAGATCAAAATGGTAGAGAGAAGAGAGAAGTTTTTCAATTGTAGGAGATGGAATTCCAAGTGGACACATGTCACTCTAAGATTAGATCTGGGAATTCACCTTTGTCTATATCTTTCTATCTTTCATCCATTGTAAGGGTTCTAGTTTTGTCACTGAGAAACCAATAGGTTGGCAGTTTTCTCTAGGTAATACCAGTAGGGTTCTAGTTATTACTGTAAAACCATTTTCTTTTAGCATATTCTCTCTTGTATGAACAGCAATAGGAAGATTAATACAGATAGTTCAGATCTATTAGGTTGTTTCACATTTTTCATTTCATGCATATGACTATATAATTTCAAGGAAATAATACAGAGAACAACAAATGGTTGAGTTTCATCTTTAATCCTGTCTCCTTTATTAGCTAATTTTCAATATTTTGCAATCTTTAACATAGAGCTTAGGTTTTAGTTGCAGTCCCTTAAGGCTGTATGTTATTCATTTTTTCCTATGACCCAAGAGGTTGTGTAAGTGCTTCAGGGAATCAACAAGGTTGCAAGTTTACTAATGGGGATATCATGTAAGAATGGGATTTAATTTGAGCATTGATGTCTATTTACAAGTTAAATAGATAGATCAAATATCTAAGTATATAAACAAGTATCAGATATCCATATGATTCATGGGATTGCCCAATGGTTAAGGCACTGATCAGTTACAGGATCATTAGGTCTTATTATTGCATATCTGAGGTTTTGTTGAAATTCAACATTATTAAATCAAAAGTGTTTTCACCTTTCATGTTGAAGGAGTTATAATTGTTTAACCCTCACTCAGCTTATGAGATTCATAGATCTACATTTAGCTACTATAGATTGATGTTATTTCATGAGTTATTAGGAGATATAAGGGTTTTCATCTACTTAATAGATTTAGGGATATGTTTTGCACTGGTACGATATCAATTGAATCTGAGGTCTACCCACCTAGGTTTAGTAGAGCCTAAAGTAGAAGAAGGGTCATGCCTTATAGTTGGCTTGTTGTCAGAAATGGCATGTTAAAAATGGGAGTTAGCTGCCCCTAGATATGTCAGTTTCTTAGAGGGATAATTGAAAACAATCCAGCATTTTCAAACACCAACAGAGTCTTTGAATTAGGTGTTTAAAAAAAATGAAGTGGCTAGGCCACATATGTTGAAGAAAAAAGCAATTCCTTTCTTATGGCATTCTTTATAATTGTTTTCATATGCATATCATTAATTGTGATTAGATGCAATGATGTTTAGATTAAGGTAAAAATAGGTTTTGAGGGGACCCGAAACCTCTTTACATCATAGACCTAAAAGATATTTAAAGAAAGCCCAAACATCCCAAAGGGATCCAAACAAAGGTTATACAGGGACTAGATACCCCAAGTAAGATCCAAAAACTAGAAGCATGCTGCAATAGAAAAACATTATATATCTAGCAGTACCAACAAAATTTCTAGAAAAGAAAAAAATAGGAACTCTTAACCAACCAATCAGAAAGGGGACTAAGAATTCCTTTTCACTCCCTTTTTGTGGGAGTGTAAATTCATATCAAATTGAGGAAGGGCCTTTTAAAATCATTTCCTAGTCATAGGTGTCCATCCCTCCTCAACCATCATAGCCTTAGAATGCCAAATTTAAGAATCCAAAATAGAGGGAAACTCGTCCAACTTTTGACAAGGACCATCTATCATCACTTCTTTCATTAGATTAGAACTAATACCAACAATCTGATTACCAATTCCAATGGTAGCAATAGAACCAGAAGAAGAAACATTGCCAAAGCTAGCAAATAAACAATGACTAGATCCAACAATCATAGCACAAGGTATCTTACCTTCTCTAGAATTAGTGGTCTTAACACCAAAACCACTAAATTTACCTTGACCAAAGTCTACACCAAGAACACCAGATTTAACACCTTGACCAGAAACAATAGTCTAAACCTCCTTCTAAAAGGATCCAAGACTACCAAAAAATAAAGGACTAAACCCATAAGAAACTTGAGCATCCATCTTGGAATCAGAAGCATTCACCATCTTAGAAGAATCCAAGACTACCAGAAGACAAAGGACCAACCCCATAAGAAAGTTGAGCATCCATCTTGGAATTAGATGCAATGATGTTACATAAAGTTATGCAATTTGATTATGAAAATGTGTTAGAGGAAATTTGATTTATATGGATGTTACTTCATTTTGCATTTTAGTAACTATTGATAAGAAAAATACTCCTACTCGAATGCCTAAATATAACATCAAAAGTCTATGCTATAATTCATCCTAGAAAATAAAAATAAAAATATCCCCCTTATGCCATGTAAACAAAATTGTATATGGAAACTCAACACTTGTTAAAAAAAATGATCCTATAGAAATTCATCTTTTTAGAGCAAAAATGCTCTCTACCTTTTGTATGAGAAGTTTTAATTCTCTTTGGAAGATAGCATATTCCCACAAAGATTTCCTTTTAAAAAATCCATGATATTATTTAATTAATAGTTTGTAATTATAAAATACATCACATAAAATCAATAAATAAATAAAAAGAAGGATACACAATGGAATTAAGCCATATCTATCCTAACACAACCTTATCTCAACCCTCACCCTATTAACTTTATTTCATAACTCACTCTTGCTAACATCACTCCACCCAAAAAGGAAATATGCCAGCCAAGGGAATCAACATAATAAATGCAACGAGAATAAAGAAATTAGAATTTAATCCATACCCCCCCAATGTGGCTAGTTATAAAGGAAATTATTTGAAAAAGATATTTTAAACAGCCAACCCCCTCATTCTTTTTCTTTATTTTGATTGGGGTTGGTCATGTACCCCCGTGTGCATCTTAGGCCAGTACGTAACCTTGGGTGGATGGGATTGGTGGAATGCTTTAGAATGCAAGGGAGGGGGGGGGGACCATAGTACAACCACCCTTTGACTTCCCTTCCAAACCTCCAATTGCCACTTCTCTGCACTCTCTCCCTTGGACAGCATGGAAATTCACTTGGGAACATGTGCCCATGTGGGAGCTTCCTTGGAAACCGTCAAGCTCTTGGGAAGAGGGGAGGATGGGGAGGGTAGGTAGTAGGGGGTGGGGCTGTTTGTTAGTAAGTAATTTAGTAGATACTTAGTTAGTTAAATATAGTATAACTTTAGATTAGTGTATGTTGCATTTTAAAGTAAGTAGAATTAGTATTTTTGTTTAATTAAGTATTGTTTAAGTTTAAGTGAATGTAATTAAAGAATATTTATATCATGTAAGAATTAAGTTGGTTAGGATTAGTGATTAGATATTAGAAGTAGTTAATAGTTAGGATAGTATGTTTTAATTAGTTTATGATTTAAAAGTATTAATGTTTTATTTATTCTTAAATCTATTTAATTAAATTGTAAATGGTTGCTTTATTTTAAATAATCGATTATTTTGATTAGAACATAAAATGAGTTAGTTAGTAAGGATAATTAGTGGGTGTGTTATATGATGGATATATAATGTATCTTCTCTTTATAAGTGGATCATGAACTTAGTAATAAGGTGAAATTAATATTAGTATTAGAAAAATTTATTTACTCTTTTATTTGATTTAATGATACATTAAAGTTTCCTTGAGTAATAAATCTTTAGGTAAAGTATTAAGGTATTGCTAAGGAAACCTATGTCTTTATTTCAACATAACTATAGTTTAACTTGTAAAATGAACATATACAATCATGTCAAAACCTAATGTTTCTTAAGTAACAAGTCAACCTTAACAATTCAACTATGACCCAAGAACTAAGGAACCTAATGCTTGTCCAGATTATGATATCACTCTCTAACTGAGATGTTGACTCTACACTATATTGAATCTCAATTGGAATTCATTTCTAATCTCCTCATAACCTTCTTAGGTGACATGTATTAATTTAGTAGATTCAACACCTTTATATAAAAATCATGAGTTTTTGCCCCATTATTTTGGGCATGACACAGACTCCATGAAATAGACACCTTTTAAATAACTTGATATATTTATTTGGTTGCTTCAAGTGAGAAAGTCAATAAGCATAATCCTCCACCTATTGTTTTAATTACTTTCGAGCCTATCTAGAGGAGGATTGCTAACATCATTTGATTTTAAATATGACCTCTCCCCCTTCTTTATCTTAGCATTCCTTTTGTTTTTGGTAGATAGTTTAGGCATTTCTAGAAAGACTTATTAGATAAATTGCATCATAAGGTTAGTAATTGGATGTATTGGTGGCTTTCTAATATTGTATGTGTAACCCATCTTCAATTGGTGATATAGGCCCCTCATATTTAAAGATTCTTGGTCCAAGATGATTTTTTATATTTTTCCAAGGAATGTGACACTACAAAATTTGGATTCATTTTGTGATGACAAACCCTCACAATTGTGAAATCCAACCAGCACTCTATAAGTGAGAGACTCGCTCGATGGCTCCCGTTAAACTTTTGTTGCCACAAATTGTGATGGCAAGTGAATCTTTCATACTTGTTATAGTAAAAACTATCATAATTTGGAATAAGGGAGGGATAATACTTCATCTTCACAATATTTTAATTGTGATAGTATGTCATTATAATTACGAAGATTATAATTTTCACTCAGCCATCATAATTGTGATGTATATGTGACAGCTAGGCTATAAAAGTGACAATTATCCATCAGATCTTGCCATCATAGTTATGACATTGTTTCAACAATTGTGTTGTGTAAGAAATAGATAGCCATCGAAACTGACTATCACTTTCAATGTGGTTTCATGATAATTGCGACAACTAGTTGAATTATTAAAAACAAGATTATTGTTTTTTCAACTAGCATATAAAAGAGTGAGTGTGAGGCCAAACTCAATAATACCCATAGAAAATAGAGTCATTCAACACATTCTACCTAAATCTAGATCTAGAGAAACCATACAAACCAAACATATCAAAAGTACTATGTACCTTTTTCTAGCTTTGATGCCAGAATTGTAACAATTATCATATTTCAAGTACTTGATTCCTTGTCCATTGAACAAAAAAATTATTAGTATTTTAGTTGTAATGGTGATGACTAAAGACCAAGCCCGATTCATCACATTTAATAACAACTTCATATTAATCTGATATAAGAACATTGCATTTTGTTTCATGGACATTGTAGATTCATCCAAAATACAATATAATATGATTATTAGATCACAAAATTACATAGATAATGTTAGAATTTCACACAAAAATCATTTTTAATGTATCTTTATTTGGAGAGGACATGGAAGTGGTGTACAATACAGTATGAAGATGTGGTAGCATAGCCCATGTGCCAAGCGCCAACATTCATCGTTCTCTTTAGACTAACTGAAATTAAAATACTTGGAAATAAAAATAAATTAGGCTAAAAAGTGAGATGAAAACTATGTTCCTGCCTCTATAAATAGGCAAGGACCAATAGAAGTTTCTTCTTTGAGTGTTTCTATAACATCAAAATTATATGTCTATCTCATTATCTTTTTTTGAAATAATATCAAGCTTTTCGATATCATGCTATTCCTTGTAGTTGAATCTCATGTTCATTAGTTCCACTAGCTTTAGCTTTAACTAATAAGTTTGAAAGAGTTGTGTTTCTTGTGCTTTATGGATATGCCATAAACTTATATTTCCAAGTTACAAATTGAAGATGAAAGATTCTTCTTAATGTGGCTCCTCTCATTCCCATCTAATTTATGTCTTCTTCCTTTTTCATACATTGATTTGTTGAAGCAATGTTGATCCATGTGGCCACCATAATTTTTAAAAAGCAATGTTGAAGAAAATGTATTTGTTCGAAATAATTTTAATTAGGATTTTGATCAATTGATTTTTCCAAATGGGTATTTGATATTTTTTATTATGAACTATTAAATGAAATTACTAGAATATGTGATCTCTAAATAATAAAGTAATACCAAACAATGTATTCTATCAAACAAGAAAATTAGTCCCAAGAAAGTAAATGATATATGCTAAAATTAACAGGCTTGAAAAAGGATGTATTTTTATTATAGGTTATAATGATGGTATACAAATAAACTAAGTCTCCAAATTACATAATTTGAAGATTGACCAAAACATTAAACACAAAATACAAGACAATAAGGCATGCTATGTAATTTGACACCTTACATGTACTATAGAAGCTCATATATAGAATGAATGCCCATAAACTAGGAAATTTGTGGGTTCACCTAGAGAAAGAATGCATATTAATTATAGAATTTGTAGGTTCACTTAGGAATTAATGTTTATTAACTATGGAAATAGAATGGCTCTCTACTCTTGATGCATTGAGCATTCTAGTCATTTATTAAATAGAAATAATATAGATTTTGGCTTTATTTCTATTTTTATGTTATTTCACTTTTATTTCTGATGCACATGATTTTAGCATTATTATTCTTAGTAGTGTAATTCCTATTTTATATGTATAATTGGCATTCATTTCCTTGAATCAAGTTCAACATACATTAATGATCACAAAGTTAGTTAATGATTTTTACAACAAAGTTTAAAGTGAATGCTAGTCAATAAAAGAAATTTTTGATAGAAAAGACTCCACAATCATGTCCATGCCATTTTTTTGAAAAACATATGCTTTTTTTCAAGTAGTTGGGCGATTTACAAAGATAGAACAAAGACAAAATAAGGAACATCAATTTCCAAATTTACCATTTTGAAAAATTAAAGTAGAAATATTAACTATTGTTAAATGAAGTTGATCATTTCATCTTCATCTCATATCTATGTAATATTCATATTTCTCTTCACTTACATGGTCATCATGATCACCCAATCCAATACTCTGTGATTGTATAAGTATTTTTTGAGTTTCTACCATTAGATGAATCTAGTTGACTTGAATTCTCAAGGGATTTGAGAAAAATATCTAGAAAGATGAGTTTACCAATTAAAAGTAAGGAAATAAGACTAATGAATTTTCCAAGTACTTTTTCCAAACATTCAACGAGGCCAAAGTATATTGTATTCATTTTTATGTATTTTCTTCTATGTTCTTAATTCCAAAGAAATCATTATTTTTGTTTCTTATTGGATAGGGCAGTGAAAAGAGACCAGAGGGGGCATTTTGAAAATTATGCTGGGAAGTAGTGAACTTGTTTAATTGAGGACAACACAAAGCCAATATGTGGAAAGTAGTGTTGATGTGAAATTTATTTACTGGAATCACCATTTTGACCACTTCATTTTACATTTTGAGTGTTTGATGTTGCTTATTCTGAAAGGTAAGATGAAAGTAATCAAATTTGTGTAGTAGGTTTTAAATCACTAAATAATTAATTGATAGCAAATATTATGTGTAAATATGCTATCTAACAAGAAAATGTATCATTTCACACACGTATAACATAGGTCAAAAGATTGAAATTCTTGACTGGAAAATTTGGTAGGAAAACTTAACATGCATAATATAAAATCATGCATTTCAGTTGATCACATTCAAATGAATAATAAGACACACAAAAGTTAAATAAAAAAATTCATTCAACCAAATCAAATCTTGATCAATCTCAAGTTCAAGTTAAAGATATACATTGAAATGTTGTAGGATGTTCCCTTGTAATGGAAAACTTTCTTGAATAACTCAAATACTTGCACTTGCCAACCCCCTTTCTAGGGGACATGAAAGATTCCCAATGCCTCCATTTTATGAATGTCCTAATGTGAAGGTCAATAATAACACAACTATTAGTGCCAACAATAAGTATATCTTTGAATCAAATGATATCTTCAATGATGATAGATCAGAATGGTAATGATACTCAAATGTGCTCAGTATAAGAGGCTTCTTCTATTTCATGGTTGATTCATTTGAAATGGTAGTGAATTAGAAGGACAAGCTCAAGTTCAAAGCCTATGTAGTGAGTGATAGTTATGTGGGTATGGAACTTTGGAGTATTTTCTCTCTAATAAAACAACATCAAGAATTTGTGTAGATGTACATACCTAAGGGAGTTTATGTACAGACAACTGCATCTCTCAGCCACACTAAGGAACTTGAACATCTATTTGGTTTTGTTTTCTTGACCATTATATAATTAAATAAATCTCTTTAAAATATTGATAAATTAATGGAATCTTCACAATTGCTACATAAACCATAGGTCATTCACTTTATGCATGTGAAATATGGCTTCAATCTTGAGAAATAAAATCCAAATACCTGTCAAAGAAATTAGTTGTCATGATTTGAGGATGCTTTAGACCCATTTGAGTCTTATTCACTTTATCAATAAATGGTATAGCTTCAATTCCTTAAGATTAGATGTAAAATAGAAGTAGTTGAGGCTAGTGAGCCATCACTCCTTGTCCTTGACCTTGTGTTTAGGAATGCATTCATAATTACACAAGGATTGGACAAAGGAAATCTATACATGGGAATCTCATTGTTAAAACTATTCTTATACTTCTTCCCTTCATCTAACCAAAACACATGTCATCTTATCAACTTTACGAAAACCCATAACAGAACATTTCCTATCCCAGGCATATACTTTTCAAAAGGATTCCTTCATGATAAATAAAGTCACAATAAGTGTCAATCCTTGACAAAAGGCTTCAGTGAATTTATGAACTAATCTATCCTAAAACAAATATCAACTTGAGTTATAAGTCTTATCTCTATGTCCATCTTCCTTCATAGTTCAGCCTGATGATATCATTGTAGTTCATGATCTCAAGAGTCAAGAGAATTCATTGATCCTCCTTTTCCATATTGCAAAACACAAATCTCACATAAACCATATGAAGGAAACATCTTCTTTATACATATCTTCCCTTGACTAGGTTCCCTACTTCTTGTGGGCAGCTATAGTTGATGAAGATATGTTTGTCTTAAAAACTAGCATAAGTATTTATGAGAAACCATGGGAAGGATGGATTGAGACTATTTGGTATTTTCATTAGTATTGTACTACAATATTGTGGCAAAACTAGATGGGCTATTATTGTGATTAGACAATTTTTCTAATCATATGACCATTACATTGATCATAAAGGGTGTATTTTTTTATATGTGCAACAACTAACTATAAAAGTTTTTTTTTCTAGCTATCATCTTCTTTATTGTAATCTATTGGTTGAAGAATGAGATTACATATGCTTCTCTTTCCATCATCAGTGAAAGGAGAACTTGTGCACTCAAAACAATTTTAAATCCCATTCCATGAGAATAAATTCATGTTATGTAAGGCCATCTAGTGCTTGAAAAAATCACCAAATTAATATTCTATAAGTTTAGAAGATAAAATTCAAATTAAATTCATTTCTATCTCAAAAATTTAGACAACACTAAAAAGTTTAGATATTTTTAATGAACCAAAAAATTGAGAAATAAGACACACCCCTTAAAGAATCTTCAGACACTTGAAAATCCCACCAAAACACTTCAAAATCAAAGCAAAAATGAAACCTTCTCATATAGCTTTCTATAACAACTTAACAAAATACTACAAAATTGAAGAAGACATTAAATCTAAGAAAAGAATAAAACAAGATGGCATGCATACCTAATGCACAACTTGGATGTATAGAGTCTCTGCAACATCCCATCCATGGAAACTTCTTTGATTATGAAACCCTAAAGCAATGAGAAGAAGAAGAGTATAGAGGTGAGGCTATAGTTGCATGCCTTACAAAAAAGATTCTTAAGAAGAAAAGGTGAATCTTATAATAATATGAAAAAGAAATAGTATTTTTGTTCCTATCATCACCACACAAGGCTAAGTATTTTTGTTCCTATCATTAAAGTAATAGTTACATTAGATTTCAAGCATCTATTGTAATATCTTATAAACAAAGGAAATATAGATATTAAACACACCCATGGATCCACTTCTCCACTTAATTATTTTAAAATTATGAAAATAAATGATGTGTATCTAAAGATTGTTTGTCTTTCCCATATCACATCAAATGATTAAATTATACATGAAAAAAGAAACCAAATAATACAACATTGATAAGTTGGTTCTTCGAGAGAATACATCTCTAAGGATTCCTACATCATCCATGAAAAAAATATACTCTATAACATCTACCTTGTAACATATGTCCTTTGGTGAAGTGGGCTATCTTAACTACCTAGGGACTACAAGATTATTAATGGAAAAAATACACCTATTTCAACCTAAAATATGAAGAAAAAATTGTTCTTAAATGATATGTGTGACAAAAAAGGTTCCAGACCTACAAAAGTGACATCATTTTCCCATCTTTTGGTGCATGCCATTTTTTTGTCACATCCAAAATCAGATTATGCCACTCTAAATTGAGAATGTACATGCAACTGCATTCTATATGAATGGACAATAGGTGGAGTTAAAAAATGCACCATGTTTACATTTATTTAATAGTTATATTAAGTTTTTAAAATTATAGACCATCATGAACATTAGAACTCTTACTACTATAGTCGAGAGAATGTCCTCAACAAGCCAACACATAGCAAGTCTTGATTTCCTTGCATGCTGAGGACATTACTCTTGCCTTTTAGAGTCAAAGTTACAATGTTCATAATGGTCTATAACTTAAAATACCTAATTAAAGACCTCTAACAAAAATGCAAACATGTTACATTTTTCAACTCCACCTAATGTCATATGCATATGAATTGAGATTTCATATTGAACAATGGCCTCCTTTTGCATTGCCTTAAACCAAAAGATTGATACAGTTAGTTGTCATGCAATCATAGGTTAATGTTGAGCTTCATTTGGTTTCAAGAATAGTTTAATATCCTCTACTAATTAGGGCCAACCACGTGACGGTGGAATCTCATCCCTCCCCCCACCCCCCTCTAATACCTAAATTCCCCATTAACATCTAAAATTTAGTCATTTTATTAATAAAATTTAACATTCATGAATTATCACATGATTACATTCATTAACACATAAGTTTCTTTAGAACATTCATATTGACTTTAAAACATAATATTAATTTGAACATTCACATGAACATTCAATAGAACATAATTAAAACACTGAGATATAAACATCAGTCATTATCAAATAAGTTACATAAATGAGAATCAACAACTTGAACCTCAACACGCTCATTAGGAACAACCTCTATATTCCCTACAATTGCAATACAAGATTTTTTCTTAATCTCAACACATATTATAGTTAAATTTTTATTACTACACCAAATTCAATTTAAAATATTTACTTGCATTAATAATTCAAAAATCAAAATTCGAATAGAAAATATATACCTTCAACACTACAATGCATATTTGAATCAATGCGTCCATGGTGCTCAGATGGTGTATCATGATTGGAAGGTTGTAATCCAATGTAAATAATTAGTACATTTATAAACAATATATACATATAAATATAAGACAAATACTGAGAAATGCTAATCATTCATTTTAATAAATATACTTATAATTCATGCAACAAGTTTTGAATATCCATCTGAGTCGAGCTTGTGATGCCCGTGCTTTTGTTTTCTTGCTTTAGTTTCTTTTGATATGTTAGGCAAACTATGTGAAGTTTGAAATATGTTAGATCACATAAGTATTAAGAGTAATTAGTATATAATATCATTTTTAATATTATGACATACCTTCTTTCCTCAAGTGGTACTATTTCTCCACCATGTCTTGCACTTTTCTCAGTGGCATCCTTTTAAAGATTCTCCGACTCAATAATAAGAATATAGAGGGGCCACTCATAATAAGGGTTGTGTTACATTTGGGTCTTGTAGTTGTACCTAATATACTTCAAAGCTTGACCTTCTTTCTCAAGGAGCCTAAGTTTTTTAAAGACGTTGGGTCCAAAAAGTGTTGTCATGGCATCAATGAGTTTATTAATATGTATATCTGCAAAAATATTGGACATGTTTTACTTAATGTTCATATTTGCACATATGGTTTTGTACTTAATGTTCATACTTAAGTTTTTGAATATAGGATGGTTGCTCATAATAAGGGTTATGTTACATTTGGGTCTTGTAATTGTACCTAATATACTTCAAAGCTTGACCCACTTTCTCAAGAAGCCTAAGTTTTTGAATGGTCCAAAAGTGTTATCATGGCATCAATGAGTTTATTAATGTGTATATCTGCAAAAATATTGGACATGTTGTACTTAATTTTCATATTTGCACATATGGTTTTGAAAGAAAAATTTGGTGTAATTAATGTGTATATGTGCAAAGATGTTGGACATGTTGTGCTTAATGTTTATATTTGCACATATGGTTTTGAAGATGGTATAATTATTGAACAAGTTAGTCTTTTAGAACCTACTCAAAATTCATAAGTGGTAGACTTAAATATGGTGTTTGATTAAACTCTTAAGTGATTGGAAAACTCAAAATAATTTCGGGGAAACACATTTCACCTCAACTCACTCAAATTCACCATTATTCCTTTTCAACATCCCACCTTTGCATGTCATCCCTATTCATCACATTTCTCACCCAATGATCAATCCATCTCACCCCTATAAATATGCTCCATTTATATCTCCATCTACCGCATCAACACAACTCCCATTTCATATTGATTACTTATTTGGACTATCTTTCCTCCATTGATAAGTTTTGATAGTGGAAGAGAACTAATTATCTTAGTTGTTGATGAGAATCAATAGACATTATTGTCTAACATAGGGACATAAAGAGAAGATATGGGTGTAATGAAGGAAATATCATAATTTTTGTTTCATTTATGCCTCTTCATTTTGATTTTGTTCAAGGGAAGCCCATTAATGCTAATAGAAAATAACAATGCACTTTTCTAAGATTTTACAATTATTCAAAAAAATTAATAATTTACTTGAACTTTCAATAAATTTTATAATTTTTAAAAATATATATATTAACATTTTAAGATTGGAAATATTTGAATAATGTATAGCATGTCACAATATTCTAAAATTGTATGGATTTTAGTATAATTTATTTAGTTTATTAAAATATCAAGAAAATATATTTTTGATTTCAAATACAATCACTTTCTTACAAATAAAGATGTCATCAGAGATTTGTAAGATGCATTCCACATCCACTAAGCATCAATGTCTTGTTTACAAAGGCATTAATGTCGTAAATAAGAAAATTTGATTGATTTGACTAAGACTAAGAATAAATACAAAAAAATTTAGTGAATTAATTAATTTCAACCAAGAATGAAAGTGGTGGAAAAGGGAATTTATGAATTAAATAATAAAATATATTTCAATATTAAACATCCAATTTATTATACATTCATAGAGGTTAAGTAGAGAAATAAGAATAATTAGTCTATATTTGACTTCTATGCAAAAATATTAGTTTCAACATGCCCAACATGGTGACCCAAATCTCTCTCACATTGGCACTTATCCTTGTCTTGGCCTGTGTTGACTTAGTGCAATCTCCTCCAAAGTTTTTGCAATGGAATTTTTTTTTTCAATTTATTTTATTTCAATATGAACATCAAGTATCTATTAACATTAGTATATTTAGTTTAATTTTAGTCACAATGATGTCATTCTTTATTCTTATTAATTCCTTGCTTTCAATTGTGTGAGCCTCTGTATCTTCTTTGAATAATTAATTCATCTTCTTTAAATCAGCCTACCATAATGATCCATATAAACTAATAGTCCTTCCTTTTAGGAGCTAAACAAATGTCAAAAAATACCATGGAAATTACATTCAACCCACTTATGGAGTCATCTAGAAATTTGAACAATAAATTATACAAATATGAGAAATTATACCAAAAATGTCTTACATGGAGACTAACTTGACATACAATTCCATGTTAACAAATAATTGTCAATTGACCTATTATTAATGACTTTCCATGATACAAATAATTGTCAATCTACATATTGTTAATGACAAAGTATAGAGGGATGGTCTCTCAAAAATGGATGATTTAAATATTAAATATTTGTAATGGTCATCTCTCATTGGATGTATACAACAACATCTCAATTCCCAATACAGGAGACCGTTTGAATACATAGAATAGGGAGCATAGCAAGTTGTTGGGAATAATTAGAGACTTACAAGTATATGAAGTTGGCATGCAAAAGGCCAAATAATAGTCTACATGGAGATAGCTCTCTTAGGCATTTGGTGAAGATTCTACATGCCTTGTCTATATATCTATATTTTCCACACTTTTTGTTGAAAATACAAGGAAAATATGACAATAGTATTAGTAGGAAATAATGAAAGGATGCCATAGAAAATTACTTTTTGTCACTGCTGGAGACAATGATTATAGATGTTATTAGTTTTAGAGTAGTTCATACTTTTACACACTGTAGGAGCAATATGTTTATGGGGAGGAGGTTTTTTACACCATGACTAGTGCTACATAGATATAGTTTCTCATCCATGCAAAGTGTTGGGTTTTGGAGTTTGCACAATAGGTGTTCCACAAAATCCCCAAACAAAGTGTTGTCATCGAGAATACTATGGTTGTAGTTATTGTTAAAAGTTGGAAAATGATTTCATGAAATGCACCATCTTGTCCCCAAACCCAATTATGTGACTACTAGTAGCCTACTTCCTGTTTGCATTAGCTTAGTGGCTCTACATCAGGGAAAGTAGTTTCATGATCACATAGTTAGAAGTGAATTTGGTGCCTATATAGTAGTTAACAATGCCCTCGTAGACATGTATGCAAAATGTGGGAGTATAGTGGTTTCATATGAGTCTGTAATTGTGGGGGAACTAGCTTGGTATGGCTTGGAACTTGGCTTTAATCATACAACTTTTTTTTTTCCTTTAAACTAATTTCACTACAATTTTAAGCTACTTTAATTCATAAATTTGACACTACAATAGGTCCTTGCATCATATTTTTTTTTGTATTTATAAAATGAGATTAGAGAATTCTCAATATTGGGTATCAATGATTCAATTGGTGTTGGAAATTCTTATTCTTTTGGAAATGGATAAAGAAAATTTTTAGGATACTTGTCAATCAAAATTATTTATTTTCTACTTGTTTGGAAAACTATTGTACAAGATGTTGAGAGAATAGATAGAAATCAATAGGTGGAATTTAAGTTGAGCCAAGAGAAGGGGTAGAAGGCATGTGGCTCAATGTTAGATGATACAGTAAATGAATATATGCAGCAAGCAAGGTTTCTTCTAAGATGACAGACACTGAATGTCAAGGGGTACACAAACAATTTCTGTACAATTTTTCATTCAATCCTAGATGAGCATGATGTGATTCCATGAGAAGGAGTAATATATTTGGGCATGGAATGCATGACTGTCCTTGTGATAATTTATTATTTTTCTATGTTTGAAGAGTTCCTCGATTTGAGGCTACATGTCTATACTTGAAGAGGCCGAAATCTCTGAAGATGTTGATCAAACCATTCAATTCAATCAGGCAAGGTGTAGATTGGTTTGTTTACAAGTATAATATTTTTTGAAGTATTTTTCATTTTTTTCCATTTTCTTTGATCAAGGGACATATTATGTTTCATATCAATGCCAACCAATTGCTTCTTCTACCTTAGTTGAATTAACTACATGGTTGGACTTCTTCAAGGATACAAGATCCCAACTTATGGAACACTCCTCTTCCACTCTTCGATATGTTTTGTAGGGAGATTGTGATTAATTCATATCATGGTAGCTCTACTGGTACTTTCATGCAAACTACTCTCTCTCTCTCTTTCTCTCTTGATAGAGCTCCTTATGAATGTTTTGATAAATTTTTAAGACTTTATATGTGTGTCTATATTGATTTGTGATAGTGGTAATTATGCTAACATGAATTGTAAACATATTCTAATGATAATGTGCCAAGCCTACAAATGAATAAAAATTAAATTGCAAACCAATTATTTATAGTAGTCAAACTCATGACTTATAGTTAAATAATATGGATCATAGGCCTCCAGTGGCATTTATATGCCTATCAAAAACCAATAAGGGTATATAGCTACTATAACCACTAAAAGAGATCATAGAAAGGATTTAAAACTCACCAGTATTTATTCAATTTTAACCATACAATAAGGGAAATATCTTAAACCAAATACCAAGTAAAATGCAAAACATTAAAATATAATAAGGGCAAGGATTTATTCAAATAGTGTAAATACATCATTAAAAACATGGTTTATTTTTCCCAACTCAAAATTACATCATCTTAATGAGTTTTATTTTTTGGTAGTAATTTTTGGAGTCTCTTCTTTGTAAATAAGGACCAAAGGATTCTTGAAAGAGTTTCCATACTAAGACGAGAAATGTTTAACTCAAAAGCCTCATCAAGACTATATTGATTTCTCTATCTTATGTGGAATTATGACTCTACATTACCAAACTTGGCTCAAGCAAAACCAATGTTTTCTTTGCCAATTCCTAAGTATTGTCTTCAAAGGTTTCGATTGCATTCAATTGATTTTAGTCTACATAGTGTTGGGGTGACTAGGTCATCTTCCTGTTGTTATAATTTTTATTGGCTACTCCATGATTAGGAGAAAATAAAAATTGTAATCAATTTGATATCAAGGCTTTTGATAAATCAAATTCTTATATGCTTAGACTGTTAGTCATGACAAGTCACTATGAAGATGTTATTTTTCCTTTTGTCTTTAAAAGTAAGTACATCTTAGCCAAGGTTCAAGCTTGCTCTCAAAAATCAAATTATTAAATTTTTTGTCCATTCCAAATCTTTATCAAAATAATGAAGAACATGTGATAGACTAGATGGGAAGACTTGTATATCTGATGGGTTACATAAAAAGCCTTCATATCACTGATAAATAGTAATACATTCTATGATCTATTAAGATTCCTTTATCAAAATATTAGAGTCTATCTTCTATTCATTGGGAAGATGGTCATTGATTGCTTTCCAATCCATGCATCTTGACAACTTTTATTCGAAAGTATAAATTATTTTTTCTAGATGAAATGGTAATGCAATTTACTACTACAGACATTCCTTATGCTTCAACAAAAATATTTGATGACTTAAACCTTTCATCTGAACTATTCAAGGGTCTCTATGTAGAGATGTGACTTGAGAAGCTAAGCAAAATCCAAGAAATAACTCTTCTAATGATTGTTAGATCACCTCATCAAAATTTAATTTCTCATGCTCACAATGGGTCTAGAAAGATGACTTGTTTTTTTTTGGGTATGTTGATTAGAGTTAATCTCAAGATTAATGCACCATTGGAACTTTGTGCATGCCCAACAAGAGAGTTGGCAATGTAGGTTGTTATTGTTTCTATCTAGATTTTGTTTTGCAGTAGTATGAAATATCATCCTATGAATCAATTTTTATGTCATACAATCCTCATTTCAAACAAAATTTATATAGAATCAAGAAGTCCTTTTGAACATGGGCAAGCATACATCTAAATTTAGCATGTGTTGTTCTTACTGATGTTGCAAATTACATCAAAAGGCATGAACCTTTTACTGAGAATGTTATAATTGGTACACCTAGTACACTTAAAAAGTGGATGACAACAAAAGTTTTGAGTTTGAGATACATCAGTATACTTGTCTTTGATGAAGCAAATCATATGTTAGCTCAAATAACAACATTTTTGATAGATAATTGTCATTTTCTCTATTAAGGAATTTTATTTTATATGATTCAAAGTGGCAGTTTGTGATGAATCTTAGTAAATTGATATACAAGAAAATGTAGTTGGTCGCATCTTTTTCCTATTACAGTTGTTAAATATGATGTAAACACAAACACTGTGTTATTGTAGATATACACTTTCTTACTTGTTTCATTGAGGTATAGATAACACTTACTCCTCTTCCACTCCAAGGAAATGTAGAGATAGGGCATGGAGATCACAAGGGAATGACATGGCAATGAAATCATAGAGCAAGGGTACGAAGATCAAAAGGGCATTGCACAAAAATGAAATTATAGAGCAAGGGCACAACACAACAACAAAATCCTAGATCCACAATCTTTTGCAACTGATCTCACCCTCATTCAGAGCTCTCCACACTCTTTTGCACACAACTCTCCACAATTGATCAAATGGGGAATTATTAATGTCATTTTTTTTGTTTTGTTTATAATTGTGTGGATATCATAGTTACAATGCCAACTTCACTATAATGACGACATTAGGGACACTTGTAAAAAAAACATAAAAATCACAAACAAATCACACTGCCATCACATTTTGACCCCAAATGTTGTAGTGTGATGCCCTCTCATGTTAGTTCCTTTTGAATGGTAATTTTATAATTAAAAATGGAGCCTAATCAAGTGAGAGTTTATTTTTTGTCCGAAGAAAGAGGGGGTCTTGGCCTCCATCCTACTTATATTTTGAGTGTTCATATTCTTGTAGCTAAGTTATATTAGTGTTGGTGTACCATCCAAATAAGCCTTGGGTTTTTATTCTCATACATAAATTTCACTAGGAGTTGAATATTTTGTTGTTTATTTATATCCTTTGGAGTGTAGAGGATTGATGATTTTGGATAATCTGACACTAACACTCAATTAGTTAAGAGGGGCCATTGTTGGATTTGGAACATGGGTTCTAAATATTTCTTTTGGATGGATTCTTGGGATGGATATCCCCCTCTTCTTTACATGTATTTGCATTTGTAAGCCCTCTATTATCATTTTATAGCAACTAGGTGGGAAAAAGTTATGCACTATAAGATTTTCCAAAATTTTGGTCTAGTTGTAGGTTACAAATGGAAGAATTCTTCAAATTGGATACCATGTTTAGAGAGGGATCAAAATGAGTTGACCTAGATTTTGTCTTCTAGGGTGTGCAACTCCTTTAGGGAATTGAATGTCTTAGCCTGGGGGTTGTGATTTGTGAAAGGGGCTTTCAAGGCCCCTTAATGTGTGTTACATATTACAATAGTGAGAGCTTAGTTTCTCATCTTTTCTATTGATACTTCTCTATGAAGGAAATTTGGCATTTTGGGTGGAGTGTGTGGAGTCAAACTTGCTCCCATGACTCTTCCTTATTGAGCTCTAGGCATGTTGGGGTAAGTCCCATTCTAACACTCATTTTCTTCAAGTTGCTTGGGCTCTTAGTCTTTTTATCATTTGGCATGTTTGGATGGAAAGGAATCGAAGGACTTTTTAGGATGTTAGGATAAATATTATTATCTAATAAATTTGAAATGAAAAAATCAAATAATTTCTTTCTTATTTATATGAGAACCTAAAATTAAGAAAAATGACCAATAGGCAAACCTAGGTTTAGATAGAAAGTGCCTAACTACTTTTATTGAAAGTACCGAGGTACTTTCTATCAAAAGTACTTTGGGTAAACTTTTTACCTAGCTAAATTGGCTATGAGGTACTTTCTATCTAAATTTCTTAACTAGACACTTTTTGGAGAGCCCACAAGATTCCTCTTGTTTTCTTGGCTTCTAGGCTCAGTTACCATATTTAGATGAAAAAGTGTGTTAAAGTTGTAGCTTTAATCAAATTGATTTGATCTAATATACACGATTGTTATTGGTAATCATAATTTTCTATTTATATTTATATATGTTAAATGATATATATTATTGTATATAATACACACACACACACACACACACACACACACACATAGTGATTATTTATATTACTAATATATTAATATGTTAACTAGTGATGATTAACCATAGAGACATGTCTCTACATGAGACATCTCCTCCTCTCTTATTTATAAGCCTTCATTTGCATTTGGGATACAATCAATACAATGACAATTGTTAGTACATTTGCAGTGATCCTAGAAATTAACATTGTATCAGAGCCAACTACAAATGTAATAGAGAATAAATGTATGTAGCCTCTAGAAGAAAGATTTATTGGAACGGCTTTAGATTCTTTTGAGAAATTATAATTGACTAACATAAAGCCAAATTCAATGGTCACTACCATGACTACTTTTGTGCATGCCCAAATAGATTTTTTTTTTGAAACATGAATGAAAATGCATTAAGACATAAAATGAAGATTAATACCTTAAAAAGTGCCAAAACCTGAAAAAAACTCTCACAATATTTTGTAGCAATAGGGGACTCTTGGAATGGATATGGACATTTGTCAAAGCATTGCAAATGATGATCTTGATAGAGATAATGGTTGGTATATGTAATATTGGAGAGACTTCAATTTTGTGTAAGTTGTGCTTGTGCCTTTTAGTGTGTGTCATTTCAATCAAAATTTTTTTTATTGAAATAACTGTAAGGATATCTTTAGTAGAATACCCTGATTGCAACAATTAAGGACTGTGTGAATATTTTGAGCAAAGCCATATCTGAAACATACAAGATGCCTATTTGGCACAAAGTTTTTGCCTAAATCAACCAAAATGCCACCACCAAAAAATAACATTCCCCCAAAAAAATGTACTCTACATAGAGACCATTCAAGTGGATTGGATTTTTGATGTGAAGATGTATCTCTTTCAATTAGCTACAACCATTCAAATTCAAAAACACCAAATCTTGAGGTGATAAAGTAACAATCGATGAATTCAACTAAGTGGCATTAGAAGAGGAGATAAAACCTTTCATTTAATAAAAATAGAATGGAATGCTTGTGGTCTTTGATTTGGATGCAAATTTTAATGTTTAGATCAACCATCAAGGCATTCAACCTGCATGGTTTTAGAATCTCTAATATTTTCTTGTGTTCCTTATGTATGTAACTATTTCTACAATGGGCAATGTCATTACCATGAACTATGTCATTACCAATAATTCTTAGCTTTATGCTTATTTTAATGGAAAAACCAAGCCTATCACGTCATAAGTCTAGGATGTCTATGTATGTTGTGATTATGTCACAAAGATAAAAGGATGGTGTCTAAACATATTTCTAACCTGAAAATATTGGAGTTTTCATTGTGAAATGTAACTCTACTGGAGGAATTCAAGCCTTATCAGAGCCTTCTTAAGGGTATGTTGGATGGATTACCACCATTAAATATTTCATATGAAGTGCAAAAAATAGCTTGTATCCATCCTTTTTTAGTTCAAGTTGTGCA
Source organism: Cupressus sempervirens (assembly GCA_028749045.1). Classification (NCBI taxonomy): domain Eukaryota; kingdom Viridiplantae; phylum Streptophyta; class Pinopsida; order Cupressales; family Cupressaceae; genus Cupressus; species Cupressus sempervirens. The sequence goes on from CM053786.1 coordinate 382,901,430, forward strand.
ACTAGTGGGGTTCACTGACTCCTTAATAGAGAATAAGGTTAAACAAATACAACAAGACCCATTATGAGGAGTGCCCCATGTCACGTGGGTATGGAGGACCCACCACAAATAAATAGAGATAATATGAGGATATTAAAATATAAGAAGGTAAAATTGAGGTTTATATATTTTAATTTATATACATTAAATTTATTATTATTATTTACATTGATATATACATACGCGTGTGTGTGTGTGTGTGTGTGTAAAAGGTAGAAAATTATTGAGAATATACAAAATGAAGAGTTCTTTCATGGTGCTATATATATATATATATAGAAGATACATACATTTTTTATTAAACTAATAACACTAAATTTCTAAGTATTGTATTTCTAATGTAATAAATCTCTCTTTTATTTATTGTATTTTTATACATACTATTAGAGCTATTTTCCTTTATCTTTTTTCTCCAAGAATGTTATTGAAGGAAGAGGGAGATTGAGATTTGGAGGGGGCCTGACATGTCCTTAGAGGAAACCTTGAAAGAGAGGGAGAAGATTGAGAATGTTATTTAGTTAACCTTTAGTGAACTTGGTCTTATTCATGAAGAGGGACTGAATAACATTGAGATGGATTCTCTAGTGTTGATAGCATAATTTTAGTGATAAGGGAGGAAGTATAAAATGGGAATGTAAATTCAATGAATAATAATGCACATTTTCTATCAAAATAAGATATTCATATTAACTACCACCTTAAACAAATCAAGAGAGAGAACTTTATTTCAATTAATACAAAAGATTCTAGGCACCATGGGTCCACCTTTTGAGAGAAAACTTACTAAGGAGAGGGGTCATCACAGTAGTAGCTAAGATAGGAAATATGTGATTTAGTTGAACAATGTTTTTTCAATTGGGTGGATATACATTGAAATTACAAATAGATTATAATCTTACTCCTAAAGCAAATTGGTAGAAATTTTTCAACTCCATAAAATGAAATGAATGGAAATTATAAATTGTAGGAGGAATACTAATATTCAATATTTCCACTATCTAACTAGCTCATCAAGGTCTTTAGCTCATTTTGGATAGCAAGGGCAACACAAATTAGATTGGATAAGTGGATCAAGCATTGTCTAAGATCATCTCGAATAGACAACCTAACAATTGAAGAGTGTCTCAGTTGGGAAGGAATCACTAGGCCACACATAACATGAGAGCATGGATATGAGTTGATTTAGATCCAATATTTGGATCAATTTTTTACTTGTAGAAGGGGTAGACCTTATATTTGGGGCAATCAACATGAGAGATGATGCCTAAGGAATTCATATTTGATCTTATGCAAAAAAAATCAACAATATAGGAATGAGAGGGAATTTTACATTGTGGGGGGAATAATAGTGAATGTTTCATTCCCATTTGAACCTTCTTTAGAGGGGAGAGGTTTCATTCTCAAATAATCTAAGAAGACAATTTTTGAACCTTCATATATAGATAAGTATTCTTATCTTTTACATTTATCTCTCTTATTTGTAATTCTATACATACTATAAGGGTTATTTGCCTTGATCATATCCTTTATATTTGAGGATGTTCTTATAGGAAAGAAAATTTGGTACTTTACACATGCTTCCAAATATTGTACAGACTCAATCTAATGATAGTAGCTCCAAAGACCCTGATGATCAAGATGGATAAAGTGAGGCTCTTGAAGCAAACATCTTTAATGATTGAGATTATGATATCCTTCTACATTAAGAGGGATTATGACACTTCTTCTAAGGAAAGGCATGAGCATAGAAGATTGATACTCAAAGGGAGTCAAAAAATACATGGTGTGACTATGTGATTTTAAAATGGGTTTACCCATGTATACATCATGAGGAAGTAACAACTTGTCACTAGAAAGTCAGATGATTGATATCAAATTCAGAGGGATTTAGATAGACATCCTTATGTGGAAGGGAGCTCTAAGGGAATATCTAGAGGACCTTACTTCCCAGTATCATTGTTTGGAGGGAGAATTTTGAGGTGCAATCCTTTGTAAATGATATCTTCTCTATGAGGAGAAGTTCTAAGTGAAAATTCTTTGTGATGCATTCTTCTCTATGAGAGAGAATTGAGGTGAAATTCTTTGTACCCCTATCTGACTATGTTTATGGTGGTTGTTATTTCACATATGATATGTAATGAAAGGTGACGATATTTCATATTTGTAAGGTTATTATTGTAAGGTGAAAACCTTACCAATAGTTTGACCTATCTCCTAGATATGCTACATTAACTATAAGGAAACTTAAAACAAAGAATAACTATTTCCACATAACCTATAATAGATCTGAAATAAATATGCAATTGAAATCCACATGCAAGAGAATAGAAAACATACCCACAAAAATTGTGACACAAGATATACCCTAGAAAACCCTCATCGAGGGGAAACACCTAGCCTCCAAAAGCACCCATCACCATGTATTATTTAGCAAAAAATACCATTGCAATTCAACCATGGAAGCCTTCAAAGCCATAGCCACAACCAAGCAATCCATGTGAGCAAGCATGAATCCACACATCCCATGCCATGCTTTCATCCTTTACAAATGCTCTCTCAACTAACCTATCAAACCTTGCCTTGCTTGACTCTTTCCCTTTTGTCTTTTGTCTTGTCCTTTCTTTTATCCTCTCATGCATTCCCATGGATTCAATATAGGGTTACAATAATTAAACCATAGCTCTAATACCATTTGTTCTATAAAGCCCTTTTACCTGCAGGCAACTTGCATAAATCCCATGTCTTATTTTTTAGCAAAGAGTCTATTTCATCTTTCATTGTAGACTCCCACTGAATCTTAGTATCCACCTACATAGCTTCATCATAACATTCAGGTTCACTAGCATCAATAAGTAAAATAGAATACAAGGAAGGAGAAAATCTTTTTGGTGGTCTACTTAATATTGTTGACCATCTAACATTCAATAGGGTGTGTGGTATTTATTGTTGTGGCTATTGCAGATCATGAGGAACTGCTAGAACATCATCTTTTGGAGTATCATCCAACACTACATAATCATTTTCTTTCTTCTCATGTTGCTGCAACAGATCTTTGTACAATAATTTCTCATTGAATATGACATCCCTACTTCTAACAATTTTATGATTTTCAAAATCCCAAAACCTATAACCAAATTCATTAATTCCATATCCAACAAGTACACATTTCTTTGACTTAGCTTCCATCTTGGTTCTATTTTAAGAATCTATATGAGAAAATGCTTCACAACTAAAAGTTTTGAGAAAATAATAACTCACCTTCTTACCAATCCATGCTTCCTTTGGAATACCATAACCCAAAGAAGTAGAGGGACCTTTATTAATCAAATATATAGCACTATTGATAGTCTCTACCCACATGTTTAAGGGCAACCCTGCATGCAACCTTATGCTTCTTGCACACTCCATTATAGTCTTGTTCATGCATTTAACCACTCTATTTTCTTGTGGAGTCCTTGGAACAATTTTCTATCTATGAATACCATTATTGGAGCAATAATCCTCAAATTTTTGACTGCAATACTTTGTTAGAATTCTTTAGAATAACTGGGGGGGGGGGTTGAATCAGTTATCCAAGGTCCAATATGTCCAATTCAAACTTTCTACTAAACTATAGTAGGTCCATTCACATTCCCATACATCCAAGCTTTTATCCTTTATCCTAGCAAGTTAGTGTAAATCAATATGCAATAATGAGACACATAGAATCAACACATAACACAGAGATTTACGTGGAAACCCAATTTCAAAAAACCACCAATAACATGTTACCTTCTTTCTCACCCTTCTGAAGTGATGCCCTATTAAAGGCTACAACACACTATTAAATGTGACCCTATCAAAGGATTTCAACACCCTGTAAGGAGTGTACCTTGTTAGAGGACTTTAGAACATTCAACTTGGAATGTCACCCTATTAAAGGATTTACAAAAGGCTATTAGGCCCACCTAATTCCATAGGACTTTTAATCACCTTCTCAAAGGCTTTACCACCTAGCTATTAAGCTAACCTATCAATATAGGATTTCCAATATCTAATATAATTGTTAGAGAGTATTAGAAAGCTTTGACTTGATACAACTTGCAACTCAACCTTGTAGATTTCAAATCATACTTTAGCTCTTTCAACCTTGCTTGGCTTTCCTTCCTTGTAGTTCTAACAGCTTGTCCACCCTTACAAGTTTTGTCTCCTTGAGTCTTCTACTCGTTATGCCAATGCATTCATCTCCTTGTGGTCACTTGATCAAATCAGAGTCTCTGTGCTCTATTCTTCCTCACTATGTCTTACCCTTGACACTTTTTAACAATCTACCTCTTGTAGATACTCTTAACCACACTCTTCCACTTTTTTTGATCTTTGATTTGTAACTCCTTATAAAGAAGTTATGCAATTCATTTCTTTCTCATAAATTGAATTGAATTCGGAAGAAATGATGTAACTTTCCCTCCAAATTGTTCCTTCTAGAAACATCATGATAAATCCATTTGCATTTGGCTAAAATTAGTTAGCATAAAAATTTGAGACAAGCTCATCATCCTTATCATCTAACTAGTTCACAAAATTTAATATCACAACCTTATCATCTCTAATCTAGCAAATCTTTCACTTTTCAAATAATGCAGCAACTTGGCACTATTGAAATACTAGTGCTCGACACATACTGCATTACTCAACATCAACTACATTTTTACTGATGCTCGGCACCTGAACAATTTTTCTCGGCATCCACTACATTTTTTTGATGCTTGGCACTTAAAATTTACTCGAAACCTAAAGACTTTTACTTGGCACCTAAAGTTTACATGGCACACACACTAGATTTTCCACTTGCTTGGCTTCAACTAAAAATTTGCTTGACTTGAACTAGCTTTCTGGGCACTCACAGATGAACTTGGTTAAGCTTTGCAGTCAACTTTGTTACAACTTACATTTCTAATATATCTAAGTGTGTCCATCCTTTGTATCTTATAATATGTTATCAATGCACTATTTTATCAATGTCTTAGTTCAGCCTTATATTTCATTACAACAATATAACTTCAACCTTTCCCTTAGGTGCTCTAGTTACCTCTTATTGATTAACTCCTCCTTATTAATCAACTAAGTGATAGTACTTAGATCATACAAGCAATTTTCATTCTAGCAAATAGTAGGTTTGACATCAATGACAAAAAAATGATTCAAAATATTCTTTACCAACTTCATCATTCTTCAATCATTTCCAACAATCTCCATCTTTGGCATTGATAGCAAACCAAATTGATCAATTAGTTACACTGATCAACTCACTTACCATCAAGCTTGTATGCCAAAAAGAAAACTTGATGTCATTTCATATCCATTCCATATCTCCCTCTTTTTATCATACCCCCCTCTTTTGTTGAGCTGATACGTTTTGGTTCCTCTATTCTGCTTCTCCCTCTTAGATATTGTTTCCTTTCTTCTTCTTTTTCTATCTAATCTTCTTCTTCTACCTTTGACTAATCTATTTCTATCATTTCTCCCTTTGATCCTTTACTACTACTGTTGATCAATTTCTCATATAATCTCCCTCTAATCTACTATTGATTAGTTTCTCATAAATCTCCCTCTTTGACAACAATGCAAAAGATGTAGCATCTTTGAATATGCTAATATGAACTTTGCATCTCCAATTTTCTCCCTCTATCACCATGCTTGTGACTGATTTGGAATTTTTATACCTGTTAACATCCTTTGCATCAACTTTTGTTATTTCAACATTCAACTCCTTCTGATGTAGGGCAACTTTGATGTTGCTTAAATAGCTTGAGTTAGGGGCTTTACCCCTAACTTACCTCTAAGATACTCATTAACATCTTTAGGTAGTGGTTTAGTGAAGATATCAGCTATCTATTCCTTTGTGCAAATATATTCCATCTTCACACGCTTGTCTTCTACTAGCTCTCTAACATAGTGATACTTAATTGCAATGTGCTTGGTTTTTGCATGCATTACTAGATTCTTGGATATGTTTATAGCACTTGTGTTATCACAATATAGTATCATCGGCTTGGTTATCTCTTCCTTCATTCCTTTTAATATATGTTTGAGTCATACAATGTTTGTGTAGTTAATGGCTACTGCTACATATTCTACTTCTACTGTGGACTGTGAGGTACAAGTTTTTTTCTTGCTAGTCCAAGTGACTAGTCTCTTTCCTAAGAAGAGCACTCCTCCATTGGTGCTTTTTTTGTCATCAATGTTTCCTCCCCAATCCGCATCAGTGTAGGAATTTAACTCAATCTTATCACTCCTCTTGTAGTACAAACCAAAATCATCTATCCTTTTAAGATATCTCATTATCCTTTTTACTGCCATGAGATGATTTTCAAGAGGATTAGTAGAAAATCTTGCTACTATATCAATTGCTAATGCTATATCTGGTCTACTATGTACAACATGTTGCAACTTTCTAATCATGGACCTGTACATTGTTTGATTAACTTTAGCTGATTCATCATTCTTCGATAGCTTGTGTCCTATTGCCATTGGTGTGCTGATAGCTTTTGAATCCTCTAGATCAAATGTCTTGAGTATCTGTTTGATATACTTTGATTGAGTCACAAATATACCATGTTTCATTTGATGTAATTGTAATCCAACAAAGAAATTTATTTCTCCAAACATTGACATCTCAAATTCATGTTTCATCTTGTCAGCAAAATCTTTTCTTAGTACCTCTTTTCCTCCAAAAATTATGTCATCCACAAAGATTTTTGATATAAGGATGTCCTTACCTTCTTCTAATTTGATGTACATGTTTTTGTTGTCATCTTTTTATTTCAATGCCTATCTTCACCAAATATTTGTGAAGTCTCTCATACCAAGCTCTGGGAGCTTGCTTCAACCCATATAGAGCTTTATGCAGTTTGCAAACCTTATCTTTGTTATTTTCATCAACAAAGCTTTTTGGTTGCTCTATGTAGACTTCTTCCTCTAGTATACCATTCAAAAATAAAAACTTTACATCCATTTGGTAGACTTTGAAACCTTTATAACCAGCATATGCAAGTAAGGTCCTTACTTCTTCCATTCTTGCAATAGGAGCAAATGTTTCCCCATAGTCCAGTCCTTCCTCTTGTTCATACCCTTTACAGACTAATCTAGCCTTGTTCCTTGTGATCTCACCATTTTCATGTAACTTATTTTTGAACACCCGATTCCAGTTACATTTTTGTTTGCTAGTCTTGGAACTAAGGTCCAAGTCTTGTTCTTCTCAATTTTCTCTATCTCTTCTTTCATTGCATTGTACTAGTCATCATCTTGTAGAGCTTCACTCACTATCTTGGGTTCTACTTTTTTGAGTAGACATGTCTCACTTCTAAGTCTGTTCCTTCTCATTAGTTCAGGCTCTTTGTTTCCAATGATATGTTCTGTAGGATGATGTCTTCTCACATACTTTGTTAATCTTGGTTCCGTCCTTGTTTCCATGTTATTCCTTTCAACATCAAAGTCACTATGCACATCTCTATCAGGTAACTCTTCATATCTTTCATGTGTGTTGTTCTCAGAGTCAGAATGTGCACTTCCTATATTTTGTAGCTCGGCATCTAAATGCAACTTGGCATTCACTAGCTATGATGCAGCAGATACTGGAGTTTGTTTTTTATTTCCATTTTGATTTGTAGCATCTCCTTCATTAGGCATTCCTTCATAGAAGTATACAAAGGACTTGTATTCTTTTGTTCTTGGTGTATTCATCATTTTGAACTTTTGCAAGCTCATCAAATTTCACAGTTGTACTTTCCACAACTTTGTTAGTGTTAGCATTCAAACACTTGTAAGGTTTGCTTCTAGTGGAATAACCAAGAAATATGCCTTAGTCACTTTTGGCATCAAACTTTCCATTCCTAGACTCCTTAAGTATATAGCATTTACATCCAAATACTTTAAAATGTTTAACATTAGGTGAATGACCATACCATAGCTCAAAAGGTGTTGCATGAGTACCTTTCTTGATTTGAACTCTATTGAGGGTGTAGAAAGTAATACTTATAGCTTCTCTCCATTATTTGAGTGCAACATTCTTTTCCATCATCAAAGTTTTGGCATAGTCAATCATTAATCTATTTCTTCTTTCTTCTATACCATTTTGTGGTGGAGTCCTAGGCATTGATGTATGCCTTTTGATTCCTCTGTCATTGCAAAAATCTTCAAATTCTTTTGATGTGAATTCACCTCCTCTATCAGATCTTAGGTAGTTCAGGCTCTTTTCTGTCTCCTTCTCAACTTTGGCCAAGTACCATTTGAACATTTGAAATGCATCATACTTTTGCTTTAGGAACATGGCTGTCATCATTCTTGAGTAATCGTCCATAAACAACATTATGTATCTATCTCATTTGTAGCTTTGCACACTTAATTGGACCACACAAATCTGTATGAACTAACTCTAATACTTCATTGGAAGTATAGGTCTTGCTTTTGAAACTAGACTTTGTCATTTTCCCTAGTTGACATTGTTTGCACATTGTATTGTCAAGCTTCTTCAATTTTGGTAATCCCCTAACTTTCTTCATTTTGCTAATGCTAATCAGATTGTCAAAGTTTACATGGTATAGCCTCTTATGCCATAACCATACATCATCAAGTTGTACCATAAGACAAGAAGCTTCTTCCATAGCTAGATAAAATAGATTACTCCTAGTCTGGTCACCTTTTCCTATTAGACTTCCATGAGAATCATAGATCTTGGCAGTTCTATTTTGAAATTCTACCTTGCATCCTATGTTGCCTAACTATGATACACTTAGCATATTATAATTCAAGCCTTCAACATAGTATATATTATCATATGATATATTTTTTGTAAGTTTAATGCTACCTTTTCCTTTGATTAGACATGGTGCATCATTACCAAATCTAACACTATTGCCATCATATTGAGTAAAGGTAATGAACTTACTTTTGTGTCCAGTCATGTGATGAGAGCATCCACTTTCTATTATCCACTTATCATTTTTGTTCATGTAGGTTACTAGGGTTGTTGCTTCATCTTCATCTTATTCATCCTTCATGGCCACATAGACTACTTCATCATCATTCTCATCAGAATCTTCTTCAACAATGTAGCACCTCTTGCCCTTGTCTTTATAGTCTCTGCTATTATCTTCTCTCTTGTTCTTGTACTTGCTTCCTTCTTTGTGGTTCTTCTTTTGTGTACACCTTGCTGCAATATGACCAACTTCATTACAATTGAAACAAATAATGGGCAACTTACCTTTAAATTTGCCTTTTCTTCTATGAAATCTTTTGGTTAGCAATACCTCTAATTGATCTACATCATCTTCACCAATGCTACTATCACTTGATACATGTTTTCCTTTTCAATTCTTCTTCTTTGATTGAACCTCCTTAGTGTCCTTTAGTATCATCTTGGCCTTGAAATTAGATTCAAGGTTGTTCGACTTGTAGTTGTTCAAGTTGGATAGTTTGAATGCAGTGAGTCTTTCAATTATTCCCTCAAAGGTTAGTGTGTTTCCTTGTACACACCTTAGCTCTTGGATGGCTAAGACTCTTATAGCATAGATAGTGAGTATAGTTCTTAAGTATTTGCTGCTAATTGTTTCCTCTTCTAGTTGACCACCCAAACTTCTTATTGCACTTACCACTTCTTTCATTCTTGCACCATACTAAGCAGCATTTTCACCTTCTTCCATCTTCATGTCATCAAACTTTCTTCTAAGGCTTTCTCTCTTGGCTCTCTAAACATACTAGTCTCCTCCATAGATAGTTGATAAGGCTATCCACATCTTGCATGTAGTATCACATCCTTTGATGTCATCATATTCAGCATAGCTGAGTGTAGAGGCAATCTCCAACATTGCCTAATTGTGCTCCTTCTTCTTGCTTAAATCATCTACAGAGAGGGGTCCTATAGGGTCTACATGATCTACTGTAATTGAAGTTTTTGCATTGTCACCTATTGATCCAAGATGTAGTTTCATCAGACTTTTCCATGTTGCAAATCTTTTCTCTATTGAGCTTGGGAACATCTCTTTTGGACATCTTGATCATACTGTTGCTAGTACCTTAAAACAAATCAGCAGTCAGCTCTAATACCAACTGTTAGAATTCTTTGGAATAACTAAGAGGGAGGGTTGAATTAGTTATCCAAGGTCCAATATGTCCAATTCAAACTTCCTACTAAACTATAGTAGGCCCATTCACATTCCCATACATCCAAGCTTTTATCTTTTATCCTAGAAAGTTAATGTAAATCAATATGCAATAATGAAACACATAGAATCAACACATAACACAAAGATTTACGTAGAAGCCCTATTTGGAAAAACCACCAGTAACATGCTACCTTCTTTCTCACCCTTCTGAAGTGATGCCCTATTAAAGGCCTGCCCTATTAAAGGCTACAACACACTATTAAATGTGACCCTATCAAAGGATTTCAACACCCTATAAGGAGTGTGTTGTGTTAGAGGACTTTAGAACATTCAACTTGGAATGTCACCCTATTAAGGGATTTATAAAAGGCTATTAGGCCCACCTAATTCCATAGGACTTTCAATCACCTTCTCAAAGGCTTCACCACCTAGCTATTAAGCTAACCTATCAATATAGGATTTCCAATATCTAATACAATTGTTAGAGAGTATTAGAAAGCTTTGACCTGATACAACTTGCAACTCAACCTTGCAGATTTTAGATCACACTTCGGCTCTTTCAACCTTGCTTCACTTTCCTTCTTTGCAGTTCCAATGTCTTGTCCACCCCTACAAGTTTTTTCTCCTTGATTCTTCTACTTTTTATGCTAATGTATTCATCTCCTTGTGGTCATTTGATCGAATTAGAGTCTCTATACTATGTTCTTCCTCACTTTGTCTTACCCTTGACACTGTTTAACAATCTACCTCTTGTAGATACTCTTAACCATACTCTTCCACTTTTTTTGATCTCTGATCTATAACTCCTTATAAAGAAGTTTTTTAGTTCATTTCCCACTCAATTCTTCCCACTCATAACTTGAATTGACTTGGAAAGAAATAATGTAACTTTCCCTCCAAATTGTTCCTTCTAGAAACATCATGATAAATCCATTTGCATTCGCCTAAAACCAGTTAGCATAAAACTCTATGACACTATCTCATCATCCTTATCATCTAACTAGTTCACAAAATTCAATGTAACAACATTATCATCTCTGATTTGGTGAATCTTTGACTTTTCAAATAATGTAGAAACTTGGCACTATTGAAATATTGGTGCTCGGCACATACTGCATTACTTGGAATCAATTGCATTTTTATTGATGCTTGACATCTAAACAATTTTGCTCCGCATCCACTACATTTTACTGATACTAGCACTTGAACTTTACTTGGCACCTGAAGACTTTTACTCAGCACCTGAAGTTTACTTAGCACACCCTAGATTTTCCACTTGCTTGGCTTCAACTAAAAATTTTCTCGGCTTGAACAAGCTTGCTTGACACTCACAGATGAACTTAGTTAAGCTTTGCAATCAACTTTGTTACAATGTACATTTCTAATGTATCTAAGTGTACCCATCCTCTATGTCTTAGAATATGTTATCAATGCACTATTTTTTTAATATCTTAGCTGATCCTTATACTTCATTAAAAAAACATAACTTCAACCTTTCCCTTAGGTGCTCTACTTACCTCTTACTGATTAACTCCTTGTTAATCAACTAAGTGATAGTACTTGGATCATACAATCAATTGTCATTCCAACAAATAGCAAGTTTGACATCAATGACAACAATGATTGAAAACATTCTTTACCAACTCCATCATTCTTCAGTCATTTCCAACATACTCATCATCATTATCAGATCTAATAAATTTTAATTTCTTTTCAGTCTCATTTTCAACCAAGCATTCCATTTCAAAGTTTGAAATACATCAAATTTCTATCTAAGGAAATAAACTCATACTTTTCTAGTTGCATCATCAATAAATGTAATATAATAATGAGAGCCACCAAGGGAAGATACCTAAGCTGGTCCCCATGCCTCTGTATGTATCTTGTCTAGCTTTAACTATCCATCATCCAAAATGGATTGAATGAAATGGTACCATAACTATTTGTGTTTTTTCTTTGAATGGAGAGAAAAATTCTTTGCAAGATGAATGACACCCTAGCTATCTCTAAACAAATAATTATCCCTCTGATTGTGTCCCAATTCTTCCAAGAAGAACTAAAGCCATATCATCTCCTTAGCTACCTCTGTAGCAGCAACATACTTTGCTTCTATAGTGGATAATACATTAACCTTCTATAACCTAGAAACACAACTCACCATTGCCCCACCAATAGTAAATACATAACATATAGTACTCCACCTAGTATCAATATCCCCTACCAAATCTAAGTCAACATATCCTTGTAAGTTATTAGTATAGCTACCAAAGTGTTAAAAATTGCTAGATGTTCCTCTCAAATATTTGAGAATACATTTGACTGCATTCCAATGCTCAATTCTTGGATGAATCATATACCTACTAACGACTCCCATTGCATGTGCAATATCTGGCCTAGTGCATACCATAGCATACATCAAGCTTCCTGTAGCTTAAGCATAGGGTACCATGGACATTGTATCCTCCTCTTCTTGTGCATTGGGATACATTTCATTAGTCAACTTCAAATGACCAGGTAAAGGTGTGCTAACAGTTTTAGCATTCTCCATAGAGAAACGTTGCAATACCTTCTCAACATAATCAGCTTGAAATAGTGTCAATTTCCTATTCTTCCTATCTCGATAAATTTTCATACCAAGGAATGGTTTTGCTACCCCCAAATCCTTCATAGAAAATACATGTGCTAATTGGCATTTTAGCTCCTTAATGTGATCCATGTTAGACCCAGCTACAAGCATATCATCAACATATAAACATAAAATAATGTAGCTATCAGCATCCAAGCTCTTAAAATAAATAGAATGATCTGAGTGACACCTATTGTATCCATGATCATTCATAAACTTGTCAAATTTTAGATACCATTACCAAGGTTCTTGCTTCAAGCCATATAAACTCTTATTCAATTTGCACAGTAAGTTCTCCTTACCTTTGACCTCAAATCCATGTGGCTGAGCTATATATGTCTCTTCATCTAAATCACCATGAAGGAAGGTTGTTTTAACATCAAGCTGCTCCAAAGGAAAATCTTCAGTAGCCAGAATAGTTAAAACAGTATGCATAGAAGTCATTTTAAGAATAGGAGAGAATATCTCATCAAAATCAATGCCCTTTTTCTATGCAAATCCTTTTACCACTAACCTAACTTTAAAGTGTTTCTTACCTCCATCCTCTTCTTTCAACCTGTCAACCCACTTATGAAACAATCCCTAACCCTAAGCCCTTTTATACAACTATTTTTACCACTTTAGGGTTATAATTAATAATTACATGTCAGCCCAAAATTAGCACTATATAAGTATGTATAGTACATCTCTAATTAGTCACCACAAACTAACATTAACTTGTAGTACCTAAATGTGTTGGATGTCTAGGAGCAAGTGTCATCATGGTTCTTTGGGTCAAATTTTTTCAGACACTATGATAACAAGTCATCAAGGTTCTTTGGGCCAAATTTTTTGAAACACCATGAGAACCAACTCATCATGGCTCTTTAGACCAAATTTTGTCGAACACCATGATAACCAACTCATCATGGTTCTTTGGGTTAGATATTTTTAGACACCATGATAACCAACTCATAATGGTTCTTTGGGATAGATTTTTCTAGACACCATGATAATCAACTCATCATGGTTCTTTGTGTTGTATTTTTTCAAACACCATGATAACCAACTCATCATGGTTCTTTGGGTCGATTCTCGCTAGAGACCATGACATAGTTACTATTATAGACCACACTTAAGGTGGTGTTTTAAAGTTGTGGAAATTGTTTCAATTGTGTGTTATGAAAGGTGAGAAATTTAGCCTCATAGTGAATTGAATGGCATACTGAGATGATATCTTTTCATATACTTGAGAGCATAATGTGTTCTAAAAATCCTCCCTAGCTAAGAGGGAGTGTTAAAGTTGTAGCTTTAGTTAGATTGATTCGATCTTATACACATTATTGTTATTGGTAATCATCATTTGCTATATATATATTTATCCATGTTAAATAACATATATTATTGTATATAATACATATATATATGATTGTATATAACATAATATTTATTATAGTAGATATATATTATATTATATATATTATACATATTATATAATAATATATTTTATATATGGTTATTTATATTACTAATATATTAATATGTTAACTAGTGATGATTAACTGCATAGAAATGTCTCTTCATGAGACATGTCTCCTCCACCCTTATTTATAAGCCTTAATTTTCATTTGGAACACAATCAATACAATGACAATTTTTAGTACATTTGAAGTGATCCTAGAAATTAACAAAGTGAAGACATGTTATTTTGCATGATGCAAGTACTTGGAATGAGATTTCTAATGACTATGGATTTGATACATTTTGAGTTTTTTAGGTATACATTTACTAACATCAAGTGAATATATGTTTATTATAATAAAAAAAACACCTATGTATTGGATGCTCATGGAAAAATAGTAAACAAGAGAATATATTTTTTGAAAAATAACCAAAATCTCCATATTCAAATCATCTTTCTATCAGAATTTTTTTATCAAGACCGGACAAACATAAAATAGGTTACATGCATAAAAAATAATTTATGTCAAAATTAGAGTAAGGTCAACTTTAAACATCAATAAAATATGAAAAACTAAGGATAAAGATATCAAACCACCTCCATGATCTTGATATGGATGTTAAAAAAATAAATTGGAAAGAATCACATTGATATCTATTGTACAAATAAATTTATGAATGTCAAAATTAGTGTCACTCTTTAAAATTAGGTTTTTGACAACATATATATATATATATTTACACACACACACACACACACACACACACACACACACACATGTAATAGTTTAATGGAAAATTGAATCCAAAAGTGATTTTTTTAAAAAAATTCATAGTTTAGTGTTCATTTAGGCAAAAATATGTAACCCACTATTATGGGCTCACCTATCTTGAAGTTAGATCCTTCTAGATTCATTCAAATTATCAAAGTTTTTTTAAAAAAAAGTTTTTCCATGCTTTATGGTCTTTCATGCAATTCCTAGTGAGAGTATATAGTTTGGGAACCATTGAAATGTCATTGATCTCTAAGGCTTCTTCATTTTGATATTTCCATTTTTCTTGTTTAGCGGGAGTGGCATTTGAAACTAGTCTAGAAGTTTGATTTTGTGTGATGCCCCACCCAGGAATCCTTGGAAACAAGGATCAGTCATAGATTAAGATATTTTTGTATTTAAAGAAAGGAATATTCAACATATAAATATAATGTAAGGAAAAAACTAACACACAATGTCCAAAGATTCTCAAGCACTCAAACTGCATTCCAACAATCAATTACCAACTAAGTGATTAACATACAATGTTCATTATAAACCCAAAATGAAAATTCCTATGTGGTTAATTATACAAGTTCATTTTATGAATCAAACTACATAATTAAATGAGATCTTTATTCTAGCTATCCCAACGACAATTGATATTTGATTTATTTTGAATTAGAAAAAGGTGTCTCCCAAAAGGGTATCCAAATATCCAACTCACATTTTTAGATTACTCTTGAAAGTGCCTTCTGACCAAGGTACACAATTCAATTGCAAAATCTCATATGAGAGCAAAACAATGAACTGCATGTTGTATGATGAAACACCTAAAATCCATGTGATGAAATGCCTCTTGTACGATGAATTTTCTCTTGTATGATGAAACACCATAAGCCATATGATAAAGTGTCAGTTAGATGATGAAACTCTAAGATCCGTGTGATGAAATGCAACAACATACAATAAAGTTCTTCATCAAACGATCTTAGAAACTAGTGTTTCAAGGAATAAGTAAAAAACACAAGGCCAACATAAAAAATTCCACACTGGGGAGTACTAGAAACTAACAAATTGAGGAGGTAAATACTTGAATGCATCAAGAACATAAAATACAATAAGCATAAGCATATAGATCATTTAACACCTCAATTACATGTTTTAATTAAATCTATAAGGGAGACTGCATCAAAAGTATGAATACAATAATCAAAAGGACAAGAGAAGAGAGAAGGTCAAGGCATAGTCTTGCAACTGGAAGAAGTTCATCCATATTCTCTAATCTCTAGTAGTAATATAGGTAACAATGCCTCCCAACAATGTGGAACTCATAGGCCCACCCCATCATGCTCATGGAGTTAATGACCCAACCAAATTCAAAAAAGATATTAAAAAAAAAAGGCTTACACACACACCAAACAAATAAAGACACCAGAACACATATGATTATAAATGTAATGCAATACTCATGACACTAGTCAAAATATTCTATGAGATAAGTATGTTGGGACTATAGTGGAGTGCAATTACTTGGCTCATACTAGATCAATTTGTATATTGTATGGTCCTTTAACTCCCTTAGGAGGCCTCATATAATGTCCTCATATTGGCTCTTGCAAGAGACTAGTGGTCATAGTGACTGATGCAGGAGCATCCAGAGGTATAAGGGCAATCCTGTGTCACCCAATAAAAAATGTACTTAGACTTAGTTTCTGTTTCATGTGTTTTCATTTTTGGATACCCATTTGGGTCAAATAAAGGTTCCAACTCTCTTAGTTCCACTATTAGTGTTTTGGGTTAGAGTTTTTAATCACCTTGGGATATGTGTAAATGCCAAAAAAATAGGAGTATGTAATTGAGCCATCATTTTGGTGAACTAGAAGGTGTAAATTGGTTGGATAATTGTAATTATAATTTAGAGCATTCCAAAAAAAGAATCAGGTCAAAAGGCCCCATGGTTTGAAAGTTATCGCAGTTTTTCAGTTTTTGGAGACCTCCTAAGAATGATTCAAAGTCAATTTAGGGGAATTAAATGACCTTGAAAAGGGCCAAAAAATGGGGGATGAGGTAAGTTTGTTCATAGGGCTATAGAGTACTTTGAGAGCTTTCCAAAAATGTAAATGGTTTGTCAATCAGAGCTACAGTTCAAAAGTTATGCCTCCCGAAAGTTTGGTTACCATTTCTGGATTCTTCTAGTTTTGTGCTGACCTCTAATGCGGCTTCTGGAGCCTTCTACTTGGTCGATGGATGGAAACTAGCACTTTCTAGAATGTATTCCTAATTCTTAACCCTTTGGGGTCTATTTAAGAACATTTTTGGCATTGTAAAAGGCAGTTCGGAGTGGAGTTTGAGAGAAGGTATTGGGAGAAGAATTTATCTCTAGATTTATGCTATTGTAAGCCCATAGGGCATGTTTTGGAGTCTGTTTCTCTGTACTAAGTGTACTAGCATATTTTTACAATTAATAAAATTTTCCCTTTCCTGTTGTGTCCATTCTATGCTTGGGTTGTGTCCCCATCAAGTGGTATCAGAGCAAGTTTTCCTGAGTGTGTAGACAGAGCGCCGACTGTGAGGCAGTTTGCATCAAGATTGTGTGGTTGTGGGTTTGAATTAAGAAGATGCCTCCATGAAGACAACATGGCAGAAGGGCCAAAGCTATTAATCCTAAGGAGGTTAGAGCCCTCCAAAGGCAGGTACAAGCATTGCAAGAGGAGCTCCATAGAGGAATAAATGTTACTGCAAGTGACGAAAGTGAGGATGACAATGAAGAAGAAGAAATTGGACCAGAAGGGGAATTTGATGGGGAAGTTCTGAATCAGGTAGAGGAAAGGCTTTTTAGGGCCATTAATAAGTTTGGGAAAAGACCTACAATTGATGTGGGTGTATTCTCAGGAAATCTAAAACTAGATGAGTTGATCGGCTGGATTAATGAACTGGAAGAATACTTTGAGTATGAGGATATCAGGGACCCAAATAGGGTTAAGTTTGCAAAGGCCAAACTGAAAAGACATGCCAAAATTTGGTGGAAAGAGGTTCAATTGGAAAGAAATAGAAGAGGAAAGCAAGGTGGGATCGCATGGTTGACAAACTAAAGAAGCAGTTCATTCCTGTTGACTACGAGCTTGATTTGTTTAAGAAGATGCATGAGTTAAAGCAAGCAGGAAAATCAGTCCAAGAATATACAGAGGAGTTTTATCGACTTTTTATTAGAGTGGGGCATGCAGAAGCAAATAAGGAGAAGGTTGCTCATTATATCAGTGGGTTGCGACCTAGCATCCACGAGGAATTAAGTGTGGTAAGAATGACTAGCATTGAGGAGGCATACTAGTTTTCCCTACAAGTTGAAGAGAAGCTAAATAAAAGGTTTGAAAGGACACAAAGAGGGCATGGTCAAGGAAGAAGGGGTAGTGGTAGGTCATCTGGAGTTCGAAATGAAACCCAAAAGAAAAATGAAGATGTGGGTACTAGCAAGAACCAAAAGAACGAGGGTTTCAACCACTCCCGTGATCAAGATTTTGTAAGTAAGAGGTAGAAGATGTGGACAAGGAAGAGGAGGCTTCCATGGTACCTATTTCCATTGCAATGAAGAGGGTCATCATGCCTTTGAAGTGCCTTTGAAGAGGGTCAGGTTAGGGGCATTAAATGACCTCAAATAGGGCCAAAAAATGGGGGATGAGTGAAGGTTATCCATAAGGCTATAGAGCACTTTGAGAGCTTTCCAAAAATGTAAGTTGTCATCAATTAGAGCTACGGTTCAAAAGTTATGCCTCCTGAAAGTTTGGTTACCATTTTTGGATTCTTCTAGTTTTGCGCTGACTTCTAACGCAGCTTCTGGAGCCTTCTACTTGGTCGATGGATGCCAACTAGCACTTTCTAGAATGTATTCTTAATCCTTAACCCTTTGGGATCTATTTAAGAACATTTTTGGCATTGTAAAAGGTAGTTTGGAGTGGAGTTTGAGAGAAGGTAATGGAAGAAGAATTTATCTCTAGATTTATGCTATTGCAAGCCCATAGGGCATGTTTTGGAGTCTATTTCTCTGCACTAAGTGTACTAGCATATTTTTACAGTTACTAAAATTTTCCCTTTCTTGTTCTATCCATTATGTGCTTGGGTTGTGTCCCCATCAGTGACACGCCAACCTTGCATCAAATCCCTCAGGATGCTTGGCTATCGATATAAGATTTAGGTGCTAAATGTAAGAAATCATCCCAATTAAGATATGTAAATAGGTCTTGAATAAAAGATGAAATAAATAATAAATTACACATCTTGAAATATGTAGAGGAATATGATTTTTCTCTTTGAGAATTGTAGATTTGAAACTATAAGGGAACTTTTGACTGCAGATTTCTTATCACAGTAGAAAAATTAGAAAATATTATTTTTTATAGGGTTTTAGGAAGATGTTGACCATGTCATTGTTCTCCAAATGCTTTATGATTAAAATATTATGTTCATAGGGCACTATATAAAAATTGACCCAACTTCTTTTAGAAATGGTTTGGTGAATTTTTTGAGTTTGTAGTTGCAATTTTGCTAACTTTCACCTACACACAGAAAACCTTGTTTTTAAATTGTTGGTGGATGACGGCTTACCTTGGTCAAGCCCTAAATTGATGAATTAGTCTTGAAAATAAAATGTAAATGTGTAAATGAAAGAAATACAAATTTAAATATTTACCTTTTGCATGGAAACCCTTGTCAATAAGGATTTGCAATGTTTGAATGTTGTATATGTTGAACTTGAAATAAAGGATGTAGGGTATCTCCACACACACAATGGATCTACCAAAACCACATCATGGAGCCATGGACATAAATGTGCATAAATGAAGTGTTAGCCTCAATTGATATAGTAATTAATAGTGGACAATTTTTAGGTGATGATTCTATGAATGTATTGTCATTGATGTCAAATTTTTAGTTGGCTAGACATTATGGTAACTCGGGAAAGTGTCATATCATTGGATTGATGAAGAGTATTTGAAGAAAGTACAATGAAGATAGAGTTGATATGTAAGGTATACAATGGGTACTTGAATGAGCTCAACAATTATTAGGTAATATTGGTTTAATTATTTTACAATAATGTATTAATGCAATGAATTGAAGACTGCAAGGTTAACCAAGTCACAAGGTTAATGAAGGGAGACTATATTCACTAAGTGACTATAGTATTTCCCAAGTGATTGGTAAAGGAAGAATAAAAATACAATGTTTCTCGAGTAATTCAGTATTAATCAAGTTATATATTACCCAAGTAAATATCATGTTTACTGATGACAACCAATTGAAAAAGTTTAAAAAGTTAGAATCTGAGGTCAATTTTTTATCAAAATATGGAAAGTTCAAGAAGGTTTAATTCAAGAGTCAAATTTTGTTAAGAGATCTATGGCTAAGAAAATTCAAGAAGGCTCTAATGAAGTAAATTGAAAGAAGATAAGGATGGTTACAAATTTTTATGAAAGGATATATTTTCTAAATGTCTAAATTCATTGTATGAAGCAATTCAGTTATAAACCTAAGATTGACGATTCTGATTAAGAGACAAAAGATGGAAGGATTTGAAAGTATTGAGAAAACTATTTAATGAGGAGAACAAGATATTTTAATGTTGTTGATGATGCTAGTTAAAAAAAATTATTATTGGTTGACTGCTAAGAAGAGTTGGAGAATTGATTGAAGGTTTTTTTGAAGAGAAAATTTGTTGAAAGTAAAGAGAAAAGAGTAGAGAAAGGTGAACAAATAGAGAAGTGGAAAGTCAAGAAGTAGAGTTGAGAAAAGGAAGAATTAACCAAGTGATAAAAAGACAGTGAAAGAGAAAGAACAAAGATCTAAACAAGAAAAGGTAGTTATCATTCTTAACATACCACTTTATACTATTATTGTTTAACCATTGTAGTAGAAAATATCATAAATACTGAGTGGATTAACAAGTCTATGTAATTCTATATGGTAATATCAATTAGTGGTGTTTATAAGTCCTTTAAATCAGGAAACTTTTTTAAGTCAAGGAAAGGAAGTGATAAGGTGTAGATGATATTTTAGTGAAATCCTCTAACAAGGTCAATTTAAGAAAGTATATGTAACATGTAAAAATGTTTTCTCCTAGTAAAACTCACTTTAGAAGAGTGAAATTTTTAGGTTACCGGTCCCAAGTGGTTTTTCCCTTAACAAAGTTTCCACATTAAATATTGGTGTCAAAATTTGTGTAAATTTTATTTGTGTTACAAATTATTTTACATGTTTTAATTGTTTACTACAACTCAATAATAACTAAGATATCACTAGGTAATAACTAGAAATTTACTAATAGTCTATAATGGAAGGAATTGTTTGATATTAGTTTGAACTAAAATGTTTGAAAGAATTGATTAAAGACTACACCAAGTAATTGATGTACAAAAGAGAGCCACCAAAGATGAACAAGGAGAATGTTTCCTCATGGAAAGACTAAATGAAGTTGCATCTTTCTAGTATTGGCAAGAATGTCACACATTGGTTGGATAATGAATATGTCAACCCTACTAGTCCCCTGACTATGAAGAAAATGAATGAGAAAAGGAATCATAGCAGTATGATTATTGATATTGCATCTTCTCTAACTAATGTTGAATTTGATGATGTCAAGGACTATGTCCTGCTAAGAAAATGTGGGATAAACTAAAGCTAGTACATGGAGGAGATGATAATATAAGGAGAGCCAAAGTTGAAAGCCTCAGAGGTAAGTATGATGATATGAGAATTAAAGAAGGTGAAAATGTTGCACAATATGTGAACCAAATCAAAGATGTTGTGAATGGAATTAGAGGTAATAGTGGAGACATCCAGGATTAAAAAATTGTAAGTAAAGTCTTGACAACTCTTTTGTCTATTTATGCTATAACATTTTCTGTTATTTAAGAAGTAAGAGCTATGCCTGAAAAATTATCTAACACTTGATGGTCTAGTTGGTTGGTTGGCTGCATTTGAGTTGAGAAATTATGATAAAAGTATGGTTACCATGGGAAATGCTTTTAAGTCTTCATTAACCATTAGCAATTCAAAGAAACAAAAGAAAACCAAAGAAGAAAGTGAGTCTAAAATTGAAGATGATCTAGTTGAGATCGAAGCATTTCTTGCAAGAAAGTAATCAAGAGGTAAAGGTAAATACAAAGGTAAATTTTCCTTGATATGTTTCAAATGTAATAAGGTTGGTCACTTTGCTACTAAATATCCTAACAAAAGAAAATATGATAGAAATGGTAGAAATGATAAGGAATATTTCAAGTACAAGAAGAACATGGATTACAAAGATAAAGGAAAGAAGTCATGCTACATTGTTGAAGAAGATCACATTTAGACAAATTCTAATGATGATAAGGAAGGAGTTTAAATAGTTTATGTTGCAATCAAAGAATATCCAAATGGTGAAAGGTGTGGGAATCAAACTTCCCTTGTTTCACATGTTACTAAGAATGACTCATGGATCATTGATAGTGGTTGTTCAAATTATATCACTGGTGATCTAAGTAAGTTTCACAAATTTGAAGAAATTAATGATGGTGAAACTGTTAAGTTTGATAGTGATGTTCCAAACTTGGTGAAAGGTAAAGGATCACTAATTTTGAATGATAAGATTAGATGTGATGATGCATATTGGGTTCAAGGACTAAAATGTAATCTTTTGAGTGTTGCTCACTTGAATAACTTTGGTCACAAGTTGGAATTTGATAAAAGGAAGGTCAAAATCTTTTATCATAAAGGAAAACTGATTGGAATAAGAATGCAAAAAAAAGTAACTTATTCTATCTTGATCCTACAAATGAGACATGATTATTTGCTAGAATTGAGGATGTGTAGTTATGGCATAAAAGGTTATGTCAGGTAAACCTTAAAAATATGGTGAAAATAAATAGAAAGTCAAGAGTAAAGGCTTATTGACTCTACAAAATCTTTAAAATGTTATGTATAAAGAATGTCAGCTCGGTAAGATGAAAAAGTCATTTTTTTCTAGTAAGGAACATACTTCAAATGATATTCTAGAACTAGTGCACACTGATTTATGTGGTCCAGTTGGATTTGATAGTTACTAAAGCAATAGATATTGTTGGAAATGTAATGACAAGCAAGTGACTAAGAGGGGGTACACTTGAATACTTTTTCTTTACTTATTTAAATTATCTAATCTACTTTCATGCATGAACATAATGAAATCAACACCATTAACACTTTGACACGATATTTGGTAACCCAGAAAACCTCCAAGGAGAAGGTAAGAGTAGGGTGGGGATAACACCCACAATGCTTCACTACTGCAATAATAAAGTTGGCCTATTAGGGCTTACAATCGATCACTTTTGGTGATCTACTCTATTAGGAGTATAAAGGATTATTAGGTCCACCTTTTGAAGGGATTTTAGAATACAATGAAGTATATACTCTATTAAGAGATTCAACAAAGTATTGTTAGGTCCACCTAGTTAGAGGATTTGACTGATGCACCTATTAGGATGAATCAACAGGTTGATCTTTTCTTTGCAACTCTATTTTCTAAAGTAGATCATTTGAATAGTATGATAACCTAACTGTGATAGGTAAGTCTTTGTTTTTCCATTTATACTTCTTTGTGACCTACTTAATCTGCTCCATATTCGCTTCTTATCTTCAAAATATTCATCTTTGACATGTTACTCTTCTCATAAACAAACTGATTTTCCTTCCTTATATATCCCTCAAACAATAACTTCATACCAAGTTGGCTTACATAAGAGATGACTTCATAATAATCAAATTATACCTTCAAGTCAGCCAAATGCTAATGCTTGGAAAACACTATGCATTTTTATGTTCTGCTAATTCTTGGGCAATGTAGTGAGTTCAAGTGATACTATCGCACTTTGGTAACACTGGATGCTTGGATTACACTTTAGCACTCAAGTGATATTGGAGCATAAAGACTTGAATTAGATGGCTTAGTTCATATTGAGAACTCAGCAAGAATTGTGAACTTGGTTCACACTAAGAACTTTGTTTCCACATATAATATTAAATAACTTGGGTTATACTATGAGCTTGATTAACATAGTATATCCTTCAACTACTTGAAATACACTGAAATCTATTGTCTGATGGAAATATTAGTTGCAATATTAATTGAACTTCTTGGATAACTTAATTTTTTGTTACTAATTGACAATATGTCTTGCCATAGGGTCAAAAATCTCCTCTATTGTGTTATTTTCCTCCATAGATCACTCAGAATTTCCATATGATTAGCAGTGATATTGGATTGATCCCAATTTTGAATCACAATCTTAGTATTAAGATTTATCTCATCAAAGATCTTTTCCTTTTCCTTTCCTTTGGCACTAGGAGAGACTATGATTTCTTTTCATTTATCTTCATCCTTTTTTTCTTCTCCACTCGATGGACTCTTGGATTATTCTTTATTTTCTTTGTCAACCTTCTCCTCACCCTTATCTTATTTCAGCTTAGTTAAGCTTGTCCCTGAGTTAGTCAGAGACTTCTACTCAGTTACTACTTGGGTGGATGTAGGACTTTGTTTCCCCTTCTTTGTTTTCTCTACACTTGATGTAGCAATGGCTTGTCTTCGAGTGGAAGGTAGAGAGGCAATCATAGTAGCTTCCATCATATCTGTATCAAACTCATCTATAGTCTATTTTTATTTATCTTCATCTTTCTCTATCTTATTTTCTTCCTCAAAAATAGTTTTTCACAACTTTGTTGTGGACTAGAAAACTTCTTCAATAGTATTAGGAAAATTTTGAAATGCCTTGAACCTAATAGTCTACTTATTTTCTTGTTTTTCCATGGCTTCATTAATTTCTTCTTTTTTGAAATTAGCCATGATGCTCTTCAATGTCTGCTCTTTGAGATCCCTCTCTATTTTCATAGAATTGATCCATCTTTTTCTAATTGCCTTGAGTAATACATCAGGAGCTTGGCTCTATACCTCATTTGGATCATACTTCCACTTGGTCATCTTTTCCACCCAAGCATCTTCTATTTCCTACTATTCCTCTTTGCCTCTAGATTCAAATTTGATGTACTTGAATCTGACCATGCCACTTCCTTCTCTCAATCTCTTTAATTGTTGCTCAAAGGTTAGTGGGGGCTTCTTCAATTGAATGATAGTAGTGGTTTCTTCCTCTTCATGATCATCCTGAAGTTTCAATTTTCATGTGGACTTCCTTGCAGTAGTGATCATAGGGGTAGCTACTTTCTTAGGTGTAGCTTTCTTTGGTTTTTTTAATGATAACTTTCCCCTTTTTCCTTGGAGGTTCTTCTTCCTCTTCTTCTTCTTCCTGGTCTTCTCCTTTCCCCTCAATGTGAATAAGAGGGTCATCTTTATTTTCTAATTTCTTCTTTATGGTTTCCATTCTCTTCTTCCCTCTCTTTAAAACTTGAGGAATCTTTATTTCTAGAGATGTCTTGGTTTTGGATTCATCATATCTACCAAAATATGTTTCCTTGGGGTTAGTAGGTTTATTTAGAAGAGCCTCTATGATATCCTTAGAATCATCCATGTTTACCTCATACTCCAAGTGTTTTACCCATGCAATCTTAGGTATGACTTCTTGAATGTGAGTATTTCCACAATCAACTAGGAAACAGATGTCTTGTGCATACTATTCAACCAATTGTTGAGGTATTTTGAACCTATTCTACATCTTCTCTTTGAAATTATCAAAGTATGCATCTATGATAGTGTCAAAATTTTCTCCCAATTCATCTATGAAATCATTAGTTTTATAAATAACTGGTCTATCCTTACTCCGAACCACACCACATTTGGATGGAAATAACTTTTGCACGTAGAAAAATAAACATACAAGGAGAGAGCCAAATATACACACATTTTTCTTCGATGCTTGAACACTCTTCATGTTTTTTCATAGGTAACTCTGCTACAACTTGGCAACAAAGAAAGACAAGTTCTTCTTCACCACCTTGAATGCCAAGTCAACTACTTCATAGGGAATATTGTTTGGCATACTTTAACTATAGATCTTGTGAGCTATGACATGAATCTCAAATTTGATCTCAATGTTAGTGATGTTGTTCAATTTCATTTCCTTGTCATCTCATTCTACTAGGGTCTCCTTAACAAGCTCACCATGAGCTAGGGTTTTGGTAGTCTTGGGTCTATCCAACATTGGGTAGCCTGTAACTTGGTGAATCATATTCTTGGTGATCTTCACAGATTTCTCTAGCCAGAAGGACATGTCATGAACCCTACTAAGGACATAACTTGTCCATTTCACATGGAAATTTTGTGACATGTATAGGGCATGTGTCAAACCTTTGACTTCTAGTATTCTATTCTCAAATAATGCATTATACACTTCATTCAGCTCAAATGAACCTAATTCCTAAATTGTGTAGTGATAAAATGATCTTATGTCATTTATCAATAGTACCTTAGGAGGAATAGCTGAGTGTGTTCCCAATGGACCTTTCTTCTCTACAATTTCAAGGTAGAGCTTGAATGTAGGTGCCTTGAAAATTGTATTCTTCAACAACATCTTAGAACCCTTCTTCACCTTTGTGTTAGAATCTTTTAGAATAACTGAGAGGGGGGGTGAATCAGTTATTCAAGGTCCCAAATGCCCTAATAAATTTTTTTTTTTTTTTTTCGCCAAATGTAGTGAACTCATAAACCTTTTAACCATCCAAGCTTAAATCAATCATATTAGCAAGTTACAGTAAATCAACATGCAAAGATAAAACATGCAAGATCAACACATGACACAATGATTTACGTGGAAACCCAATTTGGGAAAAACCACCAGTAACATGCTACTTGATTCTCACTCTTTTGAAGTGATGCCCTGTTAAAGGCCTACCCTATTAAAGGCTTACAACACACTGTTAAATGTGACCTTGTTAGAGGATTTCACCAAACTGTTAGGAATGGGCCTGGTTAAAGGACTTTAGAACATTCACTGGGAATGTCACCCTGTTAAAGGATTTATCTCATGGCTATCAAACCAACCTAAGTCCATAGGATTTAAACTAATTGTTACAATTGCTAGAAAGTAACAACAATGAACTTTTGATCTGATATAACTTACAACATACTTTGCAGATTTCAAATCACACTTTCAGTTTAGTCCTTATGCTTGGCTTTTATCTCTTCAGCTCTGACTGCTTTTCATCTATTCAAGCTTCATCTCCTTGAGTCTTCTAACTCACTGTACTAATGCATCCATTTCAAGGGTCTTCTTACTGAAATAGAGTAACTATGCTCTCTTTCCTCTTTTCCACCTTCTTCAGCACTTTACACTTTCATGCTTGACCACCCCTCTCTCATTATTTTTTTCATTAACTAATGACTCCTTATATAGAGATCTGATATGCCTTTGTCACTCAATTCTCCCTCTTCACTTTTAGGGTTTCAATATGGATTAGGTAAAATACAATGTATCTACCCCATATCTTGTTCTCTTCTAGAAACTTCACCATATGTATCCTCAAAAACATTTTACATGGTGTTCTGTGCCACCAGCTCATCATTCTTATCTTCTATTTAATTTACAAACTTCTAAGTAATAACCTTGTTGGCTTAGTTCTGGCGAATCTTCGATCTTTGAAATAATGTAGCAACTCAGCATTATTTGTTTTACTAATGCTCGGCATCTCAGTGTTACTCGGCATCTACACAAAACTGTGTTACTCGACACTTCAGAAAATTGTGTTACTCGGCACCTACAGAAAATTGTGTTACTCGGCACCTACAGAAAACTGTGTTACTCGGCACCTACTCTTTACTCAGCACCTGAAGATCACTCGGCTTATATGATATACTCGGCACCTGAAGATCACTTGGCTTATATGATATACTCGGCACCTTCTCTTAGTTGAGCTTTGTAAAAGACTTAGCTAACACCTAACCTCTTTAATATGTTTCAGTGTGCCCTTTTTTCTATATCTTATAGTATGTTATCAAATACATTTTTTCATCAATGGCTTAGCTGATCCTAGTACTTCATTACAACATCATAACTTCAACCTTTCTCTAGGTGTTCTAGTTACATCTTATTGATTGCCACCACCTTGTCAACCAACTAATTGATAGTATTTGGATCACTAAATCAATTTTCATTCCTGCAAGTAGCAAGTTTGACATCAATGACAAAACAATGATTGAGAACATTCTTTATCATTCCAATAACTCTTATTATCAATTCAATCATTTCTAACAATCTCCCTCTTTGGCATTGATGGCAAACCAAACTGATCAATGGATCAACTTAGTTACCACCAAAATTGATTGTATATATTATCTGCTTCTTTTCTGTGCTGCTGCATCTTTACTACTGATCGCATATATCTCCCTCTTTCATATATATCTCCCTCTTTCTTTGCATAGATCAGTTTCGTCATATTTCTCCCTCTTTGACATAAATGCCAAAGATGAAGCATCTTTATCATGCAAAATATAAGCTTTGGCTTTTTCTTTGTCTTTCTCCCTCTGTCACCATGCTTGTGACTGATTTGGAGTTTCCTGCTGTCATCCTTTGCATCAACCTGTTACTGTTCCAATGTTTGATTTCTATTGATGCAAGGCAACTTCCTTGTTGCCTTAAACTGCTTGAGTTCGAGGTATTACCCCCAACTTGCCTCTAAGATATTCATAAGCATCCTTGGGCAATGGTTTGGTGAAAATATCTGCAATTTGTTCCTTTGTGTGAATGTACTCCAGCTTCACTTGTTTGTCTTCTACCAATTCTCTGACATAATGATACTTGATTGCAATGTGCTTGGTTTTTGCATGCATTACTGGATTTTTGGATATGTTTATAGCACTTGTATTGTCACAATACAATATCATAGGTTTGGTTACCTCTTCTTTCATTCCATTCAATAGATGTGTGAGCCATACAATGTTTGTGCAATTGACTGCAGCTGCCACATATTTTGACTCTGCAGTGGATTGGGATGTGCATGTTTGTTTCTTACTAGTCCAGGTTGTAGTACCAACCAATAAATGGTCTTTGTTTAGTTCTATTGTGTTGATTATATTGATTTGATCTACACTCTAAAGATTTATGACCATGCTTTTAACATTGGAAATAATTCCCAACAACCTTTGATCTAGATCTACATTCATTAGCCTTGTAACCATATTTGTTACAGTTATAGCAATGACCTTTGAACTTAGGTTGCATAGTATTGCTCCAACAAAAATTTGATGTCTGACCTATATTTCCACAATTGTTACATGTAGGCCTTTTATTCTTTTGTGCTCCTTGTTGTGATGATTCTCCTTGATTAGTATACCCTAATATAGTAGTGCTTTTAGGTCTATTCATATTTTTCTCATATAATTGATTCACACTTTCTTGTGATCTCAATCTTCTTTCATTTAGTTCTTTTTCAGCTCTTAGTTCATTCTAGAGTCTATCATTTTCAGCTCTCAGATTGGTGATCCCTTTATTTGCATCATATAGGTTATTTTTCATGTTTGTGTGATGTTGAGATAGTTTTTGGATTTCATTGGTCTTTTGTTCTAGTCTTGTAGAAAGTAGCCTTCTATGTTCATCTTCCATTTCTATATCATTTACAACTTTGTTCCTTTTTTCCATGACTTCATATAGCCTGACCAAGTGATTTTCCTATTCTCTTTTCAATTTTCTCACTTCTTCTTATAGAGTAGCATTTCTTACTATTAGATCTTCTAGGGTTGCATCTATTTCTTTTGAACTTATTTCTCTACATATAGCTTTTATTCTTTCTTCTATGTCTATATAGCCAATTATTTCTTCTTTTCAGAGAGTGAATGATTCATTCCTTGAGTTTTTTGACTTGATCCATAGCCATGTGTAGATCAAATTTTTCATTCGCAATATATTTCTCTAACTTGTACACTCCCATTTCCTTAGATCTTTACTTTCATACTATTAAGCCTCTAATAGGAGAACCTTTCTCTGATACCAATTGTTGGAAATGTAATGACAAGAAAGTGACTGAGAGGGGGGCTGAATCAGTAACCACTTAAACTTTTCACTCTTAGAATACTTATGATTTACTTCTTTAGATTATCTATTCTACTTTCATGCATGAACATAAATCAATAAATAAATCAACACCATTAACACTTTGACACAATATTTGGTAACCTAGAAACCCTCAAAAGAGAAGGTAAAACTAGGGTGGGGTTAACACCCACAATACTTCACTATTGTAGTAATAAAGTTGGCTTATTAGGGCTTATAATTGATCACTTATGGTGATCTATTTTGTTAGGAGTATGAAGGACTATTAGGTCTACCTTGTGAAAGGATTTTATAGTACAATAAAGTATGTACTCTATTAAGAGATTCAAAAAAGGACTATTAGGTCCACTTTGTTAAAGAATTTGACTGATTCACATGTAAGGATGAATCAACAAGCTGATCTTTTCTTTGCAACTCTATTTCTTAAAGTATATCCTTTGAATAATATTATCTCCTGATTGTGATAGATATGTCTCTGCCTTTCCCTTTATACTTCTTTGTAGCTTGATTACTCAATTTGCTCTGTATTCACTTCTTATCTTCAAAATATTCATCTCTCACATGTTACTATTCTCATAGAAAAACTAATTTTCCTTTCTTATATATCCCTCAAACAATAAGTTTATACCAATTCGGCTCACACAAGAGATAAATTCATAATAGTCAAATTATACCTTCAAGTCAGCCAAATGTTGATGCTCAGGGAAATACTGTGCATTTTGATGTTCTGTTGATGCTATAGAATTGTAGTGAGCTTAAGTGATACTATGGAACTCAGGTAACTCTGGATACTTAGATAACACTTTAGCACTCAAGTGATACTAGAGCATAGAGACTTGAATTGGATAGCTCAGTTCATATTAAGAACTCGGTGAGAACTGTGAACTCAGTTCATACTAAGAACTTAGTTTCCATTGATAGCACTAAATAACTCAGGTTATATTGTGAGATCAATTAACACAGCATATCCATTAATTTCTTGAACTACATTGAAATCTATTGTCTAATGGAAAGCTCAATTGCAGTATTAACCAACCTTCCTAGATAACTCAAATTGTTTTGTTACTAATTGACAATAAGTCTTGCCATAGGGTCAACAAATACTTCATATTTTTTGTGGATGATTATTCAAGGATGATGAGTGTAATGGTCATAAAAATGAAATCACTTGCTTTTGATATGTTCAAATGGTACAAAGAAAGAGTTGAAAATGAAACTAGTAAATCATTGAAATGTTTGAGATCTGATAGAGGTGGTGAGTTTATGTCTATTGAATTCACTAACTTTTGTGCTAAGAATAGTATCAAAAGATAGTTATCTACATTGAGGAAACCACAAAAGATTGGTATTGATGAAAGGAAAAATAGATCTTTCATGGATTGTGAAAGGACACTAATGATTGAGAAGGAGGTCTCGTAGATATTATGGAGAAAAGAAATCAATATTGTTGTTTACACTCTCAACTGAGTTTAATTGAAGGACCAAACAAGACACCCTATGAACTATGGTATGGTCATACACCAAATGTAATTTATTTCAAAATATTTGGAAGTAGGTGTTACATTCACAAAGATGCTAGGAATGATAAACTTGATGTTAAAGGAGATGAAGGTATATTCATAGAATATTCATCTAAGAGAAAAGCTTACAAATGTTTGAACAAGGCTACTAACAAGATGATTGAAAGTGCAAATGTAAGATTTGTTGAGTTTTTAGAGAGAAATAATCTAGAAAGAAAGAAAGAACCTAAATAATACAATAAGTTTGTTTATTTCTATAACAAGAGACCTAGTACTCTACCTAAGTTACATCACAAACCTACCTAAGTTACAGATAGCTACATTCGAGTAGGAAGCTAAAATTCTACCGAGTGAAGGAAGCACTGAGAATCAAAATCAGAGAACTGAACCCATATTGGCCAAATATGTAAGGAATAACCATTCACCTAAAAAAAAATTAGAGATAGAAGTATTGGAGTACAAACAAGAAGCAAAATAAGAGAAGGTACATGTTTAATAGCTTATTTTGAACCTAGAACAATAAAAGATGCATTGATGATGAATGTTGGGTTAATGCTATGAACAAGGAGATTGATCAAATTGAGAAGAATAATAGCTGGACACTTAAATTTGAAACCTATTGATAAGAATGTGATTGGAGCAAAGTGGTTTTTCATAAATAAACTAAATGAGAATGGAGAAGTGGTAAAAAATAAGGCTAGATTAGTTTGCAAAGGTTACACACAAGAAGAAGGTATTGACTATAGTGAAACTTTTGCACTTGTGACAAGATTGGAAGGCGTAAGAACACTATTGATTTATTTTACATATAAGAAATTTAAGGTATATCAAATGGATGTTAAATTTTCATTTCTAAATGGAATACTTGAAAAGTCTACATTGAATAGTCTAAATAATTCATTGAACCTAAAAAGAAAGACATGGTCTACAAGTTGAATAAAGCACTATACAGACTGAAAAAAGCCCCGAGAGAATGGTATGAAAGATTACACTCTTATTTGATTAAGATTGGATTTTCTAGAACAAGTGAAAATAGTAATTTTAATTTGAAGAATGAATCTCAAGATATGTTGTTGATTGTTGAAATAATTGTTGATGATATAATATTTGGAGGAAATGATACGTTGCGTAAGAAATTTTTTTATCAAATGAGTACTGAATTTGAAATGTCAATGTTTGGAGAGATAAAAAAATTCATTGGTTTGCAAGCCTATCAAACAGAGAAAAGTACCTATGTCACTTAATCCAAGTATGTGAAGGAAATCTTGAAAACATTTGGGATGGATGAATCTAAACGAATCAATACACCTATGGTAACTAGAGTGAAATTATCAAAGGAAGGCACTACTAATGAAGTTAACCAGACACAATACATATCTATGGTTGGAAAGCTCCAATATTTTGTACATAGTAGACTAGATATTGCCTTAGTTGTTGGAGTTGTTGCAAGGTTTACATCTAATCTAAGGGAAACTCATATGACTGATGTGAAAATAATATTTTGATATCTCAAGTGAACTGAAGATTATGGCCTCTAGTATAAACAAGAGTATGTGTAGTGCCTCTTGTGTTTGCAATTTGTACCTTGTTATATTCTGATCTAAGAGATTTGAGTTTGAGAAGTGAATAAGTATCAAAAGAGGAGATTTATTCCTCACTCCTCAGTTTTGGAAATTAGAAAATTGAGAGATTTTTTTCAAAATCTTCTGGAGGATTGGATTTGTGTTCATTGTAGGAGCTATGAGCATGGGATCTTTTCAAAATCAATCTCGTTAGATCCAACTCAGGGAGACCATGGTTTATCGCGACTTTTGATCGCTTTTGCAGGATATTTATTTTATCTGGTTGATTCCTATCTTAGCCCTTTTGGCTATCAGGTAGGGCTCTCCCATTTTTATGTTTTAGCTCTATTTCTGCTTCCATTTCTAGTAGTTGTATATTAGGAGGTTGAGAACTAGTGTTCCCCTCCATTTCTGATTGTTAGTTCTACCCAATTGGATGGGTATGAATGTTTCCTTAATTTTCAAGATGAGGGTTTGAGGTTTTGCACCATTATGCTGGTCATTTTTGCATAGGGTGTTAGAACCTTAATTTTATTAGATTTTTGTGGCTTTTGTGCCCTAAATACAAATGGGTTTTTAAATTCAAAGTTTTTGAGTTTTGAGTTCTTTACATCAGTTTGTGTGCCATTCAATTTTCTTGGGTTTTCTTGGCATGATGTTGGTCATGGAATTGGATTATCTATAGGATGTCAATTAGACCACTATTGCACTTTTATTTTTCATTAGGATGTGTACCACATCTATTATAATAAGCTTTTTTTTGGTTGAGTGTTATTTTTCTTGTGTTCTCATCCAGCCCTTGTTATATGATCTTTGTAATGGTGATGTGCCACACACAAGCATGTGCACATGCATTTGTCAAGTGACTTGCAAGGCCTGAACTCCCAGTTGTATTTCAATGGAGTTATGTTTATTTGGGGTTGGGTTGGGAATATGCATGCCTATGGGCATGCATCATTGGATAAGTATGGATAGGGTAGGGTAGCACTATGGAGGAGCTTCTACCACAACTTTGGTGACTATTTCCCAAGTTGGCATGAAGAAAGCTTAATTAAGTGATAACTAAATAAATTACCAGGTAATAAATTTAAGATAATAAAATGTTGTGAGCACCCGATTAAGTCCAAGGACACATGATTGTGCTCCTTCTATTGGGGAGTTAGATTTTTCAATACTAGCTTGGGCTACCCGATGCCAAGTGATCTACCTTCTAGTGAGTCCCTAAATAATTTACCCATTGAGTGTTTGACCTGGACTTATTTTACTTGCATTATATCATGATCTTGGTTGTAGTCCTCTTTACTATTTGGCATGAGTGTTAGCCAAGGACTTTTTCTTTATGTGTGTTTATGATTGTATCACTATCTCCACTAGTATGGTAGGAGTGGACCTATGGGTTCCACATGGTTGAGAGACGTAGCTACCAATAGCACTACTAGGGACTGGTGTATAGAGACAGTCTAGTTATTCTAGTGTAATCGGTGCTTGTTGTTTCACTTGGTAATTTAGGTTCCAAGGTATGTTATCTTGTGATTTATGTTTTTATTGGGATGATTGGATATTATGTTTAGATGATGTTAGTTATTTGATGATTTCTTTTATTATGATGTTAGCATATGGTTAGATGATGAGATTTACTTATTTTGAATATCGACTACTTTATTGTTGTAGCATGATTAGATGTTCTTGTTCCTATGATGTTATTATGTTTAGTAGTGATGCTCTCATAAGATAGCTATGACTATCTAGTGGGCTGTTAGGGATGTTATGCATAGGGGATGGCTAGGGCCTTCAAGGTCTCATGATGCTATTATGGTTGGGAGGAACCACCCAAGAGTATAGTTATTTTTGTATATTGTGATGTTGTTATCGGTCATTTCTTCCCCCATTTAGCCCATCATCGATAACTATTCTAAGAGATCTTCAATGGGCTAATTTCTTTGATGTGGGTTAAAATGTGATTTGGTTGGTGTTAACCCGGTCTCTTCATAAGCCAAGTTAGCTCAGTTTCTTCATGTGTCGAGCTAGTTCAATTCCTTCATTGACCAAGTTGGCTCATTTTTCCATCATGTGTTGAGTTGCACTTCAACATGCATTTTCCATCAGGGTTAACATTTCACGTTAACCATTTTCACTATTTTAGGGAGTGACCTTTCTTACTTCCAAAAAATCATGAAATTACATGCTACTCCTTCAACTATGTATTGGAAATGTGTCGACAAATGAATTAGTACCAAGTGGTGGATCTTTGTCTTGCTGGGATGCTTTTGATCTAATGGCTCTCATATTTTTGCACCATTCCTTGGGCCTTTTACAAAGATGTGATGGTCATCAAATTTAGATGCATCTTTGGAGATTCCTTGCTTCATCCAGCTGTCCATTTGATATAAACAAAATTTTGATCAAGGGATATGTTTTAATCAAGCATTGGGGATTTTCTTGCAGCATCTCAGCCAACCAATTCAAACAAAGAGATCTACATCTGTGGTCATCATTTTTTGGGCAGATTTGATTTATACTGTGTGGGTCAACTCTATGATTTTTCCAGTGGGTTAACATTACATGTTATCTCATCCCACATTTTTTGATAATAGCATGAGTGGATTTTTTGCAGCCATGACACATTACCAGGACTACTCATTTAACGCAAAAGTAGCTCTTTGGGCTTTGCAATGCTAATGATGGTTCCCCTCCATGCCTATTCACTGGTATTACAAATATTGATGTCTTTTTTTAGCCACCAAATTATTTCTTTGGCCCTTCCTATCACTTCATTACAAGAAGTTGATTTCAAGGTCAGATTTCACTCTGATATTTATTTATTGTACTCTATAATTGTTGTTGGAGTTTGAACTTGAGGTTGTATCTTAGTTATTCCTAAGCTATAAAGGCAGATTTTGTGAATTTTATAAAGGTCAAACCCTCTTTGTTTCTCTGGCATTGCTCTGGCTTGCTACTATAAATCCCCTTAGCCTCTAAATTGTATGACATTCTTCATTATCTACTTTACCCACTGATGTATTGTGCAAGACCTATTTGCCTCTCATTAGTGTATTGTGAATATCTGCAATTTTGCATGATTGTATCTCTCTGACCTATGAATGATATATAAGTGAATCTCATTTTCCTTGTGTCATTTATTTTGGTTTTTTGATCTGCATGTGATTGTTGGATTAAAACAAGTCTGGATGTGTATATATTTTGGCATCATGATGGTACAAAAGTGCATATATGGGTAGATATTGGTTTGAACATTCTATTTTGGTGCATCACCTCCATAGAATAGATTAGGTAGATTTTATTTCTTGCATCTCCTTCTCCTTTTTCCTCTCAAGAGTAGTTAGGTGCATCCTGATAGCAAAGTAATTTGACCTTCTCCAGAGACTCAACCTCATAGTTCAAGTCCCATAGCTTGAAGGTTGTTTCCATGTTTCACAAGGTTGTCCTCAAGTAAAAACTTTGGACAAGGGTGCAAACTTTTGTGACAAAAATTTTTGGTACACCTAGTGGGACACTATTCAAGAAGATTTCAAGTCTACTAGTGCCAAAAGAGAAGAATTTAAAGTTGATGCTGAATTTGAAGTTGATGCTAAGGAAACAATGTTGCTCTCAGCATTCTAGGCCTACAACAAGCTCATTTCTACAAAGCACTTTGTGACACTACACCCTTCATATCTAGATTCCAGACCAAAGTTGAAGTGATTCATGCCCAAATCTGAAACAAGGGCATCTTCTAGAGGTAAATTTTAGTATCAAGAGCTTTCATTTGCAAATCCTAGAAGGAAGAAGACTATATTGTCTTTATCACTAGTTAGGAGTACAAAGGAAACACATACCCCTGCAAGATCCATTTCCACTCCTCCTATTGTTAGATCTCAATCTAGAATACCATTAGCTCATATCAATAGGTCTCTTGCTTATATGGAATAACCTAGAGATCATTCTTTTTCTACTTTTAATGGTGGAAGTCCCCTATTGCTAGCTAAAAGACATGACCTACTAGTATCAGCTCTCAAAAGTATATCAGATTTCACTAGTGAAACTCTACCTCTCCCTTAGAACACATTCAAGAGGTTGCAAATATTTTCAATATCCATGATCAATCTACTGATGCTTCTCATCTACAATAGTAGGGTGATTGTCCCTTCATGAACCATCAACCAGAGGAGCATTGTCATGCCAACCATGATAACTATGATGCCATAGCTCATAATACTAGAAGAAAAAAGGAGAGCTATGGAGGAGGCTCCATCCTCTTCATCAAATTAAATTGCAAAGGCTATCCCATATGCCATAAGTGCAAATGTGTCACACAATGTTATTACTCCATTACAAAATTAGAACAACAAAAAGACTAAAGAGCCACATCTTGCCCCCATTCATATACTAGACTCTATGGTCACCAAGGTTCTAGCCAAGTCAGCATAAACCCCTCTCAACATTGTAGATTAACTAAAAAGGACCAATATCAGTGTCCCTGTGTGGGATGTTCTTGCAATGCCATCTCATTAGAATTTTGGAAATAAGAATTAAAGATTGTAAGGGTACAGACCAAACCAGCTACCATGGATGATGCAACAAGTTAGGTACAACCAATAAAGGAAGGAGATACAAATAAGAAAATTAAACCTCCTCCCTTTTATGTCTCTTTGATTATAGGGGACAAACTAGTTCATAATTGCATGATCAATTTCTAGAGCTAGTAGTTCTATGATGCCTAAATGTATAGCTGGCCTCCTTGATATTAAGTATGAGCCAATTGTTAGAGAAGTACTTCAATTGGATGGTAGCCATGTTTAGATAGTAGGAATCCTAAAACATGTAGAAATGGCATTACATGCATGCCCTAGTTGTACTACCACACTAGACATTTTAGTAGTTGAAGTTGATCCACATTTTGTCATCTGCCTTTCTAGGGACTTTATTACATAGATAGGTGATTATATTGCCCCAGATTTATCCTATATGTTCTTTAGAACAATATATGGGAAAAAACCCTCCCTAAGAGTAGAGCCTTTAGCCCTTAACCATATAGAAACTTATACTCCTAACCCCATAAACATGAATTGCACAATTCAAGAGGAAGATGAGGAAAGCATAACTCATGATCATGATACTTCCTTAGTAGAGGTGCCCAATTACCTTTTGGATGAGTGGTTTGTTGCTTATCAATTTAATCCAATATAGGAGGCTATGGATACAGGTCTTGGGACATATTACATATTTGAGGAAAATGCTCCTATGGTTAATCTCATGAAAATAGAAAAAGGTATGAATGGACTACGGAGTATGTTCTTCGATGGCTCAAGAAACAAAAATGGTATAGGTGCTGGTGTAATGTTAGTTTCACCTAATTTGGAGAAATGCTACTTTTCATATAGATTCCAATTCAACTGGACTAATAATGTGACAAAGTCTCTAATCCAAGGTCTCCAACGGGCACAAAGGAGAGGTATCAAGCTTTTAAAGGTATTTGGAGATAGTGAGTTGGTTGTTAATCAAATAAAAAATCAGGATGTCACAAAGAACAACCTTCTCAAATCATACAAACATAGAGTTTGGGATCTACTTGAAGGCTTCCAGGCTTTCAATATCCAAAGTGTCCCAAGAAATAAAAATAAACATTTTGACAAGCTTGCAGCCATTGGTGCTCATTATGATATACCAAAGCATGTAGCTAATGAAAAGAAGGAACAAATTAGAATTGTTGTAAGACTTGTTGTCCTAGACAATTGCAGAAATTGGAAAGTGTTTGATTCTAATGTGCAAATTGTCAATTTCTTGCAAAATGAAGCTGAGTTCTCTGCTAGAAACTAGTTCAAGCTGCAAAGTCAGTATGGGGATTAGATTATGAACCTAAACTCCAAAAAATTGCCTAAAGTTCGGGTCACCTTAAAGCATTTTCAACTCTGATGATCAAGCAAGAGGTAAAGGTTCAAACTTGACTGCAAATTAGTGATGACTACACCTATCACTATTGCTGATGGAGGGACTCTTAACTTGGGAAAGGTATGCACTAATGTTGAACAAGAAGTTTTCATTAATTTATGTCAATAATTTAATGATGTTATTGCTTGGACATATAAAGAGTTAAAGGGTTTTGATCCAAGTCTATTTCAACATGCCATAGATGTAAACCATGGTGCAAAGCCTATTAGACAAAAGTAAAGGCGAGTCAACCCCAAATATTGAACCCTTAATGAGAAAGGAACTATCCAAACTTATAGAAGCCAATATCATTTTTCTTATTAACCACTCATTATGGGTAGCCAATCTTGTTCTTGTTAGAAAGAAGAATGGAGAGATCAGACTATGTGTAGATTTTAGGGACCTTAATAAGGCTTCTTGTAAAGATCACCACTTTGTTCCTTCTATGGAACAAATTTTGTCCAAGGTTAGTGGCTCTAAAAGGTTTTCTTTCTTAGATGTTTTTTTAGGCTATAATCAGGTGTTACTCCAAGAGTTAGAAAGATATAAGATAGCATTCACTACCAAATGTGGTACCTATGCTTATTGTAAGATGCCATTTGGACTACCCAATGCAGGTGCCACATTTCAGAAGGAAATGGAGATAGCCTTCAAGGGTGTACTGGAAAATTTTGTGCTAGTCTATCTTGATGATATAATTGTCTTCTCAAAACATGCAGCAGATCATTTTGACCATTTGAGATAGGTATTTGAAAGATGTAGAGAGTATGATGTGTCCTTAAATACTAAGAAGTGTATGTTTTCCACTAACGAAGGAAAGCTCCTGGGACATATTGTATCAAGAAATGGGCTAACAATAGATCTAGAGAGAGTAGAAGAAATTATGTCTCTCCCACTTCCTAGTAATAAGAAAGGATTTCAAAGCTTTCTTGGTAGGATCAACTTCGTAAGAAGGTTCATTCCTGATCTTGCCTCCATGGTGATGCCTCTCATAGCTATATTGAAGAAGAACCTGGTGTTCACTGGGACCAATGAAGGGAAGGATAGTTTTGATGAGATCAAGAAATCAAATGCATCATCTCCCACTCTTGTCAACCCCAAGTTTGATAGAGACTTCATCCTTTACACCCTTGGAGGAGAGTCAAGTATATCAGTTGTTCTAACATAGCTAAATGATGAGAATTTGGAGTAGCCCATTGCTTTCTTTAGTGAGGGGCTTAAGGATTATGAAGGAAGATATAGCCATGTAGAGAAGCAAGTCCTTGTTGTCATAAGGTCTCTCAAAAAATTTAGACATCTTTTGTCTCCTAACAAGGTTCAGCTCTTGGTTCCACATGCAAGTATAAAGGAGTTCCTGCTGAACAAAGACATCAATGAAAAGAGAGCTGGGTGGATTGCAAAATTCATGGAATATGAAATTGATATTAGGATCACCAAAATTGTGAGAGGCAAAGGACTGTGTAAGAAAATGGTCTCCTCTTTTGAGACACCTGAGGAGGTTTCCCTCTTAATATAGGATGAGCAACTAGTAGAGAATAAAAATTAGAATGATTGGTTACACGACATGACTACTTTCTTGGTAGAGGGAAGATATCCACAAGGCCTAAATAGAGCTAAGAGAAGATAGTTTAGATTTTAGTCTATCCCTTATATCTTGGTGAATGGAATACTATTTAGTAAGGATTCTAATGGATTCCTATTGAGGTGTATCATAACATATCAGATCAGCAAGCTATTAAAAGAGTTTTGTGATGGGCCTAATGATGGTCATTTCTCAGCTAGGGTTACAAAAATGAAGATAATGAGGGCTGGTTATTATTGACCAACTCTTTTCAATGACTTCCACAAGTGGGTGAGGAAATGTGAGAAATATGCTTGCTTCTCAAGAAAGAAAAGATTGGCTACCCTTCCTCTCCATCCCATCCAAATTGATCAACGCTTTTCTCAATGGGGTTTAGATTTTATTGGTCCAATAAACCCACCCTCTAGTGCTAGTCACAAATGGATCTTTGTAGCCACAGATTATTTCATGGGATGGATGGAATTAGTAGCTTTAAAAGATGTAAAAAAGGCTTTAGTGGTTGGGTTCCTTGATGGGATAGTAACCAGATTTGGTGTCCCTTCAACCATCATATCAGATAATGCCAAATATTTTTTTGGAACTCATATATGCTCTTGGGCTCTAGAATATGGAATATATTTGAGCACTTACTCAAATTATTATCCCCAAGGGAATGGTTTGGTAGAATCCTCTAATAAGAATTGCATCAAAATAATGAAGAGGACAATTAAAAATAATCAGAGGTGTTGGCATGCTAAGTTGAAGACTACCCTTTGGGTTGACATAATCACACCCAAGAGAATAATTGGGAACTCAACCTTAATGCTAGTATATGGAAGGGAAGCAAGGCTTCCTATTTCACTTAAGTTTCCCTCTCTTGAATTAGCTTATCAATTGGAGCTAGCTAAGGATAATGCTATGACAAGTAGGCTAGCTGAAATAATTGAACTGGAGGAAAAAAGGCAGCAAGCTATGCATACACTTGACAAGAAGGCTATAGCAAAAATCTTTAAAGAAGGAGACCTTGTCCTCAAGTGGGATGCTGATAGAGCCAAGCTAGGTAGGCACTCCAAATTTTATGCTTTGT
Organism: Cupressus sempervirens; assembly: GCA_028749045.1. Taxonomy (NCBI): domain Eukaryota; kingdom Viridiplantae; phylum Streptophyta; class Pinopsida; order Cupressales; family Cupressaceae; genus Cupressus; species Cupressus sempervirens. Next base: position 382,943,095 of record CM053786.1, read on the forward strand.
GGAGTGGCCCATATATTATCACCAATTGCAAAGAGGCCAATGTTTTAGCTATCTAGGCCTAATGGTGAAGTTCTCCCAATTCCAGTCAATGGGATTCACCTTAAACCTTGCTTTTAGAGGAGGTTAAAGGCTTTTTATACATATTAGAGTAGTTTTCTTGCTTTCCAATAAGTGCATGAGAACATTTTTCTTGCTTGGAGCTATTCCAAGCCTTTTAGGGTTCCCAAGAGTTTTTTTTTTTTTGCTGGTTACAAATTTTGCGAAGTTGCAGGTGGGATAACACATTGTTTCTTACTGGTGACTTTGTGCCTAACATGTTGCTTAAGGCTACTAGTCTATGCTTTGTAGGCAAGAATCTTGTTGAGTCACCAAAAATATTTACCATTTCTACCCCCATTTAGCCCATCATCGATAATTGATCTCAGAGATCTTCAATGGGCTAAGTTCTTTGATGTGAGTTAACATGTGATTGGGTTGGTGTTAACTATTGTGTTAACTCGGTCTCTTCATAAGCTGAGTTGGCTCAATTTTTTCATGTGTTGAGCTAGTTCAATTCCTTCATTGACTGAGTTGGCTCATTTTTCCTTCATGTGTTGAGTTGTCGATTAACATCCATTTTTTGTTGGGGTTAACATTTCGCATTAGCCATTTTTACTATTTCAAGGAGTGACTTTTCTTGCTTTTGCAAGATTGAGAAATTGCATGTTGCTCCTTCAATTGTGTATTGAGAAATTTGCTGACAAATGAATTAGTGCCAAGTGATGGATCTTTGTCTTATTGGGATGCTCTTGATCTAATGGCTCTCGTACTTTTGCACCATTTCTTGGGCCTGTTTACGAAGATGTGATGGCCATCAAATTTAGATGCATCTTTGGAGATTCCTTGCTTCATCCTAGCCATTTTGATATAAAGAAAATATTGATCAAGGGTAATGTTTTAATCAAGCACTAGGGATTTTCTTGTAGCATCTAAGCCATCCAATTCAAATAAAGAGATCTACATCTACGATCATCATTTTTTGGGTAGATTTGATTTATCCTACATCGGTCAACTCTGTGATTTTCATAGTGGGTTAACATTGCATGTTATCCCATCCTGCATTTTTTGACAACAGCATGAGTGGATTTTTTGCAGCATGACATGTTACTAGGACTAATCATTTAATGAAAAATTGACTCTTTGGGCTTTGTAATGCCAATGATGATTCCCTTCCATGCCTATTCAATGGTTTTACAAATAATGATGACTTTTTTTTAGCCACCAAATTATTTCTTTGGTCCTTCCTATCACTTAACTACAAGAAGTTGATTTCAAGGTCAGATTTCACTCTGATATTTATTTATTGTACTCTGTAATTGTTGTTGGAGTTTAACTCAAGGGTACATCTTAGTTATGCCTGTTTTATAAAGGTTGATTTTGTAAATTTTGTAAAGGTCAAACCCTCTTTATTTCTCTAGCATTACTCTAGCTTACTACTATAAATCCCCTTTCCCTCTAAACTATATGACATTCTGGCTTATCTCCTTCAGCCATTGATGTATTGTGCAAGACCTATTTGCCTCTCATTAATGTATTGTGAATATCTTCAATTTTGCATGATTGTATCTCTCTAACCTATGAATGATATATATATGAATCTCATTTTCCTTGTGTCATTTATTTTGGTTTTCTAATCTACATGTGAATTTTGGATTAAAACAAGTTTGGACGTGTATATCTTTTGGTGTCATGATGGTTACAAAGTGCATGTATGGGAAGAGATTGGTTTGAACATTCTATTTTGGTGAATCACCTCCTTAGAATAGATTAGGTAGATTTTGTTTCTTGCATCTCCTTCTCCCTTTTCCTCTCAAGAGTAGTTAGGTGCATCCTAATAACAAAGGAAGCTAGCTTTCTTTGAAGACTAAACCTCACAGTTCAAGTCCCACATCTTGGAGGTTGTTTCCATGTTTCACAAGGTTTTCCTCGAGCAAAAACTTTGGACAAGGGTGCAAAATTTTGTAAACACATTTTCTTTCAATACATATTCTTATCCTACTATGGTTTAGATGGTTAGTTGTATTTTTCATCTTATTTCTCTTGTGTTTGAGTGTCTAAGCCTTGACTTGTAAATCTAGTACTCCCCTATGTGGAGGTTCTAACTCTCTATTTTATCCCTCTGAGAATTCTTGGAACATTGATTACTTTCCTGAGCGATAGTATTCCAGCATTGGGCAACACTTGTAAAGTATCACATGCCCAAAGGATAAATATTGTGCAATACTGGAAACTATCGCATGTCTTAAGGGAAAATGTCATGTGATATTGGAAAGTATTGCACATCTTTTGGTGAACTATTGTATGACACTGGAAGCATGATGCACAACCTTAGGAATAGTATTGCCTAGACCCTGAAAATATCACACACCCATGGAAGAAAGGTCATACAATACTGGTAAAGTATCACCCAAGCTGTATAAAAATATCATCTAGGTCTATGAGGAAACCTATTTGGGTGACCAACGGGCACTTTTTGACTTGACTGAAAGGTTTTGAGAGGTGTTTGGAATACCCTTTATAGAGTTCTCAAAACCTTATTTTTGATAGTTTAAATTCAGGATGTTTCAAATTTGAATGTGTTTTATGACTTCCATAGTTTGTCATTTTTGGTTAGTAGTGGCATTTGGAGATCCATTGGTGTTGGATGTTTGTTTATTCTTCCATTGCGATCTTTGTGATCATTGTATATTGATTTTTGTGTGCATCCATCATTGGTTTTTTTAAAAATTATCTTGGCTTATATTTATCCTTGTTCCAAGGATCTCTAGGCGGGGCATTACATCCAGTATCAAAGCCCATGTTGCAATATTGGGATCTATGTGTTATGCTTCTACTATGTTATTGTTTTCAATGCATTTATTGTTATCTTATGTTTTCTATTTTGATATCTTTTTGTGGTTCATACTTGTGACTCTTATTTTGTTACGTATGATTCCTACCTCATCCTATTGCTTCCATAGTAATGCCTCCTACATGTGGACCTAGTAGTTGGGGTAGTAACCTATGAAATAACCATGAAAAAGAACACCAAGAGGAAGAACATAAAGTTTGTGCAAAAGGGCAAGGTAATAATGATTAGGGTGGCATTGGGGCAATTATTCCTTCACTAAAATATATCATAGCTTGGTTGGGACCTCGAGTAGAGGAAAACCAACATGGTTGTGATCAAGAAGAGGGATCTCATCATGGAGAATCCCAAATGTATAAGAATAGGGAGGAAAAGCATGAACATGAACATATGCATACACCATCAGGTGGTAGAAGGCACCATCAGGGAGATAGGGACCGCAATGGTGAGGATTCCATCCATTTGGACATTATAAAATCTCTTCACTAGTCCAAACTACCATTCTATGATGGCAAGGGAGGTAGCCTCAAGGTGGAGACTTGGTTATTAGATATGGAATGTTGCTTTTCTATGTACCCATATGTAACCAATTTAAGGGCCCATTGTGCACTTATGCAACTGATGGACCATGCTTCCATTTGGTAGAACATCAAAGGCTAGAAGCTCTAGACTAGCATTGCCAATCTTACTTGGGAGATCTTTGAGGAGAGATTTAGAGAGAGATTTTTATCTCCTCAGTTTAGAGAGGCTTGGGTTGATGAGTTCTATAAGATTAGACAAGGGAACATATCAGTGGACCAGTATGAGATCAGATTCTTTGAGCTTAGGTAGTACTCATGCTATAATCATGATGAGATACTTCTTACTCAAAATTTTGTCTAAGGGCTAAAGGACTCCCTTATTGGAGAGGTTCAGATGCATCAACCTAAGACACTTATCCTTCCTATGAAGAAGGCACAAATTATAGAGAGCAATTTGGTTAGAGGGTTTAGTGATAAATTAGGTTCTTAAAACCATAGTGCATGGACTTAAGGAAAAGATGCATAGTTTACTCAAAACTCAAGAAAGGGCCTAACCTAGTCAGCACCCTCCCATGGCCGCTATCATCATAAAATCAAATGAGAGAATTTGTCAAAGGGTTGATAGAATTCAAGTTCCTCAGGGAAGAAAGGGATGACTAGAGCCATGGCTAGAAATCTCAGCAAAAATGTTCTCCTTTGAGTGGTCAAAAAAACTCTAGCAGGGGTGGTGCACCATATTCTAGTTGTGCTTAGCATGGATGTGCAACAAGTTCCAACTTTGTAGGAGAATGTTATTCTTGTGGCTAGCTTGGCCATAAAATAGAAAGATATCATATTAAGCCTTCCTCGAGACCTAGTAGAGGTGTAGCTAGATTGGAGCCTACCATGGTAGATGCAAGTAGGAGTCATCGAGTCTTTGCAGTGGTTGATAATTATCAAGGTGAGCATCAAGGTACCATAGTCAAGGCTATAGGTATGTTACATGGTATTTCATCTTCAATATTATTTGACTCGGGTGCTTTAGATTCTTTTATTTCACCATCTCACATTTAGCAATGTGGGCTAGTGGTAGCATGTTAGGTCGATAGGTAGCAAGTCAAGTTATCCATAGGATCCAAAGTGGTTTTGGACTCCTTGATTAGTGGTTGTAGATGGGGCTTGGGTAGCTTCACCACCATAGTGGATCTTTGAATCCTACCTCTAGGATCATATGCCATTGTGTTGGGCATGGATTGGTTAGACACCCATCAGGTGATTATAGATTTTTTCCCCAAGTCAGCACAGTGTATTGATGACATAGGTTGATAGGTAGATCTTTTAGGGGTCTAAGACTAGCCTCACTTTGGATTATCTCAACTAATTGGCTGAATAGAGTGTACGGAAGACTTGTTAGATGTTTGTAGTTTCTATCAGTGATCTTGAGGAGGCCAAGAGGCATATGGTGACACTTGATGATCACCCACTCCTTCATGAGTATGCAAATATTTTTCTTGATGAGATAATAAGCATGCCACCATAGCGTGACATTAATTTTTGGATCGATCTCATACCAAGAGAAGAGCTGATTTTATCAACTCCATACCACATGACTACTTAGGAGTTGAGTGGGCTCAAATTGTAGTTGGAGGAATTATTGGCCAAGGGTCATATTCATCCTAGTGTATCCATGTGCACTAGTCATCTTTGTGAAGAAGAAAGATGGATCATTGTGTTTATGCATTGACTACTAGCAATTAAATAAGGTGAAGGTGAAGAACCGATATCCTTTTCCAAGGATAGATGACTTGTTCAATTAGATGAAGGGAGTTTGAGTGTTCTCAAAGATTGATCTTAATTTGGGATACCATTAGCTTCATATTCATGAAGCTAACATTCATTAGACAACTTTTCATACATGATATGGGCTTTATGAGTTCATAATTGTACTCTTTGGGTTAACCAATGTGCCATCAATGTTTATTAGTTTGATGAATGGAGTATTTTTACATACCTCAATTAGTGTGTCATTATATTCTTGGATGACATATTGATCTATTCAAAGATTGTAGAGGAACATGAGGTCTATTTACGCTAGGTGTTACAATGCTTGTGAGATCATCAGTTGGATGGAAACTTGGGAATATGTGGATTCTTCCAATCAGAGGTGAAGTAGTTGGGGCATATCATTATTGGTGATGGTATTGTGGTGGATCTAGAGGAAATCTAAGCTATCATGGATTGGTTGGTACCCACTAATGTTTCTAAGGTTTGTAGTTTCATGGGATTGGTGAGTTATTATCATTTCTTCATGAAGGATTTTTCATGTGTAGCTCATCCCATCACTTATCTTCAACAGAAAGGGAAGAAATATGTCTAGTCAAACTAGTGTGAGGCAAAATTTATTTCTCTTAAGGAGTGTTTTACTAGTGCACCAATCCTTACTAGGGTTTGCACAGATTATTCATTGGAAGGTGTGGGTGTGGTGTTGATGTAGGAGATTGCATATGAGTCTAGAAAACTCAAGGACCATGAGCTCAACTACCCCACTCATGATTTGGAACTTGCAGCCATGGTGCATGCTCTTGTTCATTGGACATATTACACAAGTTTGAGTTGCATAGCGATCATAGGAGCTTGCAGTATATCTTTTCTGAGCCAAACCTAAATGCATGACAACATTGTTGGATGGAGCTCCTATGTCAATATGACTTTGATGTTCACTACATTAAAGGGAAAGAAAATGTTTTTGTGGATGCCTTGAGGAGGAAGTGACATGAGATATTAGTGTTTTCATTGGGAGTGGATTTGTGCAGCCGTATCTATGAGGCCTTACCTAGTGACACTTGGTACCAAGAAGTGCGGGCAGAGATCGAGTCTAGATGTACCCTTGAGGGGAGGTTCTCAAGTTATTTTCTTAAGTCCAATGAACTACTATGACACTTGAGGCACATCTATGTATCTATGTTTGGCGATCTTTGTACCTTGATTTTATCAAACACACATTGTGCACTATATTATTCCACACATCCCAGCATCAATCTTAAATAGTTATACTTTTGGGCAAGATGAGGCATAGTGTTGCTAATTTTGTTGCTTGATGTCTCAAGTGCCAGAGAGTGAAGGTAGAGCATCAATATTTGGTAGGTCTTTTGCGATTGCATACCATTCTAGAGTGGAAATGAGATACTATATCTATTAATTTTATCATGATGTTTCCTATGTCATCACAATGACATGAATGTATCATGGTGATAGTGGACAAGTTGTCCAAGGTAGCATATTTTTCACTCATGAGGACATCCTACATAGCTTCTTTTGTAGTGCATATTTTCTTGGAAGATATTATTTGGTTGCATGGGATCCCTAATTGAATTATTTTAGATAGAGATCTAGTGTTTACTTTAGCACTATGGATGTCCCTCTAGCATGCTTTGGGTGCACAACTCAATTTTAGTTCGGCTTATTACCTAGAGGCTGATGGTTAGATAGAGAGAGTGAACCAGGTTTTGGAAGACATGCTTCACATGTGTGTCATGGATAGGTAGGTGAAGTGGGAGGATTATTTATACCTTTTTGAGTTTTCATACAATAATAGGTATCATAGTTCTCATGGCATGTCACCTTTTCAAGCCTTGTATAGTAGGTCATGTCATACCCCTTTGAGTTGGGATCATTTGGAGGAAAAAGTACTTCTAGGTCTAGAGGTGCTTGAGGATATGGAGCAATAGGTTGTTCACATTAGAGAGCATTTGGTTATTGATCAAGACATGCAAAAGAACTATGTAGGTGGCCATAGGTTGGATCGTCACCTTTTTGTTGGTGACAGGGTGTTTTTGAGAGTGCATCCAAGGAAGAGCCCCATCCATTATGGAAAAGGCTCTAAGCTAGCACCACATTTTGTTGAACTATTTGAGATCCTTGAGAGGATCAATCCTATTGCTTATCAACTAGCATTTCCACCTAGCCTATCATGCATCCATGATTTTTTCCATGTTTATGTTTTGAGACAGTATATTTCTAATGTGACCCATGTTCTTGATTGGGATGCTTTACAAGTGAAGGATAGACATCTTTCTTTGGAGCCCATTCATATCCTTTAGCATCAAAAACTAACTTTGAGAGGTCAGGACATAGAGTGGGTAAGGGTCCAGTGGGACCCAAGCAATGAGACTTCTGCTACTTGGGAAGATGCTACACGGTTGAGAGATTTGTACTGCTATCTTCTTGTAGGCTTCTAGGAGTAAGCCTGTGCCTAATGGGGGAGGATGTAGTGCCTCTCATCTTTGTAGCCTATACCTTGTTATATTTTGATCCAAGAGATGCTTATTACTCATGTTATTTTTACATTTGAGATGACCTAAAGGTTAGATGTTATACTTTGATTTCCAGTGTAATAAATATTAGATTACTGCATTGTTTAGTTGATCATAGTTGCATGATGATGCCGTTTTGAGATGATAGTATGTTTTATGACAATATATGGTTATCCAATATTTGGGCATATCTCTAATTATGTTATATGTTGGATTTAATGCTATGGTAATTTACTTCATTCTTGCTTTGTTATGCTTAATGTGATCATGAGTGATGTAAATGGATAAATTCAATATAATTAAATAAATGGTTAAATTAGGTTATTTATTTCATTTATTACTTCAGCTATGTTATTATATGCAATTGCACTTGATCGTGTATTTTACTATGTAGGATTTATATACCTAGTAGTGATGCTTGGAGTTAGTGATTCAGTTGTTCATATTTTACCAATGTCATCCTTGTATGGTCAACATATCATATTTATTTATTTAAATTTAACCTTCTAGTGATCTAATAAATCCATACTCATTTGCATTATTTGATTAGACCTGTGAGCGTGCCTATGCATTTAGAGGTTTGTTGGTGAAAGTTATTAATAAATTCTATGATTTTGGTTTAAGGGTTTTTGGGCTTTACTTAAATTAGTTGTAATTCCTGGTAGCTTTGTCGTAGATGAAATCCAATTACTTGCAATAGCCTTTTTTTTTTGGGTTGATTTAGGGTTTAATTGGGTTTCCTGGTTATTAACTCTAATTGATTAGTCACTCGAGAAGTGAATAAGTATCCAAAGAGGAGATTTATTCCTTACTCCTCACTTTTGGAAATTATGAAATTGAGAGCTTTTTTCCAAAATCCTCTTCTAGAGGATTGTGTTTCTATTCATTGTAGGAGTTACGGGCATGGGATCTTCATGAGATCGGTCTCGTTGGGTCCAGCTCAGGGAGACCTTGGTTTTCTGTGACTTTCAGTAACTTTTGCAAGATATTTATTTTATCTAATTGATTCACATTTTAGCCACTTTGGCTATTAGGTAGGGCTCTATCACTGTTATGTTTCAACTTTTTTTTCTGGTAGCTGTATGTTAGGAGGCTAAGAACTAGTGTTCCCCTCAATTTATGATTGTTAGTTCTATCCAATTGGATGAGTATGAATGGTTCATTGATTTTCAGGATGAGGGTTTGGGGTTTTGCACCATTATACTGGTCATTTTTGTATACGGTGTTCAAACTTGAATTTTATTGAATTTTCCATACCTTTTGTGCCCTAATACCAAATGTGTTTTTAATTTTGAATTTTTCAATTTTTGAAATTTTTACCTTGATTTGCATGTCAACCAATTTTCTTGGGTTTTCTTGACATGATGTTAGTTAGACCACTTTTACACTTTTATGTTACATTGGGATGTGTGCCACATCTTTTCTCCTAAACTTGTTTAATGTTGAGTGTTATTTTTCTTATCTTCTCATCCAACCCTTTTTTTATGATCTTCGTGATGGTGGTGCACCACACATGAGCATGTGTGCATGCCTTTGTTAGGTGACTTGTGAGGCCCAAACTCCTAGTTGTATTTTGATGGAGTTATGTTTATTTTGGGTTGGGTTAGGAATATACAGGCCTATGGGCACTCATTGTTGGATGAGTATAGGTAGGGTAGGGTAGCACCATGGAGGGGCTTCTACCATAAATTTGGTGATTATTTCCTAGGTTGGCATGAAGAAGGCTTAATTAAGTGATAACTAAATAAATTACTGGGTAATAAATTTAAGATAATAAAATGTTGTGAGCACCCGATTAAGTTCAAGGACATAGGATTATGCTCCTTCCTTTAGGGATTTGGAGCTGCCAATACTAGCTTGGGCTACCTGATGCCAAGCGATTTACCCTCCAGTGAGTCCCTAAGTAGTTTACCCATTGAGTTTCTAACTAGGACCTATTGTACTTACATTGTCTCATGATCATGGTTGTAGTCCTCTTTACTTTCTAGCATGAGTGTTAGCCATGGACATTTTCTTTATGTGTGTTTGTAGTTGGATCATTATCTCCACCAACATGATGGGTGTGGACCTATGGGTTCCATGTGGTTGGGAGGCATAGCTACTTATACCACTATTGGGGATAGGTGTACAGAGATGGCCTAATTATTCCAATGCGGCTGGTGCGTTTTTTTTCACTCGGTACTTTTGGTTCTAGAGTATGGAATCATGTGATTTATGCTTTTATTGGGATGCTTGGATATCATGTTTAGATGATGTTAGTTATTTGATGCATTCCTTTATTATGATGTTAACATATGGTTAGATGATGAGATTTAATTAGTTGGAATATCTACTACTTTATTTTTGTAGCATGATTAGATGTTCTTTTTCTTATGATGTTATTACATTTAGTAGTGACACCCTCATAAGATAGCTTTGACTATCCAGTCAACAGTTTGGGGATATTATGTATAGGGGATGGCTAGGGCCTTCAAGGGGTCATGATGCTATTATAGTTGGGATGAACTGTGCAAGAGTATAGTTGTTCTTGTACATTGTGATATTGCTTTTAGTATGTTTTCTTATACTACTATGGTTTTGATGGTTAGTTGTATTTTTCATCTTATTACTCTTGTGTTTGAGTATCCAAGTCTTGATGTGTGGATTCAGTACTTCCTAGGGTGGAGGTTCTAACTCTTTGTTTTATCCCTCTAAGAATTATTGGAATGTTTCTTTCTTTCCTGGGTGACAGTGTTCCAGTATTGGATGATACTTGTAAACTATTGCACACCCAAAGGATAAATATCATGTGATAATGGAAAGTATTCCACACCTTAAGGGAAACTATTGTGCAATACTAGAAAGTATCGCATGCCTCTTGGTGAACTTTTATATGATACTGGAAGAGTTTCATACAACCTTAGTGATAGTATTGCCTAGACCCTGAAAGTATTGCATGCCCATGAATTCAAGTTCGTATGATACTAGTAAATTATCACCTGGGTTGTGTGAAAGTATCACCAAGGTCTATGAGGAAACCTACTCGGGTGACCAGTAGGCACTTCTCAACTCGACTGAAAGATTTTGAGAGGTATTTGGATTACCCTTTATGGAGTTTTTGAAATCTTATGTTTGACCATTTTTTGTGAGTAGTGGCATTTGGGGATACGTTGGTGTTGGATTTTTTTTTGGTCTTCTGTTACGATCTTTGTGATCTTTGTATGTTGATTATTATGTGCATCCATACTTGTTTTTTTTTTAAATTATCTTGGCTTATATTTATCCTTGTTCCAAGGATCTCTAGGTGGGGCATTATAGGATGAGTTTAATCTTAAAGTCAAAATTGATGTTGATTGGGCTCAAAATATTGATGACAAAAAAAGCATGAGTGGGGGAGTTTTCTTTTTAGGAGAAATGTTAATTACATGGATAAGAAAGAAACATAATTGTATTTCACAATGTATTGTTGAAGCTTAATATGTTGCCACTACAATCAATTGTCCAAATATTTTATAGATCAAACAATTGTTTAATGGAATGTAAGAAGTAATTGAGCCTATCACTATTTAATGTGATAACACAAGTGCTATAAATATATCAAAAAATCTGGTGATGCATGCAAAAACAGGGCACATATTAATCAAGTATCATTACTTGAGTGAACAAGCTCAAGAAAAGCAAGTAAGGCTTGAATATGTGAAGTCTAAGGAGGAAATTGTTGATATATCGACCAAGCCACTACCTAAGGATTCTTTTGAGTATCTAAGAGGTAAACTGGGGGTCCTACCCCTATCTAAAATTCACTAGGTGAAATTGCATGATGCATCAATTCATGAATGAATTGTAATATCTTGTTCACAATTGCTTCTAGATTAGATTGTATTGAAATTTTTTACCATCAATGTTTTGAATCACTCTATGTGATTCATCATCAAGATGAGAGAGAAAGAGCTGCAAAAAATATAGTGATGAATCATGTAGTGTGATTCAAAATGTTGATGGTAAAAAAAATTCAACACAATCTAATCCATAAGAAATTGTGAATAATTTTAATGGATTGTGGAAATCTGATCTGTATGATTGTAATATCTGTTTGGAGTTGATACAGAAGTGTTCACACTTTAGCAGCATTTCTAAAGTTGTGAAGTTGACTGTAATGAAAGTGGTGTAATTTGTACATGCAAGGTACAAGGATAACTACAAGGTTTTATAAGTTTCATGTTGAAATTTATAATGACCTTTGGCATTGTTGTCAAAGTGGGATAAGAGGAACGAAGAGAATATATGCAAGAGATGGTATGAAGAAGATAATCAAAAAAAAAAGGAGAGGAGTCTACCCCAAAGGGTAACCTACTATAGAATGAAGATGACAGAAGAGTGAACCTAAAAGAAGAAATCACAATCAAAGGGAGGCAATGTTATGTTGTAAATGTTGAAGGACTTGTTGATGCTGAAGATATAGACCGAGTACTAGTTTGGAGAAGTGAAATTGAAAATTTGTATTGTTGTCAATGTATATAATTGATTTTCTTATGTAATGTAAAATATTATGTTATGTGTTCATCAATGCTAAAGGGGGACATTCTTAGCCCTAACCAATATTGTAATTGATAGCAGGATATTGTTAGGTGATGATGTTATGAATGTATGTAAAAGAGTCATACCAATTGTTATATTATCATCAATGTCAAAGTCTTAGTTGTTTGGACATTATGCTAACTCAAGAAAGTACCATATCATTAGATTGATGAAGAGGATTTGAACAATCTATGATGAAGATAGAGTTGATATATAAGGTATACAATCTGTACTTGAATGAGCTCAACAATGATTATGTAATATTGGTTTGATTATGCAATGAATTGAAGATTACAAGGTTAACTGAGTCACAAGTTTAATGAAGGGAGACTGTATTCACCAAGTGACTACAGTATTGCTCAAGTGATTGGTAAAGGAAGAAAGAAAACAAAATGTTTCTTGAGAAAATCAGTAGTAACTGAGTTATATGTTACCTGAGTAAATGGTATGTTTTCTGAGTGACAACTAGTTGAACAAGTTTGGAAAATTGGAACCTGTGGCCAACTTTTGATGAAAATGTGGAAAGTTCAAGAAGGTTTAAAGTCAAAGTCAAATTTTCTTAGGAGATCTATGGCTGAGAAAATTAGATAAGGATCTAATGAAGGAAATTAAATGAAGATAAGGATGAACACAAAGTTCTATGTAAAGATATATTTTATAATGCCTAAATTTATTGTATAAATAATTATATTGTAAACCTAAGATCAATGATTTTGATTAAGTGGAAAAAGATGGAAGGCTATGGAAGTATTGAGAAAACTATTTAAGGAGGAGAACAATATAGTTTTATGCTATTGATGATATTGGTTTTAAAAAGTTGTTGTTGGTTGACTACAAAATAAGAGTCAAGGAACTAGTTGAAGGTTGTTGTGAAGAGTAAACTTGTTGAAAGTAAAGAGAATAGAGTTGAGACAGGTAAACTATGAAGAGTGGAGGAAAGTCAAGAAGCAAAGTTGAGAAAAGGAAGAACCAGAAAAGTGGGAAAAAGATAGTAAAAGAGCAAAAATAGAGATCTAAATAAGAAAAGGTAGTTGTTATTCTTAACAGATCACTTTATACTATTATTGTTTAACCATTGTTGCAAAAAATCTTGAAAGTGTCGAGTGGACCTAGCAAGTCTGTGAAATCCTATATGATAACATTGATTAGTGGTGTTTTTAAATCCTTTAAATTAAGGTACTCTTTTTAGTCAAGGACAGGGAGTGATAACATCCAGATGATCTTTTGGTGAAATCCTCTAACATCACCACCTTAAAAAAGTGTATGTAACTTGTAACAAGGTTTTCTCCTAGTAGAGCTCACTTTAGAAGATTAAAATTTTTGGATTGTTGGTCCTAGGTGGTTTTTCCCTTAACATGGTTTCCACATCAAATATTGGTCTCAAAATTTGTGTGAATGTTATTTGTGTTGCAAGTTATTTTATATATTTTAATAGTTTACTGCAACTCGGTAATAATTAAGATATCACTAGGTAATAAATGAAAATTTACTAACAATTAGTAATACAAGAAATAGTTTGATAATAATCTACATTAAAGTGTTTGAAAGAATTCATTAACGATTGCATTGATTAATTGAAGTTATTGTTGTTGATGTTTATGATGCTTTGATGGTGTTGATAAGTTTGAAGGGACTAGGAGATGATTGGACATAATTGATTCACGTGCACCCCGCCCACTGCTCTCTCCCCCCCCCCCCACCCTCCCCTTGACCCCCAAGTTATCTAACATGAATAATGTGAAGAATGCCTCATTGTAGACATCCTCTCTTGATGTCCAACAAAATTTTTGATCTTGAAGAGGAAATTCTCATAAAGGATCATTGAATCTTTGAACACCTTAAATACTTGATAGATATCTTCTTGCTTGAATGCTTGAGCTTGCCTTGTGATTTCTTCCTTGCAACTTGATGATAGCTTGATATAAAAATGAGGTGCCTAAGCTTCGTTTTATAATTATTTTTACGTGCAAAAATAAAGCAAGCTAACAGGATCACCTGATAATTAAATTTAAAACCTTAAGAAAAGATTGGGCCCAAAATCCAAAATCCCTAGCAAATAGGTCAACTTGGGGTTAGCCTATTCTAGAAGAGGTTGACCTAAGTTTACTATTCTAGGATTGGTCTACAGGGATCCATCCTTGAAGTCTTAGAGACTACATTGGTGAAACTAGAAAATATGGAGCAAAATAGGAGAAAGAGGTGATGAAGCACAAATCCATCCTTGGTCCATAAGGTCATTAAAGGATGGGAGCTAAAAGGTCTTAAATAATGAGTGTGCCCATTTTAAGATGGTACATTTACCCCTCACTATAGTGTTAGTATGAGTTTCCTCAAACTCATGGTAAGGTAGATCAAAAGAAAGAGTTGATCTTATCATGACTAAGGAGACAAAGAATCCATCAAGCCTCCAATAGACTAAATTATTCATCATATCTAAAGAAAAAATAAGAGAGATTCCACTAATAAAAAAGTGTAACCAACTTGCCCAATAAGGTTTTTGTTCCTTATTGTGAACTACACTGAAATAGAAAGGTGTGTTAAAACAAAAGATGGTGTTGAATGGTTTAGCAAGTGTGTGTGGTGTGTTATTAAACCCATTAAAGATGAATTGAATGGTCTAGAAAGTGTGTGTGGAATTTTATTCAATTCATAAAAAGGATTCCTCCTCAAGGGAACTCCATGTCCCCAAAAATAAGAATTAGAAAGATGACCTAGGCATAAGGATGTGTCTCCTTAAGGGGTCAAAAACATGATATGGCTTCTCAAACTTTAAATAGTCAAAAGAAGGATCAAGAAATGATCATCCCTCTTGGACTATTGATAATCTAAAGAGGAAACAAGAGAGAGGATTGGGACTCTTGGACTTTTAGTAATCTAAAGAGAGATCCAAAAGAACAAATATCAAGCTCCCATGAACTTTCAATAGTTCAATAGAGGAAACTAAACTATCAATGTACATCTATACAATAGTGAGCAAGGTGTATGCCTCGACATTAAAGAAATTGAAAATGCCTTAACAAGAGAAATATCTTTGACAAAAGTGTACATGCATCCACTAAGAATGTTTCCATTAGGAAACTTACCCAAGACAGAATAGTTCAAGGAAAATAAACACGTGGAAAAAGAGAGAATGTGAAGGGATATACTAACTTTTGGGTCACCGTGATCATATGGTAATATGTAATATTTTATCAAGTATGAAATTTCATAATTACCCAAAGGATATATAAATACAACACAATGGAGAAAAAAAAAATGTAAGATATACAAAGAAGAGTTTTTTTTAGGTCGGCAACACAAAGACCAAAAAGAATCAGTGCAACTATATTGAAAGCATCTAATAAAACTACACAAGGGGACATATGTGGATAGTAGAACATATACAACATAACATCTAATTACATATAGAAGAAGAGAGATACAAATACAAGAATGTATTACATGTTTGATTACTTTATCATCTCGTGCCAAGAGAATAACAAGAATCATCTAAACCAATCTAGGAAAAAACATATAACAAAGAGAACAACATAGGGGAAATGCAACACAGAGTCACAAAGACTACCATTCTAGAGAATTCAACATCAAGTGTGTCATGTGCCCCTATCTCAACCTATTACATTAGGAAAGGGTGGGTGACTCACAAGAGGAAAAATATTGAACACAGTAGGAACCACCACCAGATCCAAGCAAGGACTTTGGAGAAGTCATTGTGCTCTTCATTAGGACTAACTTTTATCTACATAGAAAGCATGTTAGGAAAATCATAATCCATATTAATATTTTCATATTTATCATCACTAACATGTGCAATAGATGTTGATATCTCTAACTAATGTTGTCTATTAATGTTTAACACTCGGTCATTTACAAGGCAGAGTCAGACGATCATCACTACAACCAAGATACTCTATGGGAGCCGAGTAAGTGTATGGTCACCACATGTATTCTATATGATTTGAGATCAACAATGATTGAGAATTTTTAAGCATATAAGTATTGAGTTACATTGTATCTACCAAGCACAATACAAACTGAGGAATATCAATGTCGAGTATCATAAAATAGTAAAGGTCGACCAATGCAGAGTTTACATAAATGTCAGGAATGGAACAAATTTTGAGGTAACCCATTTTCAAGCTAACTTGGAAGGACAATTTAATATATGTAGAGGTTTTTATAGAGAGTTTTACACATTTATGAAGTGGATTATAGATCTCTATGTTTTGTGATCAACAATTTAGATGAGGAGGCAAAATATGGAAGTTTCTAGAAAACTCTTTATAGAACTCTTTAAATGGAGATGATTTTAACCTAGATCATGTGTGGTGTATGGAAATGAGATGAAAGGAGAAGGGTGTGTATGCAAATAAGGAGTAACATGTGAATAGTGAAGTGAAAAATTGAGATCAAATCAGAAGTCAGTGAAAGTGTTTTGTTATCTCTTAACATAGTAAGTGACTTATTCAGAGCAGTGAAGAGGAAAGTAAAGAATCATCAAATTAGAAGAGAAGATCAGTTAGTAAAGAGAAGACTCAAAATCTTCTTACAAATCATACTAAGATTTTGGTACTAAATCAGTTCTAATCAACTTGAATCAAGGTAAATCTCTTAATAGAGTGATCTTAACAAATCTTTGTAAATCTCCTAATAGAGTCCTTACTTTTTTGTAAGTGTTAAATCCTCTAACAAGGTGAGATCTATCAATCTCAATGCTTTTAACAAGTTAGACCCCTCATAGGGTAGATCATATATTATGATCAAATATTGTAGCCCTAAGAAGTTAACTTTATTATTGCAGTAGTGAAGATTTGTGGATATCATCCCCACCCACATTTTACCTTCACCTTGGAGGGTTTCTGGATAACAAATATTATGTTATGTGTTTATTTTCACACATGTGATAGATCATATTTACATGTTTCAACAAGTTTATTATTACAATTTTTACATTCACAATTTAATTGATGAATGTGAATGAATTGGTGAAAAGAAAAAGTGCTTAAGATTCTGATTCACCACCCCCCCCCCCCCCCCCCATTAGTATCTTGTCATCCTATTTAGGACTCCATCAATCAACAATTAGTATCAGAGCATTGGTTTTTTAAGTGAAACTTAATTGCTTGGAGATTGAATCTTGGAGATGGAGTATTTTAAACTAGACAAGGATAGTGACAATCACGTGATTGACATCCAACTCATACTGTTGAAACTTGAGAAAGTAGGAGAAGATTTGAAGTCCAAATGACAAAGCATTTGAAAATCTACTTTAAAAGAACAAACTCCTGAGTGAAGAAATAAGAGGACTGAAAAGAGAAGATGAAATCCAATCAGTAAGACTATGTGAAGTGACTGAACAAAAGAAGAAAGTTAAAGAGGATAGGATTATGGTTGAGGAAAATAAAAGGGTACCATACTTGGAGAAATGATATCAGATGTATAGAAGTTCACAAACACTCAATTTTACATGATGAATCAATTGATGCTTACAAATCAGGAATTGAATCATAAGTATGTGGAAATAGAAAATCTCAAATCACAGAAGGACATACTGAAGAATTAATTGAAAATTTAAAAAGAATCTACGGAGAGATTAAACAAACCAAAATAAGTAATGAAGTATTTTAAAGAACTTATGAAGTCATCTAATAGTTCTGATGGCTTAGGATATTCATACATTGAGCAAGGAGAATCATCTAGGAATGGAGAATTGAGGAATGCGAAGTCAAAGGAAAAACCAACATGCTATCACTAGGAAAACTTGGTCATACTGCAAATATTTTTTGAAGCAAACATGGTATGCAAAATCCTAAACGTAAATTTACTAGTTACTATTTTATTGCAAGACACAACAAAATCCAATACATGAGTGTAGGTGAAGAATGAGGAATGCATCTACTACACCTAGATTTGAAGGATATTGTCATAATTGTCAAAAGTATGGGCATAGAGCATATGAATGTAGATCTTAGAAAAAACCTAATTGGACAAATTAGAGGTAGAGTTATGTACCTAACAATGCATGTTCCAAATGTCACAAGTTTGGACATCTAAACAAGAATTTAAGGACTCAAGTACATTCAGTAAATCAAACAAAAGATGAAGGCAAAGGAAAAGTATACATTGAGCAAATAAAGAAGGAAATGAAACAAAAATGGAAAAAGGAAGCATAAGATGGAAATAGTGGAGCAAATGGAGTTGAGGTCACCCAATCCAATGGAGAAGGTGATCATGTCATCTCAAATTAAGGAAAAAAGGTATGTATGGAAATGTATATTTAATTGATATATCATACATAAATTCCTTACATGAAATGTGCTAAAAGTTCATATTTGCATATTATTAGTTGTGTGTAGAGTTGCCTTCTCTTTTTCTGAGGACCTCCTTCAAATCCTTACCTATCTTTGTTCGAAGCCTTCTCCTCACCACTTATGTGTTCACTGTCCCTTGAAGTAGCTGGTCGAAGTCACAAGCTTCCACAGTTGTGATCCCTTCCTTTGAACTGCTTTGAACCACATTGAACCTTGGTTCAAATTAGTTCAAAGTAATTCAATCTAAGATTTTCATACTAACACTTTTTCTTTGGCAAGAAATATTCTTCATGTGGCAGCTTTCTTTGAAGCACTTTGAAGCACTTTGAATCTCAGTTCAAAGCAGTTCAAAGTAGTTCTTGATTGGAATGATCGGTGGTAATTTATTTCTGAAGTACGATGCACTGCCTTTTCACAATCAATTGATGGTCTTGTCAGAATATCAAGAATCAAAAGATTTTGCCCTTTTTTCAAGGAGAAAGTCATCATCATTAGAAGTGGGAGAATAGATCTTTGATTTGAGGAATGATTAGATATTGTACAAAATCAATCATTGTTAATTCATGTGAGAAGAGAAATCATTAAATGAAAAGCTCATGCAGCAATGCTTCAAACATGCCAAGCTTGATGTGAGGTGATATGTCATTATGCCTATTAATTATCTAGTACTTTTGCATGTAAACCTCTCCTTTAATAAAACCCATTTAGCAGCTTTGTAAATTACTTTGCAAAAAGCTAATTTCAAAGAGAAGGAGCTATTAAGGAAGATAGAAGAAGTTATTTGGTTTTCAACAGAAAGCAGGTGAGAGTTTAGAAATCTTTGTTTTGTTCTACAAATCTGTTATTTTCAAAGGATTGTCTGTCAGAGGTTTTGCTTGTTTTGTTGAGAATGAAGCCAGTCTTGCACTTTTTTGGTAATGCTTCTAGCCTTGAATGTAAGAGACCAGTGATCTATGATACAAACTTAGAAGGGGTGAATGTAGAGAAGCTACAAATGAATTTTCTTGAGAATACTGAGGAGATTAAAGGATGCATGGAAGTGTTAACAAGTAGGTTAATTAAAGCTACTACCTTTCCTCCTACCTTCGTAAACCCTGAGCTTCTGCAACTTTTCATTGACCATTATGATGTAAGGAGTAAAAGCATAGTAAGTAGGAATGGTAACACCATACTTTCCATCTCAAGAGAAACAATTTCATCTGTTGTACAACTAACAGCAAATACCTTTGCCACATTCTCACCCACTTAGGCTTTAGCCGAATACCAAAAAACCCCTAACGTATTCTGAAACACCCTTGCTAGGAAATGGACAGAAGTTAACTATGGAGGTGGGTCTAGGTTGCCCAAGGTCATTACTAAGGATCACATGAAACCTTATATACATGACCTGGTTGTATTGTTGCATAGAGTGAAGGGTTCAACTAATGTATATTTGTTTGAAGAGTGGATGTATAGGTACATTGAGATTATCTTAAAGGGTGAGAAATGGATGGATTGGGTGGAGATCTTTTCCAATTCCTTGAGGAATCAACTCAAATGTGCCAAAGAATCTCGCAAAGATTTCTATATGGCCTCGTATTTAACTTATTGTATTGCCTGTACATGTGATCTCACTATCCTTCCACATGGGGTATGGAATGAAGGGATAACCGTCTTTCAATATTGTCCTTTGTTGCAGAAAGATAGAGTTTTAGAGGATTTTCGTAAGGTGCATGATGTATTGTATGGAAGTGTTTATCTAGCTCTGAAAAGTGTTTAGATGTCACAACTTTCTCCTAAATTGCAGAGGCTAGTTCAACAGTATTGGAGTCACTTCATTCAATTTCCTGGGTTCACATATTTGAGAGTCAGAGGGTTTGAAGATAAACCTGTGAAGTTACCCCGATATGCCCTTGATTATTTCATTTTTGCCGAGTTATGCGGATAGCTTTCCTCTGTCATCAAAGATAATCTTCCTTAGGAGAATTGGGAAATGGATTTCCCTATCAAATTGGGCTCCTTATTCTATACTAATATGAATAATTCTTCCATCATCAGAAGCAATTTGCTGGGATTCAATCTTGGTTTCTATCGCAACAAGAGAAACTTTGATAGTAAGGGATATGTAGCTCTAACCCTTGGCCTTGAAATCAACCCTTCAGTTGCTCCTCATCTAGAAGATCTATGGAGAGATTGTGGAAATGAGGAAGAAGTATTGAAGAAAAACCATTCTAGATTAACCTTACAGCAAATTAGTTCCTTCAGATTGAAATTCAAAACACAAGGAATTATTGAAGATGGTTCATACCTAATTGAACCCAGTTGGGAGGAGTCAAATGAGGCAAAGTTTCTAGTAGTAGACTGGAGCAAAGAGGAAGAAGATGATATTAATTTGAGGGCTAGATCTATATTAACCTATAAAAATGATTGGTTATAGAGGAAAAGAAGAGGAAATATCAATGAATCTTCTCCTAAGGTGATTTCTTCCCCAGGGCCACTTCAATCTGACATTCCATTTTCTCATATTGTAGGTGATGCACTGATTCCAAATAAGAAAGTGAGATCCCCTCCCCATTCACAAGCTACGGCTCCTAGGATGAGATCCTAGTCCAAGTCTAAAGACTTGAAGCAACCTAGTATCTAGAAGAAGAAAAATGACATCTCAGGGGTAGGATTCAGATGATAAATTTGTTTTCCCTGATGGGGCAGATGGCGAGGTTCAATTCATTGAAGCCCCAAAAGTAGATCAACCCAAGTCCTTAACTCCAACTAGAGACACTCAGGTGATGTCAACTACTCCTATTGTTCCTTTGTGGTCGTCGAATTCAATCAACAAAAAGTGGAGTCTACAGATAGTATCCACACCAGTAAAGGACATAGTCACTAGATACGTGGCCAGAGGTTCTAAAACAAAGAAAGTGAAAATGGATGCTTGTCTCACCAAAGACCCGATAATAGGAAAAATCATAGCAGAGGTGGCTACTTATAAACAAAAGAAAGAGACTGGGGAGATTGACGATGAAGGGTTCAAAGTTACTTCTATTGAACTAGGTGCTATTAATAGGAATATTGGCAATAATTTCTTTAAGATTTTTGTTGACCACATGCTCACACAATCAGAGAAAGATTCTAGAGAAAAGAAAGAATTGAAAGAAATGGTGGTGACAATGGCTGCATACATCGATTCGCTGATCAACCTAGGGGTTGCTCCCATAATCCAGATTCCACAACCTTTCGACCCAAACTCTGTTGAGAGCTAGCAGCTGATGAAATAGATGCAGAGGGGAAAACTGCTAACTGATGCCATGACAAACTGGGTGAATAAGATAGTAGACCAGGGAAATAAATTTATTTCTGAAGTTACTAGTGTTTACTCCGAAGGTGAAGCACTGCTAGGGGAGATCCAAACCTTGATCCCAGTGTGGGAAACAGAACTAGCACGTTGCCAAGTTGTGGTTTTCCAAGTATCAGAGGTTGAAAAATTTGGGGTTCTCAAATTCTTGAATGAAAATCCTATGAAGACTGTGGAACCTTGCATGCTTTTTATTTTGAAAGATAATATGAACTGGAAGGAGTCCATCTACAAAGAAACCATCAAAGAGATACAAGGCATCAAAAAAAAGATCACAAAAATGCATGAGGAACTAGTAAAGGACATGAAGATTGTCAATCCTACAGGCATCTTACAACTTGATGAAGGAAATATGGACACTGCAGTATTAACCAGGAGTTTCACCGGAGTAGTAGAATAGATCAGAGACAAAGAATCACTAAAGGTTGATGATTTCACCTCATTAGCAAGCATCAAATCCATGTTGCACCTTAATGAGAATCTGATGCCATGTCAGAATCTGAAAGTGAAGGAGTATAGGTCACAAAAAGATGCATGCAAAGCCTAGTTGATGAGCTTGAAAAACCCATACTCCCATGCCATGTAGGAATTCATGTCCACATTTTAGAGTTGGAAGCTAGTGCTCCAAACTGTCAGAGAGGAGGAGAAAATTGATGAAGATACCAAAAACTAAACTGTCACCTATTGGCGCTCTTTCTTTTTGATAACTGCATTCTATTTTAATAACGGATTCTTGTATTAATTTGATAGGGCTGGGTTTTGATGGAGACCCTTCAGATCTAAAAAACTATAAATGTTGGGGCATTGAACTGTGTTTTTTTTGGGAAAATAGGGGATAGAAGATAGAAGTTAGATAGTAGCATTTTGATATAGATTTTTTTGGATAACAGTGATTAGTGATAGTATATGAATGTTTTGGCTTTCAAAGACTTGGTTCATTGAAATTTGAATATACATATATGAAGAATTTTGAATTATGCTTTGAAACTTTGTGTTCAGAGTGTTGAATCATTATTACTTTGTGGATGTGATTTGGCGATTCAAAAGTTCCAGATTGTTGTTACTTGGTTGTAAGTTCTTTTAGTTTCTTTTTTTTTTTTGTGTTAGTGATGCATGTTGAAATTTTAGCAAAAATTCATTCTTTGAAGTGGGTTTTCTTTTTATATCAGTTGAACCTATCCATCTTTAAGTAGTCTTTTGATAATTTCCTCACTACCCAGGAGTAGTTGAAAGACCCTTATGCACTTTCGGGAAAAAGTGTGAAAGTAATTTTCAATTTATTTTAAATTTGGTAAGGGAGCTATACCTTCAAAAAATTCAAAGAGGAATTGTAAAGTAAAAATAATGCTTTCTCAACTATAGTGAGCGATTCTGTTCTTTTATAATATTGGGTATAGAGTAAATTTGATAAACTATTTAAAAGGACAATCTGTTCACTAACACATATATGAAGATGCATAAGAATAGATTTATGGAAGATTGTCGAACATTAGTAAAATTTATATGTTGATCGAGCAATTACAACATGGACTGAGCATTTCAGAATTGATATGGAAGAGATCAAGTTGTAAAGTAAAAGGCATCAATATCAAACGAGATAGTTGGCTTCCACCTACCTCAGTACACAACATTAATAGAGACCCTACATCAATCAAAAGAAGGTATATGTCAAATTTTAAAGATATTATCTCATACCTTGCATACAAATTTCAAGAGCAAAGAGAAATTTGGTGATTTGAGTGAAGAGTAAAAGATTTAAAGAGCGATTTAGATGAGAAGCCTGGAAAATTGATTATTTGAACTATTCAAAATATTTTAGAGGAGAAAATAAAGACTTCAAACCCTAATAGAGAATATGGGAACTTTAGATATTTCTAGAATGAGCCAAGAGGTTAGTAAAATCCAATTGCTAAAGAGTGGTTCTTGTCCTCCACCAAAGTTTTGTGCTATTCCAGATATTATGATGAAAGAAGATTTTATGGATGCACTATCCTCGATACCACCCAAAGTTATTATGATCCATGATGTTAGGGAATACTATATATGTAAGATCAAAGAATTAAGAGATTATGCTTGATCAAAGAAGCATGAAAGAAGCTATGTAAAGTTGTTGAAAGGAAAGGTTTAACTCGTGCCCTAGAATTCCCAAGAAATTTCAAGATTGAATGGATTAAAGTTGTTTTGAGTAGAATCCATGATATGAAGTATTGGTTACAGAATGGACCCGTGAAGATCACAAAGAAAATGATTCACAGAGTCATAGACTATCCAACCCTAGATAAGAAGAAAACCACGCAATGCCTAATTCAAGAAGAAATTAAGGCAAACACAGGTGCTGAGTGGAATGGAAAAGGAATGTCCATTACAGACATTTTTTATCCACTAATTGAATTTTCTATGAGGGTTATAGCTCACAAATTTTACCAATCAAGTAGATTAAATAGTGTGCCATGTATGGTAGTGGATTAACATGGAAGATAGTGATGAAAGATCATGAACATGATCTTTTCAAGCTATAAAGACTACAACTTGAAGAGAATTTATCATCTATCAGGAAAGCAAAGAATTCATTATGTAAGTTTGGATCCCTTGTTGCATGTATTTTCTTTTATATCCAGAGATATTTTCCTAGTGTTGGTGATGTTGTTTTGGAACAAGACAAACTAGTGACTAGATAGATTAATGAATACATTACTCAATTAGGAGAAAATTTTGAGAATATTATGGATGCTTATTTTGAGGAATTCAAGAAAAGAATGAAGATAAGGATGAGGATACCTGAAGAATTGGTTACAAGGTCCTACAATGACATATTTTTTCTTGTAGACATAGAAAATGTTTTTGTATAGGCAGTGAAGCCAAGGAAGGCTTGGTTACAAAGTTTTGATTATAAAATTGATAGTGGTTTAGTGAGTGCAAATATTGTTGCACTATTTAAAAGAAGAAATTGACACTAAGGCTAAATCTTTTGGAAGACATAAGGAAGCTAAGGAAAAAATAACTATAAATATCAAAATAGCTTCTAAGGAGAAGAAAATGAAAATAATTATTGAAGATCTAGAAGAAAAACTAGGCACCCTAGGCAAGGGAAAGAAACCATTGTAGTTAACACAAGGTCTTGGAGAGGATGAAGAAAAATATTGTGGGCATAAAGAAGAGGAAGAAGAAGAAGATGAAAAGGGTAAAGCCCTACTTTTTGTCACTCCACCAAGAATGAAGGAACAATGAACTAAGAAGAAGCCAGTAGAGATACCCCTCTCTCCTCCAATGCCAACTACCCGAGAACTAGGGTAGTTGATAGTGCCAAGAAGACTACAAAGTAGAGAGAAGTAGAGACCACAAAGCCCACTACCCCTAAACCTAAAAGAAGGATATTGGTCAGAGGACCACCCAAAGGGAAATCAAAGTATATTGAAGAGGTATGTGTAAATCTAATAATATCTTTAGGATTATCTAGGTTTAGATTTTTAAAGTATGATACACTAGATAATACTAACAGAACCAAAATTGAGGAGGCTATGGTAGATATCATTGCTATTCATAAGCTAGCCCCTAGTGAAATTAAGAAGAAGATACCTAAGGACTTATATAAGATATTGGGAAGAAGATTGCAGTAGGCAGAGGAAGAAGAGAAAAAGATAAGAACTAGAACCCTAGTCAAAGTTATGCCTTATCTATCCCAGGATCATCAAAAAACATTTTTGGTGAAGTATAGGAGCATACTTTTTCCTAAGAATAGAATTTTTTTAATTTTTATAGAATAAAATGGAAGCTATAGAATGGTAGGATGAATTTATTTGGAGAAGAATTTTTGGGTTATCAACCAAGGGAGCAGAGACAGAGAAAGAAATGGTGGCCATCAAAGATGATCATAATAGTGGAGAAAGTTTATGTGTGCCAAGTTTGCAAGGTAGCATGTCACCATCATATGCTGACACCCTTGACACTCTAGAGGCCAAGAAATAAAAGGCTCATAGGTAAAGAGGAAAGAATTGAGGTGAAAGAAACAAGTATAGATAGTAAGACAGTTTTAGCACCTCATATTGAGGAAAATAAAGAGATAAGTAGAGTTGAACTGAGTGTGACCATTATTGTCTCGAGCATTGATGCACAAGAATGACCAAGTGGTAAAACTCCTTTACCAACTCCCAAAGAAGTTTCAAGTAGTAGTGTTCCTTCATTGAGCAAAAGAAAAGAAATAAAGGATGCTTCATCATATATTGAATTCAGTCTTGATGGAAAAATTGAGATGTCACAAATAGGCTTGGCAAATCTCACCTTAGAAAAAACAATTTTGTTACAAGAGGTTTTGGCAAAATTGAAATGACAAGAAGAGTTAAGGAGAGAGCATAAGAAAAAATAGGTACTTTATGATGTGAAAAACATTTTTTTTGATGCTTTTGATATTCAAAATTCTGATGAAGAAGCTCCAATCATCACCCATCTTGTAAGTATAGTTGAACAAGTAAATGGTGGAAATATAGAATCAAATGAAAAATTAATGGATTGGTCAACTAGAAGATTTGAGAATATGGTTGTGGACAAATTTTCCATAATAATTGTTCAGCACAAAGTGTAATTGCAAGAGCCTATATAGGTTATGATAGGTGTTATACAGAAAGTACAAGATTTGTACAATATTTTGACAAATGTGCCAAGATTCATAAATGATATTTAGACACAAGTACACCAAATTCAAGCTGAGATGAAGAGATCCAGCAATATTATTTCATAGTGAGTAGGATCTAGCACTCATCATTATAATAAGTTAGCAAATGCTCAAGGCACATTGGCCAAGCTTCAGAGAGCTGACAACAACATGAGATCCAAATTTATCTCTACACAAGCAATAATGATACCTCATTTTGAGGTCATGCAAAGAGAGATGAAATAAGCCCAAGATCTTATTAAAGAAGATCATAATCTTTTAGTGGCTGACAACTTAATTGGTTTAGCTACAATATTATAGTTGCAGAATCACATTTTGAGTGCAGCAAGAATCACATGGGATCATGAACTATTCATGATCACCTAAGTTCATAAGACATTCATTGAGAAAAATGGTTTACTTCCACCTATTGAACCCCAACATTAGTTACATATGTGTTCAAAAATAAGGGGGAAATGGGTTTGCATCTAAAGGGGGGAATGAATGCATTTTGTTTTCATAGAGAACACTATATGAATAAGTATTCATTTTACATTATTTATTCATTATTCATTTTTGGCATAAGTCATAAGACATAGGGGGAGAGCTCGTTATCAAATTGTACTTGTAAAAATTTAAATATGAGAAAGTGTTTTTTCCACTAATGTTAAAGGAGGGGATTGTTGGTATCTCTAACTAATGTTGTCTATTAGTGTTAAACACTCATTTACAAGGTAGAGTCAGATGGTCATCATTATAACTAAGCTACTCTATGGGAGTCAAGTAAGTGTATGGTCACCAAGTATTTTCTATATGAGCCAAGTTGAATAGTGACTGAGAAGTTTCAAGAATACAAGTGTTAAGTTACATAGTATGTGCCAAACACAGTACAAACTGAGCAACAAAAATGTCTAGAATCATAAAATAGTAAAGGTCGAGCAATGCAAAGTTTACATAAATGTCAAGAATGGAATAGATTTTAAGGTAAATAATTTTTGATCCAACTTGGAAGGAACATCTAATATATGTAGAGGTTGTTATAGATATTTTTACGTGTTTATGACATGGATCACATATCTTCATGTTTTGTGATCAACGATTTGAATGAAGAGGCAAAATACGGAAGTATCTAGAAAACTCTTTACGAAACTCTTTGAATCAAGATGATTTCAACCTAGATCATGTGTGGTATATGGAAATGAGATAAAAGGAGAAAGGTGTGTATGTGAATAAGGAGTAACATGCAAATAGTGAAGTGTAAAATTGAGATCAAATCAAAAGTCAATGAAAGTGTTTTTTTATCTCTTAATAGAGAAAGTGAATTTTTCATAGTGGTGAAAGGGAAAGTAAAGTATCATTAGATTAGAAGAGAGGATCAGTTAGCAAGGAGAAGACACAAAATCTTCTTATAGAGTACACTGAGAGTCAGGTATTGAACTAGTTCTAATCAACTTGAATCAGGGTATATCTCTTAACAGAGTGATCTTAATAGATCTTTGTAAATGTCCTAACAGAGTCCTTAACATCCTCTAACAAGGTGAGACCTAGCAGTCTTAAATTATTTTATAGGGCATACCCCTCATAGGGTAGATCATATATTATGATGAAACATTGTAACCCTAACAAGTTAACTTTATTACTGCAATAGTGAAGATTTGTGGATGTCATCCCCACCCTAGTTTTACCTTCACCTTGGAGGATTTTTGGATAACAAATATTATGTTATGTGTTTATTTTCATGCATGTGATAGATCAAATTTCATGTTTTAGCAAGTTTATTATTACAAGTTGTATATACACAAGTTAATTGATTAATGTGAATGAATTGGTGAAAAGAAAAATTTCTTAAGATTTTGATTCACCCCCCCTCCCCCTCTCAGCATCTTGTTATCCTATTTATAACTCCATCAGTCAAAAATAGAATCATCATCAAGTGTATCTTCAATATCAAGATTAATAGAATCTAAAATAAAAATAGAATCATCATGTTAATCCATTTTCATAGCATTATGATTAACTTCCTCCACATGCTCAAGCATGAATTAATTAGAAGTTTGAGAAGAAATAACTTAGGCCTTAGCCTTAGATTGATGGTTCTTACAACACTAATGAGCATGTTGCTTATGAACTCTTTTATGGGATAAACTTGAAGGATTAGGATCAATAATAATAGGTTCCAAAGGGGGAACAACTACAAGTTGATGAAAGGTAGGTGATAGATGCAAACGAATCAATCATAGTGTTGGGGTCTCACAATGCACGCCCCATTTCTCCTAGAAATTGGGAACCCTTAGTAAATTTGTTTCTCCTAGACCCCTAGTTTGGGGCCTCAATCTTTTTTTTTGGACTCCTCAAAAGTCCAAGCCAAGCCTTGGTCTCTGACTAAGGAAGTTTGGGGTGTCAAAACTAGTGTGAAAGTGAGATTTTTGAAGTTATTAGTGCAAAAATGCATGCCAGTACTCTAGCACACCACATTAGGCTGTATAGGTCTACAAGTTTAGATTTATCTCCCTCTAGAGATGCACACATGTGCACTTGTACATGTGCACACCTCTAAAGGGTGCACACCTATGGAGGTGCACACCCAAGCTTAGGCTTTATATAAACCCTAGAACCTCCCCCCCCCCCAACACCTTCATTCTTCTTTGTGTACTCCCAGAACCTACACCCTTGCAACCTACACTCCCTCTACAAACCTACAACCAACACAAATAACTTAAGACATCAAAAAATGTGGACTTGCACACCTCCTCAAGGTGCACATGTATGGACCTTCTTTTTCACTTCTTAAACAATAAAAAAATCTAAGACAAAGAAAGACACTAGAAGGTCCACACATGTGCACCTCCCCAAGGTGCACATGTGTGCACCTTTTCAAATGCACTAAAGGCATATAATAGTGTGCACATGTGCACCCCATCAAGGTGCACATTTGTGCACCTTTTGTGCAAAACATAAGGGATTAAGTTTACCCCCCTCCAAAGCACTACCATAGTGCATGTGCACCAAGGTGTGCATGTGTGTAATTACACTAAAATGCTCATTTGGAGACCATTCAGTGCACCTAGTACACCTGTAAGGGTGTGCTAGTGTGCTAAATTGCATATTAGGGCTAATAAGTGGGATAGACTAGTTTTGGACTATTTTGGGTCATTTAGTGCTAGGTTTTGGCATGTTACGGTTTGTTTTGGTCCAATTTTACCTTTCCAAACTAATGCCTACTTTCTCGTGTAGATAAAATGGCATCATCATCATCCTCAATGGTAGAAAAGATAGTTCCTAAAATATTTTTCTTCAAGTACCAAGGTACACCTAGAAAATCTCACTTTCAGGATGGACATGCAGAGATCAGAGATACTGAGTTCAAGCATATTGATTGGAACACCTTCCTCATCATATGTGGCTAGCCTATGGAAAGGTCTGCTATGGTATATGAACTCATGCATTCTATCATAGTCAATGTAGCCTCACATCCAATTTTAGTACAATCTTTAGAGTTGATCATGACCTTGGTAGAACATTATGTCTCTAAAGAAAAGGTTATGGAGAGTGTCATTGGAGAAATAGTTCTCGACCTTTGACCTCAAACTAATAAGAAGGTTTTCTATCTCCCAAGGGAAGATCAATACCTACATATCACATATGAAGGAGCTGAGAGGTAATACCAAGAGAATGAGAAGGAAGAAAAAGAGATAATTCAATCATCCTTCTTGATTGATAGAACACTAGTAGGCCACAGAGTCAGTAAAGTGAACATGACCCCAAGGGTACATGAAGGATGATATTGGAAATGTAATTGTTCTTTTGAGTAGAGTGATGGGACTTCTGATGGCTGGACATTTTGAAACTTGGATGGTCTACTTTATAGAGACAATCAAAACAACAAGAATTCCAATTGACTGGGCTACAATTCTGAGTGATAACCTAGATGAGTAGTTGGTAGCTATCAAGGCTAACCCCAAATTCTATAAGACATCATTTTTGGTGTACTTATGGATGGCCTGAATGATAGACTACCCAGGATTTTATAAGAAGGGAAGCATACAACATGCTAATGCATGGCCTTATGTGGTGTATCCTCAACTAGTCAAGAAGAAGCTCTCAGAGCAGAGTGTGGAGTACAAGATAGTAAATTATGGCTTTATATTTGCAATCATCTAATTCATGGAGGTTGATTATGCCAAAAGAATGTCAATAGAAGCAATAGATCAAATCATAGAGATTGGCACTGTAGACACTCAAAAATGGTTCACATCTATGACTTCATCACTTCTTCATACTAATTTGTCCCATTTTCTCATTCTACTAACTCTGATCTTTTGGCCAAATTGACCATATTTTGTCATTTGTATCCCCTTTCACATCAATTTCATATCAACTCGAAACCATTTCAAATCAACTCAAAATCACCCCAAATCAACTCAAAGTCACTTGAAATCAGTCCTAATCAACCCAAAACATATCAAACATCCCAAATCAATCATCATTTATCTGCTCCTAGGTATTGTTGTGGCTTTCAGTGTCTTGGAAACCTATCAATCTTATTAATCTGACCTTAGTACTCTCATGGCTCTTAGTGCTAGGTCAAACTATCATTCATGTCATTTAATCTTTGACATTGGTGAGGCTTTCAATGTCAAATCATGGCATCATCAACCATTTTAATAACATTGGCAATGTTCATCAGTGTTATTATGATCAAACCTTATCAATCAATTTCAATCCTATAGCATTTATAATGTCAGTTAAATGTTACATATCAACCAATTCATGTCATGTGTCCTTGGCATGTTATCAACTTCAATCAATCAATCTGATCATGGCTTTGATCTACTGGTCATCATCTTATTCCATATCCATCATCATTACATTTTCATCAAAGGATATTGTCGCATTCATTTAATCAATTTGGCCAATCATTTACTAATTTTCTCTATAGGATTAAATAACCCATAATTTAATTCTATTATTCCTTCTAACTATTCTTCCTAATTATCATCCTCAATTAATTAATTTTATTAATTAATTGGTTCATCATCTGCAAACCATGGAAATGTACAATTTCCTAAGTTCCATTTTCCATCATTAATTCCATTTTTTACTAATTCTTATTTAGTGGAATAAGAGGATTTTTAATTCAAATATTCCATAAAATATTGCATCATAGTGACACTTGGATGTGACACCTCATAGATTCTCCTTTGACACTTGGCTGAGATTTGTCATAATCAAATATCATTACCTCTTACGCACGTCCCTATTTGGCTTATTCATCATAGATTCTTGGCTTTAAGTGGGTTGAGGTGTCTTATGACGTGTCATAGATTCTCTTCCACATTTAGCCAGGTTTGACTCTCATGTGTCATAGAATCTCACAATAGGCATACTCTGTCATATGCGTCATAGGAATCTCTTGCCACATCACATATCTAGGGGTGACAAATCCAATGCTCTCACCCTCCATGACAATTATAAAATGGACACGCTTCCTCTCATTTTGGGGCTGGAATGCTTAAGTTTTGAAAATCCAAATCTTTGAGTCTTTGAGTCTCTACTTCTTTGCATTTTGCATTCTTGCTCTCACATTAAATCACACTTCAAGTATTCTCATGGCTTTATCAATATCATAGGCTCCTTGCTTCAATCTTGTGTGCACTATAAGAAAATTGGAGCTACAATCATTTGGAGAAGAAAGAAGGACATGGGAGCTACAAATGAAAAAGGGAGTTTTTAATTATGTTTTCTTTCTTTTGATTAGTTTGGCTTTCATGGTAGACTAGTGGGTGCTAACGTGTGATTATTGAGTTTTGTGATTTGTTCATAGTATGTTATGCATTTAGCCCATTTTCTAGTCCTACAGGCACCTGCTACATTCAGTTTAAAACATTCACATACCTCAAGGTCATAGGAATACAAGTGAACCCAAAGAAACTCCTGAGGTATCTATTGGATAGGCTCATTCTACTAGAGATTGCTAGGCAACTCACATCTATATATGATAGAGTGAGGAAATAGCAAAAAAAGACATGGGTATGGCCAATCAACATCATTTCTTTTGAGGTCAAACAAAAGCAATACATCATGACCTTTGATTTAGAATGGGATCAATATCCCTTAGAAGAGTACAACTCCCCTTACCCATACTTTGGCAATATTGGGAGGGTGCAACATCTAGCAGGGAAGTAGTTCATACATGAAGATGCACTAGAGGATCATTAGATGAATGTAATAGATGACTATGATATCTAAATAAGGAATTATTGTAGGATGACTCTATATCTAGTAAAAAAGGCCCTAAAAATAAAGATCCCATTAAAGGTTGTCAAGAAAGAAATGGAAGATGTCTTAGGTCTATTATACAATAGGGACAAATTTTATGACAAGTCGATAACAAATGCAGAAATTGAAAGAGACAAGAACTTTGACATCAATCATAGAACTTGCCACATAGTCCAATTGATAAGGAACTAGATCAAGAAGCCTTTAAAACTTGATCCAATTTCATAGGATATTCCTCTACAATCCACAACACATCTAGTGAAGGGTAAAGGTTCTAAAGTCATAGTGCCAACATGCTCAACTCAATCACTAATGAGGCTAGAGATAGTGTATTAGCATGAGTGGGAGGTCAAGTACATCAAAGAAGATAGGAGAGTAAGGAGTAAAAAAGATCTAGCTAAGGGGAAGAAGAAGATGGCTCCTACACAGCCATCTCAAGAAGAACAAGTACAACCTAAAGAGAAGCAAAGCCCCAAGCTAACCCAGTAGAGCAAGCTCAAGGAACTATGAAAGTACCCCCTCAACAAGATGAAGAGTAGGCACAAGAATAGGCTAAAGAAGAGAAAAAAGTGCCACCTATAGCCACAAAGGAAGAAGCCTCACCTTCAACACCCAAAAGAATAAGATTTGAAACTTGAGTGACAAGCACAAAAAGGATGAAGTTGAAGAAGAAGACTACTCCTATTCCTTAGGTTCATGAGACCATCCCTGCAGATGATGTAGAAGTTGAAGAAGATGAACAGATGGATTATGTTCCCTTAAGCCAAAGGATTCCCTCGGCCAAGGCTCCAAAAGAGGAAATAATAAAAAGCTCAACCATAACTCCTCCATCCATTAGAAAAGAGCCTATTCAGGTTTCCACTTTGGAGGATGAGCAATAGCAATGGATTGCTAACATGGAGGGGCAAGAAATAGATGTCTTTGGCCTCTTTGATTTTGACTTCACGCCAATGGGCACTAAGATGGTGGGTGAGAAGATAAGGGACATGCCTGCTAATGAATCCTTAGGAGAGGAGTGGAATCAATTGCCACCTCTACCTCAAGGACCATTGGGTATACCACCACCACCATCTTAGAATTTGTCATTTTTAGACAAAGGCTTAGTCACTCCACTTCCTTTTGCCACACAAATAGAAGAACAAGCAATAGAGGAAGAAGAGCCCAAACAACTATAAGCAGATGAATTATCAAAGGAGGATCAAATACTTAAAGAACCCTAGTAAAATCCTCATGATATAAAGGCTAGGACATTGGCCATAAAAAATAAAAAGACTCCAAATGTAGATCTTTCTCAAAAGGAGAAGACTCCAGACAAGAGTGATAATACAATTGAAACCACCTCTTTAGTGAAATAGATGTCTCTAATGGGCACCACACCAATGTGGTTGAAGAGAGAGGTAATGTTCTAGAAAAAGAAGCAGTTGGACTTAACTACTAAGGAGGGGATGAAAGAGCTAATCAAGGCCATCGAGAAACCTAAGTTGCCTATGGGTGATGTGTGAACATTGGCCTTCATCATGAAGAACCAAGATCATGACTTGTTGGTGCGTATAGCTATTCCTCCTCCACATGCTGACACCAAGGAACTAACTCCTAAAGATTATTAGATCAAGGAGGTCATGTTAGGAAGTCCTACAATAGATACTACAAAAGCAATGATCACTATGGGCATGAAAGAGGTGTTCAAGCATATGGATAGAGATGAGTCTGAGTTATTGATACTGTAGAAACAAAATGAGCTTTTGAGAGGCTAATTACATGGAGTAGTGGGCTATATAGACCTGAATCATCTAGAGATCACTCTTGTTGTGGCATTACAGAGGAAGCACCATGGAAATGTACAGATGGATTCATTTTTGGGAGTATGTTAGCAATGGCATGACAATTTTGAAGAGAAAGATGTTTAAATAATACAGGGCAATTTAGGCCTATTGCACCACATTCAATCAAGTGCAAATAAACTGGTGTCCATAGTGAATCATGATTTTGGATTGATGGATGAGGTACATAGCTGGGCAAAATATCTTCATTCTTTGACATCAATATAAGGTCAAAGGTATCATACACTCATGGAAGTCTATATTGCAAAGGAGTTGGACAAGCTTGATGACTAGATAGAGAAAATATCTATCAGGAATTAAGTTATGTAGGAACTACATGAGGATATATAAAGGTTGAGGGATTAGATTCAAGATTAGATTTTGAAAGCAAAGAGGTATTACAATCTTGTCGGCCTTAACATTTTTGAAGATGAGTCAAAAACCAAGCTCAATGCAATACAATCAGTAGTTAAACAATTCTAAGGAATTTTTGAGGATGCTTCATTAGATGAAGATATCAAGAAATCATTTAAGATTGAAGAGGTATTATTGGAACTAGACACTAAACTTGAGGATTTTGTAGAAACTAGTATAAAGGTTAGTAATTATTAGGAAATAGTGAAGAATAAGTATGGGGCTTTGGATATGCATGAAGTTTCCTAAGTAATAGAGATCATAGATAAATTCAAGAATAATCATCTAGACATCACATTGGGGTAAAGGGGAAGAAAACCCAGATGTTGGAAATATAGTTTTGAGACTTGGGAAAATTTTGGATTTTTTGGAACCTGTCATCAAGGTGCGCAGGTGCACTATTTTCAGAGGTGTGCCAACAATTTTGAAGTAGTAATGCACCAACAGTTAACTACTAGTTGCTATTTTAAGAACATTCCATGCACTAGAAATGCATTTTGATAGTAGTTTAACTCCCAAAAACATCCAAAGAAGGTCAAGCTTCCATTTTTAGAGCTTGTAGTGACTCTCTGATCCTATTGCAGCTTCTTTCTTCTTATCTACTTATTATTTCATTCTTTTGTGTCATGTAAAGGCTCATGCACCCATTAATTGATATAAACAAGGGTGGAGACCTACCTAGCACCATTTAGAGAGTTCGTTTATATATAATTAGATTTTTTTAATTAGTTTTTAGCATGAGTTGCATTTCAAGAACACTCTCTCCTAACACAAAGGGGGAGATGATTTCTTATAAATACATGGATGTAATATGTACTCCAAGCCATTATTTTTATGCAATAATATATGTTGTTGGTTCTCTCATTCTGAGTGTATTTATTTTTGTCAAAGTGTGTTATTTTGTGAGTGCATGTTCATGAATAATAATGGAGCCAATGGTTTTATTATGTTGTTATGATTGTTTGACCTTTTAGTTTTGGTGTTTGCCTCATGTTAACAAATTCTACTAATGTAACAAATTGGAGAAAAGATCACCTATTTTTCCTACATAGCTTCTTGTCTCACATAAGCGCACTTTCTGTGGCCTTGCAACTTGATGAGAAGTGAAACATCTTTCAGTGATTATTGAGTTCCCATCAATGATTGCATCAGTGGAATTGAGGAAGTGTTGCTCTTATTTTCATTGGTTTCCTACCTAATTTTTTCAACAATTTAACTCATAGATGTGTTGTTACTATGGTTTATGTCTATTAGGAATTTCCCTTTCAAGTTATTTTCTTTAATCTCTCATTACATTATCTTTGTTATTTTCTTTGCTAACACTTGCTTAAAATAGAAATTCATATAGTTGCATTGATAAATTGCATTCATCAAAAAATAGAAAATATGAAAAATATATCTCTTTTGTGGTTACTTTTCAAATAGCAGATCAAATATCTTTTCTAAAATTAGTTGGAACTAACAAAGGCCTCCTTGTGAACATACACATTTATCTTCAATTATGAATATTCCAGTAGGTCACAAGATCACCTGAAACCTTAGAGTTGATCCTCAATTAGCTTTTCAAGTGAGGAGTTCGAAAGGATTCATGTTGTTAAGCATCGTGAAAAAAAAAAAGCTCAACACATCGGATTACAAATCTTTAAAATATTTTGTTATCTTATACTTCTAATAGGATTGATAAAGATGATTAGGATGCTTGTGTGGTGTTGTAAGGAGAGATATCTACTATAAATATATCATAGCACAATATTGAGGACATGGGGGTTTATAAAGAGAATGATTGATGGAAACAATATGTCCTTTATGGGGAAATTTAATGTACTTATGAGTAGCAGAGGCTATATCTTGCATATAAGAGAGCCATGAAATACCAAGCTTAACTTGAAAGTGATCAGAGGTGGAAATAACAATGAAGGTAGTATAAACAACCTTACTACAAAGAGTCACAAGAAGATTGAGAGCACCATGAGGATGATAAAGAAAACCATTACAAGTTTGAATCCAAATATTAGATGCATTTCTTTATTAAAAATATGTTCTTTGGTGATAACATTCATAGAGGAAGAAGGATCAACCAAAACAACATGAGAAGGGATGTGAGCAACCCTAGTAGTAATGTAAAGAGGACATTAGGTGTTTTAGACATCGATATGATTAAAGGTGATAGGTGTGGGTTTAGGTTCATGTGAAAGTAAAGTCAAAGTTGTAGGTTGAGGCTCAAAATGATTAACCACATTATTAGCCTCTCCTTCCTTGTCGTCTTAAGTAATCTAAGTAATCGGAGAAGAGTTTTGATTAATGACTTTAGTTTAGTGTGAACAAAAAGGATTTTTGTATATTTTCAAACTCTAATTAGGAGGTGCTACATATTTATTCATATTGTTAACCTTAGCATCAACGGATATAGCATCAGAATAAGTAAGATCTTGAATAGCAGTTTTCAAAGCATAACGCTTTTGAGTATCAGTTGGGTTAATGATGATATTGACAGAAATCATGGTGGTCAAATGACTTAGGCATTGGTTTACTAGTGTCAAAAGGAAAGATAGGAGGAAGTTTGAGAATGTTAGCATTAATCAACTTCATCATCGCCATGGGTAAAGGTTTAGATAAAGGAATATATTTACAATTAGGATGATATACAGAGGAAAAAATATTTAGACTTTTGGATGTAGAAACTGCTTGATCATCCACTATATTGGTTGATTTCTGAATTTTGATGTAGTTGTTAGGCTTAGAGAATTTTTTTGATGAACGATTTCATCACTCTTATCAATATTAATAGGAGACATTGGAGTAGAGCTCTCAAGCTAGGTCACTTGTAACTGATAATGGTGAAGCATTGGACAAAGATGTCAAAAGGAAGTATACTTAGTAAGAATAATCTTATCTCTAATATAATTTTGTAAATTAGAAATTAAAATATGTTTAATATCATGATCAATTATAGGATAAAATATTTAAGCATGAAATTGTTTGAATCTAACAATAAAGCCGCTAACTTTTTTCAACATTCTGCATACAATGCATAAATTATCAAATATATTTGAGGATCAATTATTGTTTTGAAATTTTTGAATAAAATCATTAGCAAGTGTTTGAAAGGAATCAATAGACTAAGGGGGTAGAGAGAAATATGATTGTAAATCTTTATTCCTAAAGTACGAGTGAAAAACTTAACCATGAGCCTATAGTCATGAACAAAATCACTACATATAGTTTGGAAAGTCCTAACATGAATCATATGGTCACCCTTACCCGTATAAGTGTCAAGGCATGATATCTCAACATGTTGTGTGATAACAAGAAGAAGAATATCCAAGGAAAGGGAATTAGCAATGTCATATATAGGGATGTTATACTTAGATTGAGTGAATTGAGCTCATTCTTAGTGCAAATCAATAATGGTTTGAACCAAGCTATTGATGGTAGCATTAGAAGATACAATAGTAGGCATAGATATATTGGATGTACTAGTAAAGTTGTATGAAATGGAGGGAAAATGTAAGGATGTTAGTGGAGGACCAGAAGGAACAAGAAGATTTTTTGAATATGTGAAGGGAACTATATTGTATGAAGGAAATGAAAAAATTGTAGCTAGGAAGACCAATACTTAGTGGATTAGAGACTTGTGTGGAAGTTTTCATTGGATGTGGAACATATGTAGGAATGATCAGAATATTAATGGAAATAGAAATATAATGTTCAGTGGTTATGGAAGGATCAATGTATCCTAACTCTTGAGCATATTTTGTCAAAGGCTTAGCATGAGTATTAAAAAGGTGAGATATACCACACAAGATGGATAGGTTATTATCACCATGAGTAATAAGATTCTTAATAGCCTCAATAGTGACAACACTATCAGGATTTTGATTCTCTTGCACAAGCCAATTTTCCATTTTATCAAACTTGTGAGAGAGCTTATCAACTTGAAAAGGAGGAACTCTTAAGGCTTTATCTTCATCTTGAGGAGTGAGAAGGGTTAAGATCAATAATAGGATTAGGATATCGAGGATTAGTGTCATCAGGGGTCCTAGGAAGAAAAGAGGAATCGTGATCAAAAGAGCACATGAGTATAAGGCTTCCTCTAATAGGAATGCTAGAGGTTGGAATTAATGTAATGAAGTTCATAAAAGAGGAGATTACAAAATGAATCTCTAATGAGATATAACCATGAGCATAAAAATATCTAACAACACAAACATAGCTAAATATAACTTCTAAAAAATTAAAAATAAGAGATGTTTCGGATTCACCAAAAAGAAGGTAAACACTTAATGAAAAAAGGAAGATCAATTTATCTAACTCCAAAATTAAAAAGGAGGAGACTCATTAGGTTCACAAAAATGTTTAGGTAAAATCAATGAAAAATATGAGAGATCTCAATAGAGAAATATATAACTCCAATAAAGAGGTATAGGACATCTGGTTCACCAAAATGTTTTGGGGGAAAATGCATGCATTGCATTTAAAAATTTTAATTAGATGAGATGAGTTCAGTAACTAACCACTCAAGCTAAGTCATTCAATACAAGAGAAAGAGGGGCTTCCAAACATAACTCTAAACATAATTCAAGCTAGATTAGTAAAACCCAAGGAGATAAAGGGATGCTAATGCTAAAATCATATTACGTCAAAGAAGTATGAAAGAAATTCCTCTTTCATGCAATGAAATTTTGATTAAAGATGTGTGAGTATAAATGTGCAATTGAGCTAATTGGTTTAATGAGAAGTGTGAGATAGTTCTAGGAACTATATGTTGTCAATCAGCCTAAAAAAGATATAAAAATAAGTCTAGACTAAAATATAAAATAAGTGATAAATTACTCACGTTGAAATATGTAGAGGAATATTCTTTCTTGCTCCAAAAATTGTGAATCTAAAATTGTGAGGGAAATTCCAACTGTGAATTCATGATCACAAAGAAAATCCAAAAAGTATTGTTGTTTTGCAAGGTCTTAGGAAGATTCCAAACATGTCACCTTGTTCTAGATGATTTATGATGAAGACACCATAGTCACAAGGAATTGCAAAGAAATTGACCAAACTTATTTGGAAATTGTTCAATAAGTGTTTTTCAGATCTGTAGTCCCAATTCTGCTAACCTATTCCTATACAAAAAACCTTGTTCTTTATTTTGGGTGGATGAGGGCTTGCCTTGGTCAAGTTGTATATTGAGGAATCAACCTTGAAATTAAAATGTTAATGTTTAAATTAAAGAAAGATAAATATAAATCTTCAACTTGTGTATGGAACTCCTTGTGAGGAAGGATTTGAAGTGTTTGAATGTTTTCTATGTTGAACTTGCAATAAAGGATGTAGGATAACTCCACAAATGCAATGGATCTAAAAAAACACATCATGGA
This sequence comes from Cupressus sempervirens, assembly GCA_028749045.1. NCBI lineage: Eukaryota > Viridiplantae > Streptophyta > Pinopsida > Cupressales > Cupressaceae > Cupressus > Cupressus sempervirens. Next base: position 382,983,527 of record CM053786.1, read on the forward strand.
TCTATGGATGTAAATTTACATAAATGAGGAATATGATGAACTCCTCAATGTAGATCTCCTCCCTTGATGGCCAAAAAAATGCTAGATCTTGAAGAAGAAATGCTCACAAAGGATCCTTGTATCTTTGAACACCTTGAATAGTCAATAGAAATATTCTTGCTCAAATGTTTGATCTTTCCTTGTGATTTATTCCTTCTATCTTGATGATAGCTTGATGTTGAAATGAGGTTCCTAGGATTCCTTTTATACTAATGTTTAGGTGCAAAAATAAATCAAGCTAATAGGATCACTTGATATTTATATAAAACCCTAAGATAAGACTAGGCTCACAATCCAAAATCCCTAGGGAAAAATTTGACCTATTTTGGAATAGGTTGACTTGGGATTGACCTATTCTAGAAGAGGTCAACTTGAGTCTAGGGAGCTATTCCTAAGGTCTCAAAGAGTGCATTAGTGAAACTAGAAAGTATGGAGCAGAATAGGAGAAAGAGGTGATCGAGTACAAATCCATCCACGGTCCATAATGTTTGAGATTTACTTTAGTGGCAAATATTCACCAAATGGAAAATCTCACTCATTGGGGACCATGAATTTGGTGAATTTTTTTGCATTTTTGGGGTGGCGACGTCACCCACAATTTATGAAAACTAGGTCCCATGCTTAGACCAATTGCCAATAATGATACATAATCATTTTTATTTTGATGATGACTTCACCAATGGAATCTAATCTTTCCACATGGTAAATTAAATATTTTTTCCCATAATTTTAGAGGCATGTATTAATAGATGGTCACATTTGCCAATCTATGGTAAAACTTTAAGTTGGCTTATAGATAAAGTACATAGATTTGACAAATGTCTCTATTCTAAAGACTTTCTAAGGAACTATTTATCCTTCTAATCTTTAGCCCAAAATAGATTATATTGTGGACAAGTGTCATTATTTCAAAAACTTTCTCTGAAACTTGTTGTACTTTAACTTTTTAGCCTGAAATGGGATTTATACCATTGATTTAGGATCATCTAATAGTCATTAAAAAGGATTATTGTATCTTGGATGATACAAATTTATGGTTTCTAGATATGTTTACTTTTGGTCATAATTCTATGAAATAATTAAAGATTCACCATAGTTTTACAAAATTTTCATACAATGGAAAAAAATTGCCAATAAAATTAATTTTTTTCCTATTTTGAAAAAACAAATCACCAATACAAATTAATTTTTTTCCCCTAAAATAATCTTGGATTTGCCATGATTTTATACATTTTTCCAAAGGGGGTTTCTTAAAGTTATCCCTGATAAGGTCATTAAAGGACGAGAGCTAAAAGGTTTTTAAAAAAGTGTATGTATATTTTAAGACGATACAAGCATATATCAATGGAAGTAAATAACTAAATTTCTTGACAATGTATATGGTGAAGTATATCATAAACTCCCATTAAATAATCTTGAATCCACATCCATAACTACAAATTCAAAGTACACCAAATAACATCATCATACTAACATATAAGTCAATAATATTGTAGGAACAAGAATTAGGTGCAGTATTCAAATGCATCACATGGTGCAACCATTAATCATATCTCAAGGTTTCTCATAAGAGAACATTGTGATATTACACAAATCTAGGTAAACATTGGCACATACGTCAGTGAACCCACAAACACATCATATATCTCATAACTCAAACATAAAACATAACTAGTCTATTAATATAAACAACATCAACCAAATCATCCCAAGGGTGTAGACCACTCGTGGGTCGCAAAATGGTCAAGAAATAAGCAAGAATATTGAGATCAGACCCATCATGATGGTATACATAATGCAAATGGGAGAGACACTAAATTTTGTAACAACTAACAAATGCCTGAAGAAAAAAGTGAATTAAAATATGTGTTTTCGATGACTGAAAGTTAGAACTATGGAATTTAATTTCTAGAATTAATGTATTTATGAATTAAAGGTGAAGAAAAAATACCCCCTTGACTAAATTGAGTTTTAATTATTTTCAAAGAAATGATTTTTAAAAAAAATATCCTTGATACAAATTGATTAAAATTTATGAAAAAAATTCAATAATTTTTTTTCTAAACTTAATATTAAATTAAAATATTAAATAAATAAAAGATGGCTCTAGGAATTACAAAATTATGTGTGAAAGCTCAGGTAGAAAGCTTCTTTGCAAAAATGGAATATGTTATCATCCACGACCTCCCCACATCCAACAACTTCAAAGCATTATCCTTCTTCTTGAAAACATGTTTGAAGGTGAAGAAATACCCTAAGCACCATCTATGGAAATGCATAAACCTAGTTGAAACCTCAAAATAGGTGTCAATTCTAGGAGACAAAGAAAAATAGGATATTTTCTTTTGTCATACAAAATATTCTTTGAAGGGTAAGGCTTAAGGGTGACACCCTCCTAATCTAGATAAGCTTCAATATGTGCATCATAGGAAGAAGATGAATCCTCAACATCCTATTGAAAATATATCAAAAAAGAAAGAAACAAAGAGTGGATCACTGTCATAACCAAAAAAGATTGAAGAAGGTATGGTCCTAGTTTGGTGAGTCGCTTACCCTCGTAAATACTATTTGAAACTAATAGAGTTTCTTTGGGATCTAGATCCAAGAAGGAAAAAAGATCTATCTTTGGCCATTCTAAATATAGTGCAGAAATGTTCTTCAAAAACACCCTAAACTCTCAATTTGAGAAGAACACAATTTGACCCAACTCCCACCCCCCCCCCCCCCTCCCACCACTCCTCCAATTTCCTTACCACTTAACAATATATATGAGGTCAAAAGAATACCATTAGATCCAAACCCTCAAAGAAACACCCATAGTATAGATAGAACTCTTTCTAATAAGGATCATGCTCCAAATCATTCAAAGATTCTCAACAACAAAACCTTATAATCCCAATAGAGACCTGCTCAAAGATGAAACCCTATTCCTCCTATTAATCATTGCATCAAGAATAAATGTGAAAACCCCAATATAATTATTATTAGCAACTCCCATAGTGAAATTTGATGGGAAAAATGTGAAAAGATAGGTATTTCTATCTATTAGAATGGGCCTGAAGAAAAGAGCATAAAATTAATTGATTGCTTATACAATTTCTACAGTAAATAGGTAAGTATGGTTTCTCTCTCAAATAATTTAGTTCATTTACACTACAAGAACATAGCTATTAAAGAAAGTCTCATGCCTAGCTCTTTATGTTTTTAAAGTGGTTATAGTGTAAACTTTTTTAAATGAAAGCCAAACTTTCATAAGGATATGGTAAAAACACTAACATTGCCAACTTGGATTGAAATCAAAGAGGTTTTGGAATAACCACCAATGTTCCCCTTCAGAATTCATCGCATGGCTTAACCACCTCCTATGTTCTATAAGTCTAGTGGTTGTATTAGGCATTGACAGGTTGATCTGTTGGTGCAACGTCAACTCTAGCTTGTAACAAGTGGTATCATAGCTTGGTCACAGGTTCAAATCTCCTTCAGTAATGCTGGGGGGGGTCAGAATTTTTGGACTAACTACCAACATTCCCCTTTGGGATTCTTGACATGGCTTAACTTCCTCCTATGTTCTATAAGTCTAGTGGTTGTATTGGGTTTTGGCAGGTCGATCCTTTGGTGCAACAACAACTCTATGGAAAACATGAAAAAAGAATCCATGAAATTATAATCCATTAAAATTGTAATCAAACTATTTTCCAAATCAACAATTTTTCAAGAAAATTAAAATTATAACCAATAGATCTATCTATAACTTAAACTATGGAAAACATGAAAAAAGAATCCATGAAATTATCCTTCTAGAATCCTACAGAGAATCAAAGCCAAGAATATTTATATATATGGATAGAACTTCAACTTTAGATCGAATATTCCCAAGACTCATACTTTGGAAGGAAAACATGGTAGTGGATAACATTAAGGGGGAGATCTAGACATATAGTTCCAATGAATTCCCCTTAGAAATAATTAACAACAATAAACAAAGGACTATCCAGGAAAGTTCAACAATTGCACCTAACCAAGAGATTGAGGAATAAATTATTGACAAGGATAATAAAGATACCACTAATATCAACTCCTTGCCTTATCAAGAGGATACTCTAATTAGGAAGTCAATACACGAAGAAAGTAATGAGGAACCATTGGATAAGGAAGAGGAAGAGTTGCTCAAGATCAAAGAAGTGGAAATCAACTTATATAGGCTACAAAAATGTATCCAATGTAGATGTGACAACCCTTATAGTGAAGAAACTAAGGAAAAAATGAAAAAATTTAAACACTTGGTTCATGGAAAACTACATGTGGAAAGTGACTTAGATGATCAATTAATGCTCTAGGAAGAAATTCACAAAAATCACCAAAATTTGGAATCTTCAGAGAGTCATATGTCAATACCAAATAGATTAGAAAAGGAAGCTATAATTGACAAAGAAAAAATATAAGTAACAAAAAAGAAAATAGGAAGATTACAATAAATACATCAATAGAATTTAACATCACTTCATATCTAGAAAAGGGATTCAAGGAATCAATTAAAATGGTCAACAATAAGATTGTAACCCTAAAAAAAAATGGTCCAATAGGAATCAAAGAAACCTACATTACTCAACCATGTGATACAGAAAAGATTCTAGGGAAAAAAAATACATGTAGAATAGAAAGACACAAAAATTGCAATTTAGATATAGAAAAATCACAACCAGAAATAGATAAAATGGAAATGAAGAAGGTAGATCACACAGATAAAGAAATAGAAGAAGCCCATCATAGAAATTACAATTTGATGTTAGATCAAAGATCAGAATAGAAGGATAGTAATGAAACAAATCCCTCTAAAAAATACATTGGTAATGAGGAAGGTAGAAATGGATTTCCTCTTGCAACATCAAAGAAATTAGAGAATATAACAATCAGGAAAAGAGAAAAAGAAAGAAAATCATATAAATTTTGGTAAACAAAAACAAATAGTAAAGATCATTTTGCAACATATGCAATACCACATAATAAAAAAGTAAAAGGAACCTCAAAAAACCACATCAATAATTTGATGCTAATAAAGGCTAAAACATTTTTTAGTAGCTTAAAGTTGCCAATCAAGAGGATTTAGATAACAAAAATGAAACTAATAGTGAAAAAAAAAATAAGGAAGATACCAAACAAAAATGGGAAGAATTTGAAGTACAAGAACTTGAAGAACAAGACAAGGAAAATAGGAAGAGAGATAGGAATGTAGATCATAGGAAACACTAAGAGAGCTGGAAAATGAGAAAATAGATATTAGTGATCAATTACTAAAAGAACTTAGAGAATATGGAGAGGACATTCTTGATGAATCGTTGATAAACAACCAACAAAATACAAGAGGGAATATGGAAAAACTAGGCATAGAAGCCAACATGGAAGGTATTGCAACACCAAGATGTGGTAAATAGACAAAAAAAAAAAAACAAAGAGGAAGGAAATAACTAGTTGAACTAAGAACAACTGCAGGTAAAGAAGGAAATCAAAAAAAAAAATCAAAGACATACTAAAAGCAGGGAAGGGGAAGATCCTTCCCATGGAGCAATGAGGCTAACTACATGGAATGTTAGGGGAATAAATAACCCTAACAAGAAGCACTTGTTTAAGCATAACTTAACACTATTTGAGTTAGAAATAATCCTAATACAAGAAATTAAGCTAAATAAAGAAGGGGAAAGATTTAGAAAGAAACTTAAACTTTGGAAATTAGATATGATAGAATCTGATGGAGCTTTAGGAGGCATTGGAATTATATGGGATCCTAGGAAGATTGGTTATAGCAAAATGATATCTTCAAACAACTGGATGGGAGGAAGAATCCAAAGTTTCATAAATGACATTCAATTTATCCTCATAAATGTGTATGGACCAATCCTCATAGTAGACATGAAGGCTTTATGGAATGAAATTAATTCATTTATGGAAAAAAACCAAACAACCAACTTTTGCATAGGCGGGGATTTCAATGCCCTTCTAAATTTGGAAATAAAGTTTAGAGGGTCACAAACAATGACTCATTTTGTAATTCTATTGGAAAAGTAAGATACTAAGAGGGGGGTGAATCAAGATCTATACAACTTTTTTTTCCTATGAAACTATCACCACTAACCCTTTACTCAAAAAAACACCAATCACCTAAACAAGTACTACAATGATATGTCATATCTATTCTACTAATCTCAATGATGAGCTTGAAAGTAAATGACAAATACATAACACAAAAGATTTGGTTGCCCAAAAACCCTCCAAGGTGACAGTAAAATTGGGGTGTGGATGACACCCACAAATCTTCACTATTACAGTAATAAAGTGTGCCTATTAAGGCTACAATATTTCATTACTTTAGGTGATTTGCACTGTGAGGGATCTTCCTTGCTAAGATTTTACAATACTTATTCAGTCTACCTTGATTAAAGGATTGAATACTTACCATAAAGTAAGCACTTTGTTAAGAGAATTACATAGGACTATTAGGACTACTCCGTTAAGATGTTTACCCCAATTCACTTGTTAGAATGTATCAATACCTAATCCTTTAGTTAGCACTCTAGTACTAGATTATGAATCTCTTCTTTTGAATTCATGATCCCCTCTCTCTGATCTAATAAACTCTATTTTTTACTTCAGTACTTGGTTGATCTACCTGGTTTTTGCTTCTAACATCCAGACATAGCCTCTTTTGCATACACTCTTCTTTCCTTCAATCACTCCTCAATTTAGGGCTTGGATCCTCCTTAAATAGGAAACTAGTAAGGCTTCTAGATCAAGATCAATGATTTGCATTCAACACTTTTTTCATTTATGCATTCCCTTTTTATGATTGGTTTCATATCTTGCATAGGGATTACTGATCAAAATAAAATATGTAGTCATCTCCTTTAATTACTCCTTTATCATTAAAACATGCATAGAAGTCAGCCAAAATGGCTTACCTAAGTATTTGTGTCATTCCAAACGCATATACCAAAATTGGTTTACTCAGCATAAAACATTCTAGAGCTCAACCATAACTATTATCTATATGTTGTCACTTGGCATTCACACTGCTTGATATAGACCATCACTCAGTATACTTGCTTAGCTCAATACATACTAGAGTACTCAACAACTACTGATTTTCTTAGCAGTAACTACTGCTCCATCCATATGTAATATTAACACAAACCAAATACATTGCTTAGCCTTAGTAGAATGGCTTGGTTGTAGTGATTACCAAACAACTTTGCCTCATAAATGACTAATTATTAGACACTAATTGGCAACATGACTTGGAGATCAACAACTCAAACTGGCAGACTTCAAAGAATGGTTTACAAAATAAATTATGATTGATATCCCACTGCCAAAATAAACATATACTTGGAACAAAAAAAGGTCAAGATTTTGTCACATAGCAAAGAGGCTAGACAAATTCATTTTCTAGGGAGATCTACGTAACTTCAATTATGTTGTTCAATCATCAATCCTTCCCAATGTAGGCTCATATAATTTTACAATCAAATTAGAAATAGAAGAAAAAACCAAACCAAAAAGAAATCCTTTTAAACGTGAAGAAATGTATTTTCTTGTTGACAACTTTATGGGAAATATCAAACAATAGTGGTCAAAAAGTAACTTTGAAGGATCTAAGATGTTTTGTTTTGTATCTAAGATCAAATACTTAAAATAAAATATCTTAAGGTGGAATAAAAATCATTTCAACAATATTTTCAAAGAAAAATCAAATAATTAAGATGAGCTAAGAAAACTCAATGAAGAAGTAATCAAAAAAGGAATCAACAAAAAATATATCAAAGAAAAGAAACTTCTTGCCAAACAATTAAACTTTCTAGCAAAAGAAGAAATGTTTTAGAAACAAAAACCCCAAGAAACCTCACTAACAAAAGGAGACTATAATAATATTTTTTTTCTATAATAGTATTATCAACAACATAAACATAAACATAATAACAAAAATTAAAAACAACTTAGGAGACATGATAGAAAATTCAAGTTAGATATCAAAAGTATTCATAAATTACTATTCAAATATTCTTAATAACTTTTTATTTCAATACATGTTTGCAAAATCATGTTGCAAATGGCTATGCTAGAAACTTGATTGGCTTTTAGCTCGTCCTAAAAACCTATGGGATCACCTTAAATGTTGGCCCAAACATGGATACTCTAAGATATACAATAATTTTTGGAAAATCTCCCCATCCATCCTCCTATGTGAAATATGGAATGAAAGAAATAGGAGAATTTTTCTAAATGAAGAAATGAATATACCTTCTCTCAACAAAATGGAAGCTAGTATAACTAAAGTTATGAACAATGACCTAAGGAATTTAATCAAAGAAGAAGGAATATTCTTAGAATGGGACTTTGAAATGCGAAAATTCGAAGAAACCTTATTAACTCCCCAATGTTATACACAAAAGCAAGTAAAATACCTAGGAGAAACTACAAATGGGAACCTCCCCCCTTAGATTGGGAAAATTTGAGATTCGACAAAGTATCTAGAGGAAACCCTGGAATGGTAGGCATTGGTTGCTTAATAAATACCACTAATAGATCTTGGTAGGTTAAGAGGGCCAAATTCTTAGAGCTCATTCCGAATAACATAGCATAATTAGAAACCTTAATAGAAGGTCTTAATATTAATTTGAATCTAGGCATTAAAAACTTAATTATAGAAGGAGATTCACAAATTATTTTAAATGTCATAAGAATAAAAAATACTCCTAATTGGAAGCTCAACTCCAAACAATAAGATGCATTATCATTAATAGACTATTTTGAAGAAACTAGGATTCAACATATCTATCATGAAGAGAATAATGAAGCAGATGAATTAGCCAATTTAGGTGTGGATGGGAAAAACCTTTTTATTAAAAATAATCAAGTAATAAAAAATTAAGAAATTAAAAATAAAGACTCCCTTTGTAAACAAAAGGGCGCCACAGAAGTATAATTTGATGAAGACTAGAAAGTCCCTTGTTACTTATTTTTATATAAATCCCACTTGTCTTGGATTTTTATTACTAGGTGGTCCTTCACAATAAGCAATGGGTGACATTTGATTTCTCAGTAATTGGAAAGAACTTCCCTTGACTCTTCACCTCTCTTATAGTCTAAATTTATTTATTAGAAGTCTCGAACCCAAGGTTGATCTAGGCTAGAGGAAAATAAGCTTGGCTAGGTGACAACTCCCCATTAAGCTAAGGGGCGCTACATTTCAAATAGCATTTGATGGTCCCAATAGTGGTCATAGGATCTAAAGTATCATTTTTACCTCCCATTTTCTTGTAGTCAAAGATGTTTTTAGAATATTGGAGAAGGAATTTGTCAATAATAAGGTCAACATCAAGTGAATTTGGACATCCTAGCTATATTCATTGCCTCAAACCCTCCAAGTTGACTTTGAAAAAGATGTCATTGAACTCCTTTGTAGAATAACTTTTAAAACAACATATATCAAAGATCTACAACTAGGAATTTCAAATAGAAAGGAGGACCTAACTACTCCAAAGCCAAGATTTAACAAGCAATAGATGGTGGGAGGAAGAATAGTTCCATCTCATCCTATTTTCAAATAAAAGATATGGGTGGGTTTATAAATTGGACCCCAAATTTTAGAAGAAATTGGACCATGAATCTGTAGTTTCTTATACAGTTCGTATCAGCCTATAATATATTAACTATGAAACTAAAATATAAAGAAAGTTTATATGAATGATATATCCAATGGTAAAGAAGAAGAGCAATGATGAAATTAATTATTATTTGGTGAACAACTATTTCAATTGTGTGTGTTAACTTGGATTAGAATTTATCTTAACCTTCTTTATTCGACATTAGTTGAAGTTGTGGGAATAATTTGGAAATTATGATGCTTTCCAATAGACTTTGGCAAAGTTATTATAAAACATCTGAATTACGTAACTTCATCAGTGTATTATTGTTATTTGTCAATAAGGATATCAATAGACTCGTAAAGCATATTGACTAAATTCCTTCAAGAAGGATTTTGTGTCTTATATGGGAATTAATGGAATCCCCTAATTTGATTGTGCGGTATAAATGGAAATTATCTTTGATAGTTTTATACTCTATATTAGGAAGTTATGTTAATCCTCTTTAAAATAGTCCTCCCTTATTCCATCTTTCAAAATAGATCAGAATTAAAATGAAGAAGTGACTTCGGATAATCTTTCAGATCTACTTAGATGAGCAACTCATAAAACATCTTTAACAGGGTTTTAATTCGGGATAACGTTTAAATAAGAAAAGGAAATCCTTACCAATTAACTCAAAAATCTATAGAATTTCTAGCTTCACTTGATGAAAATAATTAATTACACATTATTAACAAAAGTACTAACTTCGTAGTCCTTTCCTTTCCCCTTAAAGTACTACTAGACTTATGCTCAATGGACAATGCATATTAAGACAAGATTAAAATGGTAGTTGGTTAGCCAAAAACAGTAATCAAACATTGAAAAAAACCATATCAATCCCATGCAACTACAAGATGCTTTTACTCAATCTCATTTTATTTACTGTGGACTAAAAATAGTTGCATAATTAAAATCTTATAATATAATGAAGAAAATTTATCATCTAATTGTGAAATTTGTAATGCCCCCTGCATAGGAACCCAAGAGAAATAAACCTAACATGCTACAATGTTTATTAAACTTTTTTATAAGTTTAAATAATATCAAATTAAAAATATGGAAGAAATATACACATACACATCAATTAAAATTATGAAATTACATTATAGATTTCAATTCCTCAAGCGTTCTTCCATGTTGAGTAACGTATAAGATGTTTTATTGATTAGTTTAAATCTCAAGTACAATGTTCATGATTGTGAAGAAATAATAAATTCTTCATCTCGAAAAAAATGCCTAAATAAACATGATACAATGAAATTCATCTAATGAATAAAATCCTCTCCACATGTTGAAGGGTATGTGAGAATAGATACAAGAACATCAAAATAAAATATACATGGCATATATTCATCAACTAAATAGAAGTCTCCAAAATAAGAATAAGAATGATAATAGTACAACTACATCAATGAACATCTAATGTTTGCAAAACTAAGGGGGGTCCAAATGTTAAGAAGTCACTACCTCCGACCACCTAATCATTTAATCAGGCTCCCACTCCTACCCTATAGTGAAGATAATGAACAATCTATGTACGGATAATCAAACCATAAAACAATCCTAAGAAAGGAATCCTAATGGCCAATTCTACCTCAAGGGTACACAAACTACTGAAGAAGAAACATAATAAAATTGAAAGGACACTCAATCCAGTACCAAGTCAACATACAAATACCAAGTATAAATCAAATATCAAAGATTAATAGATAAAGTCAATGAAAGATATCCACTTCAACTCAAAATCCATATGCCAAAAGTCCAATAACCATCAGTACACCAACTTCCATTAGTGAAAGTAAATCATCAACAATAAATACGCCACCATATGCAAATATAAAATCAACTGAGGAGACATAGGCTACATACTAGGGAGTTTAATCACATGGTCAACTACTTAAGTTACCCTAGAGCGGTCTCTCATTAGACCCTAGATGCCCTCAAGCATTGACTTACCCTAGACTGGTCACTCTGGACCCTAGACTCTCAACATAACACATGCCAAACAAAAATACCCTCTCATAAAGATGAGAAAGACCCGTCATAGCTCTCGCTAGGTATCATCCAATTTCCATCCTTAGCTTGTACATGCACTTTAGGCATAGGCAAGGAAGACATCTCTAACTTATTTTTTTAATGTATCTCAAGGAAAAGGGTTAGGCAAGATATTTTCATTACTATGTCATCACTTGTTACACAAATTATAATAGGTTACCCTAGTACTGACCACTTTGGGTCTTGGACCCCTATTGCAAGCCACTCCCCCCATTACAAGCCACTCCCAAAGACATATAACTAGACAACCTCTCTTGAGCACATAAACCATAGTTTTGTCCCATACCACAACAACCATAATGATTAGATTTCGTTAATTAATAGGCAACCCAAAAAATAGATTGGTTCCCTAAAAATAAGTAAACATAATTGTTCCACAAAGTAAATCTCATAAAGTGCAATTTTCAATTTGAATCACAAGGCACATCATAATGACATCTAGTCAGATAAACATAGTTAAGAAACCTTATAAAGCCTCATAAAGCCTCTAGTGTGTGCCTTAATTGGCCAATAAAAATGCTCATGTAAATTTTTTATGAAAAGAAACCACATAAACCCAAACCCATTGTAACACAACATCATCAAACAAAGGTCACAACCACCAACTACATAGGTCACATCTTAGTCATTTGATTAATTTCAACACTTTCTTAGAGTTTGATTATAAATTAATTCTCAAATGTTTCTAATGATAAGCATAAAAAATGACTATATGAATGTGTTTAAATTAAGATATTTAATGTATTTTAGATGATAGTATTTTCCCCCATGAATTACATATCATCAAGTGAGCTAGGACAAACTAAATTAATGCAACAAGAAAACAAGAATAATATATCATTATTCACTTATATAGATCAAGCCAAATTTGTATATTTGATCAACTCCCTTAATAGATTTAAATACATTTAAAAAAATTATATTTTAAAATTTTAAAAATATTTTTTTTAGAAATATATAACTATGTAGGGCAAGTAAAACCCCTCCCTATCATATATATATATATATATATATATATATATATATTTATTTATTTATTTATTTATTTTTAATTAATTTTTTTATAAATTCTTCCAAGTACAGGCGTTGTGGACAAATTTTTCCAATGGGCTAAAAAATATATTTTATTTTTTTTAAACAGAGGAATATAAACAAATTGTAAATTTAATTTATGTAATTTTTCATCAAACCATAAGCCATCTAATTCATTTTCTCTTTAAATTTTCTTTTATGGAAATATCAAATGAATGTTTGATAATGAACAATTTTTTCAATGCCTTCAATTGATATATGAAATTTTATTTCATTTGCATAGATCCAAACTTATAAAAATAAATGACAATCAAATTTTATGCACGCAGAAGACACGAAGAATACAAATCTTTTCAAATGAAAATACTATTATGGGTTTCAAACCCTACCTTACACTGATGCTAACAATCTTGTAATCTGTTGAAACCCTTGCTAAATGAAAACCCTTCATAGCTTCCAAAAATTCTTTGAGCTCAATTCCCAAAAATTTGCTCCCCAAAAACCTTTGAGTGGAATAATGGACCAAAAACCTCAAATGTAGAGCCCTAACTTTTCTTTAGGGTTTTTGTCCTTAAAAGCCCTAAAAATATATTTATTTTATTTAATTAATCTTTCCATGTAAATTTAACTCTCTTTTTAATTAAACCTACTCTTTTATTTATCATTTTCCCACTTCACTATTTAATGCAAGCACATTTAAAAGTTATTATTTTTTATTTTAATCAATAATGATAATTAAAGTGCATTATTTAAATGCAACTTTGATTTAATCAATATTAATTTAATATTTTAAATCCTTTTAATTTAATTTTCTAATTTAGAACTTTAAGCTAAATCCTTTAAATTAAGCATATAAATAAATAATTGCAATGAACTATAAATCATCTTATTTTAATGTTTTCCTTTTTTAACCATCTTGATGAATAGTTAGTTTGGTTAACTTATTGGCATCATATTATTTGATTCCCTTTAATTTGGGGTTATCTTAATGGTTTTGTACAATGTAATTGTAGTGCCTGCCCCTAGTTTACATTTTTCGGGCTACATTTATGATATGATTGCCAAACTCTTTTAGGCCAATTTATGTTTGATGAGTAGTATTATTATTTTAGAGATTATCAGAGGATGTTTACACTCAGTTTATTATATGATGAGATTACTTGGTACTCTATATTTCGTGCATGTATGATGATTATTCAATGGTTTTAGTTATCGATGATGATTAGTTAGATGGCTTATTATTTCATGTGCCTCTTATGGATACTTACCCCATACTGCATGTGTATGGTGTGCGTGTTGTTTTATTTATGTATGGTGTTTCTGATATGGTTAAGGAAGGGAGTTGTAGTCACCTGCTAGTCGGGATCTACACGATGCACCACTTCTTGCCATTGCCTGTTTAGCTTAGAATATTCTGTTTGTACATGCGCGGATTTTATGCAGGTTGTAGGTACCGGGTATCGACTTCCCTGAATTGTCAGGATGAGCGTACCCTATCGCACTGTCTCAATGGTAAGAGAGGGGAGATAAACTCTTAAGTCCAAATCCTAAACCCTTTAGCCAATTGTCCTAATTGATAATTAGGACAAGTATTTGAGTTAAGTACCCTCTGAATGCATCAAATGATGTAATTTTGTGATTATAACCTTTTTGTTTGATTTGGTATGTATTTTTCTATGATGGGTTTTCGTATGTTGCTTTATGAGTCCTTGGTATATTTTTCTATAAATTAAGTCTAATTAAAAAGACTAATTAATGATTTAATTTAATAAGGAATTATTATGATATCTTTATATTTAATTAATTAATTAATTAAATAAATAAAAGAATTAAAGTTCAAGATATATTTAGAATAGGATAATATTTATTTAATTTAATAATAATATATTTGGAGTTCATTTTTAAATAAATGCTAAATATTATTGTTATTTAAATTAATTAAATATGTTATTAATTAAGTTCTAAAATAAATTAAAAAGTTGAAAGATATTAATTTATTAAGAATTCTAGATCGCATGATCTAAACATGAGTTAAATATAAGAATTAAATTAAAAGATTAAATTATAAAAATTAATAATGTTATTTTAATTTCTTAAAAGTGCACATAAGATTTAAAGTAATAAATTAATTAAGAATTGAAGTCAAGTGAAATTTTAAAATAAAGTTATTTAATAATTCAACTTAATGTGCATGAAAGTTGAATGCAAAAGAATAAGAAAAGATAATAAAAGTTAAAATTGGAGTTAACTGAGTTGTGCAAAGAGTCTTCTCGGGTAAACGCACAATTAGTGCCCCAAATTGAGGAGAAATTTCTTATCACAACTTTGGGGGTTCATTTTTGAGGGAGACGTATTTTGGACTGGGAATTTAGGGGGAGACAAAGAATTTTGGAGAGACAACTTTTAGAAGCGAATTTCAGAGGAGCGGATTCTCAGGGTTTTCATTTTAGCATCAGAATTAGGTAGGGTCTTGTGCTTTGATCACTGGTTAAATTATACAATTTGAGATTCCTATTTTCTTCGTGAGTGTTTTAAAGAAAAATCAAGTCTCTGGGTTCCATTGCATGAATCTCTTGTTCTTTAGTTCTGTATCTACGATAGGGTGTTGTTAAATTATGAATAGTAGAAAAATAAATTTACTTAGGAACCCTCATCTTCTAGCTTAAAGAAGACACGATTGGATTGGGAAGGGTTCGAATTTTTTTTATAGCCGGAGTAGTACTGGGATGGGTGACCTCCCGGGAAGTCCCAGTGTTGCACCCTTCTTTTAACAAAATTTTAAATTGATAATTTGGATAGTTGGCAATAGTTTCTCTATCAGAGTAATGTGGAGATCAATTTTTTTATAAAAAAAAAAATTAAAAAAAATAATAATAATAATAAACTTTAAACTTTAAAAAAATAATAATAATAATAAATAAATTTTGGGAGGGGGCGGGAATACCCACACCCCCCCCGTACCGCTCCGGCAGCTCTGTCGTCCCTGCCGCAGAGTACTGCGGCAGCGGCAGTATAGAGTACTGCCAGCGGCCGCAGTCCTCTGTGGCAGGCCGCAGGCGGCCTTTAGGATTAAGCCGGCGGGCTTATAAAAAAATACGCATTCTTTTAATAATTCGATTTTTTTTTAAGGTTATTCATAAAAAAGGTTTTATGAATATTTAAAATTTTTATTTATAAATTTTAATATGTTTTTATAATGTTTTAATAATAATCTTTATTATATTTAATAATTAAATATTAATGCATTTCATATAGTCTTTTTTTGTAAGTATTAATTTATTAATAATTTTTGGGTAAATATTAATAAATTAGTAATTAATGAAGATATTAAAATAGGTAATTAGAAAAATAATTATTGAGTAATTTAATTAAAATTAGTTTAATTAAGTTAATTAATAATGAATTTTATTTGACTAAATTATAAATTTGGATATTGATTTAATGAAAGTTATTATAGAAAAGGGTTAATCGTAAAGGGTAGTTGAGAAAACCTAGTTACTTGAATTTGACATTAAACTGAAACATAAACCTTACCTTAACTCAATAATATACTTTCAAATCCAATCTCCGAGACTTTGATGTTGTCTTTGTACTTTGAATGTTTTGGGGTTGATTTAGCGTTGACCAGTTTAGGTTGTTACGAGAGGCTTGGGGTTGTGAATGTGATGTCATGATGATTTGGTCTCGATCTTTCTTAACCTGACCATGGTAATGTGATGAAGTGCTCTATGACATGATTGTGTTACTGTTTGTTGTTGCTTTCCAGTTTCCTTGTGTGAAGCAGAGATGTTTGTATTTGAGAATACCTAACTTAACCATTTCTGAGTCTCGATCAGTTATACTTGTATTACTTTCTGGGTGCTCATTAGAGAACCATTGGATTTTGTGACTTATCATTGATGCCTTCAGTTGCTGATAGAGAACTGTCGTGATTACATGATTACTATTTGATGTTATCTGTTGCTCATGAAGAACTGATATAATTTGTGGATTATCTTTTTTATGATGTTTTTCAGTTGCTCGTATAGGACTAAGGTGGTTTTATTATTATTCTTTGATTTACGATTTCATGAGCTAGGGTAGGTTATCTATGTGTAGAGTCGGGAAGTGGCTTGCAATGGGGGTCGGAGCCCTAAGAGGCTGCCTTGAGAAACCCATTGTAAGTCATTTTTTTTAATAAGTGAAAACATTTACACTAAATGAGAGAAAATGAACCTAACAAGATAATTGTATGTTCTCTCCCATGCCATGAGTGCTAGTACAGACTAGGATGGGGTAGAGAGAACGCTTGGTTACGACCTTGCATTCCATAGTATGCCTCGTCAGTACGAGAGGATACTAGTGGCCGCAGGATCAGTAGGGACCCGGGATTCCTAAGGGATTGCTCGGGTAACTTCTACATGACTTTTGCGATGACACTTTCCTGCTTGCATATTAGGTTTCCTACGTGTCTTGTGGTACCTCTGGGATTTAGATGTCGATCTTTTTAGGAACCCTTGAGTTAGCATACTTATAGGATTTCCTGGACTTAGAGAGTAATTTTGATTATAGTTTTTTTTGTTATCCTATTTGGGACTTGAGACTATCTCCTTAGTGCGGTGGGAGTGGACCATTTAGGTTCCATGTGGTCGGGTGGTAGTGCTTTTACTCTTACCATTGAGATCCATTCTGTGGTCACCGTGGCTGGAGTTTTCGTGATTGGCATTTACCTTCACTATGTTCTTGGATTATTATGATGGATGGTTAGATTTTATGATAGATGTTTTATCATTATGGATGTCTGGATGTATCATGTATGGTGAATAGTTTCATATATTTTTACTGTACTTTGTATCATGGATTTAAGGATGTCGTATCTTGATCTTTACATATGTATATTCTTATAAGCCTTTCATACCCTTTGACTTGTACAGTGGATGATTGAGCATTCTGAATTAATTTTCCGAGAGGCATTCGGAACAAATGTATATTATGGACATGGGACTTTCTAATTATTCTTTCATATGTATGTGATAGTTGTTAGATTTAGATTTAATTAAATTTTAAACGTGACTCAACGTCTTGGGATCTTTAAGAAATGTAACTTGCAATGTATGTTTGTCGATGATTACATGTTATTGCTTCCGCTACTATGTGTTTGATGTGTATGTCATACTTTCTTACTTTAAAAAAAAAAAAAATGTTTAACAAACTTAGAGAAACTTTAGGTTAATTCTTTTGGATCCCTTGGCGGGGCGTTACATCTGGTATCAGAGCCCAAGTTTCTACATTGGGAGCTCTGGGTATATTGGAACGCCACTAGTGTTAACTAGTTGAATAAAAATGCAAACCTTAAACTAAAACTTGAAGCTAGTTGAACTGAAACAGTATATAAACTATTAGTTACCTATTTTATTCATACTTCAACACTCAAAACTTCAAAACTGAAATTATACTTAAACTGAAATTATAGGTAAACTGAAAACTGAAAATATCTTGGTTGCAAAACATGTGTCTTCTATCTATGTATTTCAGTAGTATGTTTCATGGTTATTTTAGCATCTTGTGTCTTGGATATTATTGTAGGATGGTATCTGGGATGAGATCTTCTATTAGGGGTCGTAGCCTTGGCCGTGGCAGAGGCCGTGGATGAGGCAGAGATGTTAGTGGTCATGAGTCTATCCATGAGAGCCCCATTCAGGAAGAGAATAGGGAAGAGCATGTCAGTGAGCATCAAGAAGAGAACCATGAAGAGGGACATGCCAACTCTGAGGAGGTTGATCTGAGGCAAATGATGCGAACCCTTATTGATCACTTACCTCTTGTTCTTGAGCAGGATAGAGCACACCAGGTTGGGCATAAGAATAGACGTAGATCTAGGAGTCCTCAGAGGGATCGACATAGATTCATAATATCTTCTCAGATGAAGGATCTTCAGAGGTCCAAGATCAAGCCCTGTAATGGGCAAGGTTCTGGGTATGTAGCTGAGCAGTGGCTTATTGCCCTTGACAGGATTTTTGCTATGCAGGACTTTGACAGTAATGTCAAAGTGAGGTTTGCCATTACCAATCTAGAGTTATTTGGAGCCACCTGGTGGACTATTGAGGAGAAGAAGTTGGGCATTGACATGGGTAGTGTCACTTGGGAGATTTTCTTGGAGAGTTTTCATGAGCGATTCCTACCAGAGGAATGGAAGCAACATAGAGTAGATGAGTTCCATAACCTAAGACAGTTCACTATGACCGTTGTAGAGTATGAGCGCAAGTTCTATGAGCTCATGCCTTTTTCGGGATTCAGTGACAACCCAGCACAGTTGGCACAACATTTCATCCGAGGCTTGAACAACCATTTTAATTGGGGTGTTAAGGTATTTGAGCCTAAGACCCTCAAGGATGCGGTACATCGAGCTATCCTGGTAGAGCAGAGTGTCAACTTTGGGCAAGGAGGATTTGTGGGAGCGCCTACTATAGCAGGATCTAAGGGCAACCACAATTCCGGTGGAATCAGGAAGCCTCCCTTCCCTAGGAGGAATCAGTATTCTCAGCAGTATTCTCAGCAGCAGCCTCAGCAGCATAAGGGATTTTACCCTCAGACATAGAGTGGTGGCGGTGGATCCAACTCTAGGATCAATCTCAATGCTCAACATAATAGACAGAATCAGCAATCTCGGCGTGCATAGAGCAACCAGTCTTTTGCTGGCAGGGGTAGCCACTAGCGGTCGAATGCACCACCTATAGGGAGAGGATCTGGTAGAGGCACGGGATGTTATTCGTGTGGACAGATTGGTCATATTGCAGCATACTGCCCACAGCGAGCATCTCAGTATTCAGGACCCAGGCCAGCAGCATCTGAGCCTACAGTCAGAAATATAGGTGGATCTCATAGAGTATTTGCAACGGTGGATCACCGTCAGGCAGACCATCAGGGGATAGTAGTTGAGACTACAAGAACTATCCAAGGTACACCTCTCTCTGTATTATTTGATTCAGATGCTACAGATTCTTTCATTTCTCCATCTCTAGTTGACAAGTGTAAGCTGGAGTCAGTTAAGCAGGATCATGGTTGGCAAGTGGAACTAGCCTCAGGCGCTAAAGTTTCCACAGATTCGGTAGTTCATAAGTGTGGACTTAGCATAGGAGGGTTTGAGACTTCAGTCAATTTTCGAGTTATTCCTCTTGGCTCCTACGATGTGGTCTTAAGTATGGATTGGCTTGGCTCTCATAGGGCTAGTATTGACTGCAGAAAGAAGACCATTATGTGTCAGGATGACCAAGGGAAGGATGTTGAGATTATGGGGATACCGAGGCCTATATCCCTACGGATGATCTCTGCTATGCAACTAAAGCGAAGCTTTCGTAAGGGATGTCAGGTATTTGCCGTTACGGTAAATGAGCTAGATGAGGAAGAATCTACGAGGAAGACCCTAGATCACCCTATTTTACAGGAGTATGCTGATGTCTTTCCGAGTGAGATTCCAAGCATGCCTCTGAAGAGAGACATTGATTTTAGCATCGAGCTCACTCCAGGAGCGAAACCTATCTCTAGAGCTCCTTACCGTATGACCACTCAAGAGCTAAGTGAGTTGCGTTTGCAGTTAGAGGAACTTTTGGCCAAGGGTAGTATTCGACCTAGTGTATCACCATGGGGAGCTCCAGTGCTCTTTGTGAAGAAGAAGGATGGTTCTTTGCGCCTTTGCATTGATTACAGATAGCTGAATAAGGTGACAATAAAGAACAGGTATCCTTTACCAAGGATTGATGATTTATTTGATCAGATCAAGGGAGCTACAGTGTTCTCTAAGATTGATCTTAAGTCAGGATACCATCAACTTCGCATCAAGGAGGCTGATATTCATAAGACCACCTTCCGAACTCGCTACGGCCATTATGAGTTCACAGTGGTACCCTTTGGGCTGACGAACGCTCCATCAGTTTTCATGTGCTTAATGAATGGGGTGTTCCATTCCTATCTTGATAGATTTGTTCTTGTGTTCCTCGATGATATTCTGATATATTCTAAGTCCCAAAAGGAACATGAGGAACATTTGAGTTTAGTTTTGCAGTGCTTGAGAGATAATCAACTTTATGCCAATGCAGCAAAGTGTGATTTCTTTCAATCAGAGATATAGTATTTGGGACACGTTATTTCAGGCGAAGGTATCTCTGTAGACCCTGCGAAGATCCAGGCAATAGTAGATTGGCCTGCACCCACTACTGTGTCAGAAATTCATAGTTTCATGGGTCTAGCTGGGTATTATCACAGATTTGTTCAAAACTTCTCCAGAATAGCACACCCTATTACCTCCCTTCAGAGGAAAGGAAAGAAGTTTCTTTGGACAGAAAAGTGTGTAGAAGCATTTCAAAAACTCAAAGAGCTTCTGACCAGTGCACCGATCTTAGTAGTACCTGATCCAGAAGGTGATTTCATGGTGTGTACAGATGCTTCCCTTGAGGGTATTGGAGCAGTTCTAATGTAGAATGATCGAGTGATTGCATATGAGTCACGCAAACTCAAGGATCATGAGTTGAATTATCCTACACATGACCTTGAGTTAGCAGCAGTAGTTCATGCCTTAGTGAGATGGAGACATTTCTTGTTGGGACACAAATTTGAACTACATAGTGATCATCGTAGTCTTCAGTACATATTCACGCAGCCTAATCTGAATGCTAGGCAAAGGCGTTGGATGGAGTTTTTGTGCGAGTATGACTTTGAGGTAAAGTATATCCAGGGGAAGGAGAATGTTGTAGTTGATGCTTTGAGTCGCAGAAAACATGTGATATCATCTATGACTCTTAGTGTCAATTTGAGGTGTCAGATACTTCAGGCACTCCCCACTGATTCATGGTATCTGGAGGTGTGCAGTGAGATCAATTTAGGGAGACCCTTGGAGGGTAAGTTTTCAGGCTATGTCCTAGAGTCAGATGGCCTTTTGAGACTTTCAGGAAGGATCTATGTGCCGCTACTGGATGAGCTTCGCATATTGATCCTATCAGAGGCCCATCGTGCACCTTACTCGGCACATCCAAGTGTCAAGAAGATGCATGCAGATTTGCGACGTTTATTCTATTGGTCCGGGATGAAGTGCGACATTGCTGATTTTGTGGCTAGATGTCTTGAGTGTCAGAGAGTCAAGGCAGAACACCAGCATCCGGCAGGACTCTTGCAACCGAATCTCGTTCCTTCATGGAAGTGGGACATCATCTCTATGGATTTCATAGTAGGATTACCTATGACTCTTTGTTGTCATGATGCTATCATGGTCACCGTTGACCGGTTGACCAAGGTGGCACATTTTGCACCAATCAGGTCTTCCTACACTGCAGCTTCAGTAGCAAATGTCTTCATGCGTGACATTGTGAGACTACATGGTATTCCCCGAAAGATCATTTCTGATAGGGATCATGTTTTCACTTCCGCATTTTGGACATCACTACAGCATGATCTTGGAGTGCAGTTGAACTTCAGTTCAGCATATCACCCAGAGACAGATGGGCAGACAAAGAGAGTGAATCAGGTTCTCGAAGATATGTTGAGGATGTACGTGATGGATAGGAAAACTCATTGGGAGGACTATCTCTATCTAGTGGAGTTTGTTTACAACAACGGGTATCACAGTTCTATTGGCATGGCACCTTTCCAAGCCTTATATGGATGCCCTTGTCGTACACCTTTGAGTTGGGATAGCCTTGAGGATCGCATCCTGTTGGGCCCAGAGATGCTTCGTGACATGGAGCAACAGGTGGTACGTATCCAAGAGCACTTGACAACGGCACAGGATAGGCAGAAGAAGTATGCTAATGCACATAGGTCAGATAAGCAGTTTTCTGTGGGAGAGAAGGTTTTCTTGAGAGTGCGTCCGCGTAAGAGTCCGATCCGTTATGGAAAGGGCTCGAAGCTAGCACCTCGCTTTGTGGGACCATTCGATATTCTTGAGAGGATTGGTCCAGTTGCCTATCGTCTTGCTTTACCGCCCAGCCTTGCTCGCATTCACGATGTTTTCCATGTTTCAGTACTTAGACAGTATATTCCTGATGTTGTACATATTCTTGATTGGAATGCATTGCAGGTAGAGGACGGGCAGCTGGCTTTGGAGCCAATACATATTATGGAGCAGCGGGATTGACCCTCAGGGGTTGAACCATAGAGTAGGTAAGGGTCCAATGGGACCCTACTGATGACTCTTCAGCTACATGGGAGGATGCATCTAGATTACGGGATTTATATCCCTATTTGTTTATAGGCTTCCAGGAGTAAGCCTAAGTCTAGGGGGGTGGATGTAGTGCCTGCCCCTAGTTTACATTTTTTGAGCTACATTTATGATATGATTGCCAAACTCTTTTAGGCCAATTTATGTTTGATGAGTAGTATTATTATTTTAGAGATTATCAGAGGATGTTTACACTCAGTTTATTATATGATGAGATTACTTGGTACTCTATATTTCGTGCATGTATGATGAATATTCAATGGTTTTAGTTATCGATGATGATTAGTTAGATGGCTTATTATTTCATGTGCCTCTTATGGATACTTACCCCATACTGCATGTGTATGGTGTGCGTGTTGTTTTATTTATGTATGGTGTTTTTGATATGGTTAAGGAAGGGAGTCGTAGTCACCTGCTAGTCGGGATCTACACGATGCACCACTTCCTGCCATTGCCTGTTTAGCTTAGAATATTGTGTTTGTACATGCGTGGATTTTATGCAGGTTGCAGGTACTGGGTATCGACTTCCCTGAATTGTCAGGATGAGCGTACCCTATCGCACTGTCTCAATGGTAAGAGAGGGGAGATAAACTCTTAAGTCCAAATCCTAAACCCTTTAGCCAATTGTCCTAATTGATAATTAGGACAAGTATCTGAGTTAAGTACCCTCCGAATGCATCAAATGATGTAATTTTGTGATTATAACCCTTTTGTTTGATTTGGTATGTATTTTTCTATGATGGGTTTTCGTATGTTGCTTTATGAGTCCTTGGTGTATTTTTCTATAAATTAAGTCTAATTAAAAAGACTAATTAATGATTTAATTTAATAAGGAATTATTATGATATCTTTATATTTAATTAATTAATTAATTAATTAAATAAAAGAATTAAAGTTGGAAATTAAAGTTCAAGATATATTTAGAACAGGATAATATTTATTTAATTTAATAATAATATATTTGGAGTTCATTTTTAAATAAATGCTAAATATTATTGTTATTTAAATTAATTAAATATGTTATCAATTAAGTTCTAAAATAAATTAAAAAGTTGAAAGATATTAATTTATTAAGAATTCTAGATCGCATGATCTAAACATGAGTTAAATATAAGAATTAAATTAAAAGATTAAATTATAAAAATTAATAATGTTATTTTAATTTCTTAAAAGTGCACATAAGATTTAAAGTAATAAATTAATTAAGAATTGAAGTCAAGTGAAATTTTAAAATAAAGTTATTTAATAATTCAACTTAATGTGCATGAAAGTTGAATGCAAAAGAATAAGAAAAGATAATAAAAGTTAAAATTGGAGTTAACTGAGTTGTGCAAAGAGTCTTCTCGGGTAAACGCACAATTAGTGCCCCGAATTGAGGAGAAATTGCTTATCACAACTTTGGGGGTTCATTTTTGAGGGAGACGTATTTTGGACTGGGAATTTAGGGGGAGACAAAGAATTTTGGAGAGACAACTTTTAGAAGCGAATTTCAGAGGAGCGGATTCTCGAGGTTTTCATTTTAGCATCAGAATCAGGTAGGGTCTTGTGCTTTGATCACTGGTTAAATTATGCAATTTGAGATTCATGTTTTCTTCGTGAGTGTAACAAAGAAAAATCAAGTCTTTGGGTTCCATTGCATGAATCTCTTGTTCTTTGGTTCTGTATCTACGATAGGGTGTTGTTAAATTATGAATAGTAGAAAAATAAATTTACTTAGGAACCCTCATCTTCTAGCTTAAAGAAGACACGATTGGATTGGGAAGGGTTCGAATTTTTTTTATAGCCGGAGTAGTACTGGGATGGGTGACCTCCCCAGAAGTCCCGGTGTTGCACCCTTCTTTTAACGAAATTTTAAATTGATAATTTGGATAGTTGGCAATAGTTTCTCTATCAGAGTAATGTGGAGATCAATTTTTTAAAAAAAATTAAAAAATTTTAAAAAAATAAAAATAATAATAAACTTTAAACTTTAAAAAAATAATAATAATAATAAATAAATTTTGGGAGGGGGCGGGAATACCCACACCCCCCCCGTACCGCTCCGGCAGCTCTGCCATCCTTGCCGCAGAGTACTGCGGCAGCAGCAGTACAGAGTACTGCCGGTGGCCGCAGTCCTCTGTGGCAGGCCGCAGGCGGCCTTTAGGATTAAGCCGGCGGGCTTATAAAAAAATACGCATTCTTTTAATAATTCAATTTTTTTTTAAGGTTATTCATAAAAAAGGTTTTATGAATATTTAAAATTTTTATTTATAAATTTTAATATGTTTTTATAATGTTTTAATAATAATCTTTATTATATTTAATAATTAAATATTAATGCATTTCATATAGTCTTTTTTTGTAAGTATTAATTTATTAATAATTTTTGGGTAAATATTAATAAATTAGTAATTAATGAAGATATTAAAATAGGTAATTAGAACAATAATTATTGAGTAATTTAATTAAAATTAGTTTGATTAAGTTAATTAATAATGAATTTTATTTGACTAAATTATAAATTTGGATATTGATTTAATGAAAGTTATTATAGAAAAGGGTTAATCGTAAAGGGTAGTTGAGGAAACCTAGTTACTTGAATTTGACATTAAACTGAAACATAAACCTTACCTTAACTCAATAATATACTTTCAAATCCAATCTTTGAGACTTTGATGTTGTCTTTGTACTTTGAATGTTTTGGGGTTGATTTAGCGTTGACCAGTTTAGGTTGTTACGAGAGGCTCGGGGTTGTGAATGTGATGTCATGATGATTTGGTCTCGATCTTTCTTAACCTGACCATGGTAATGTGATGAAGTGCTCTATGACATGATTGTGTTACTGTTTGTTGTTGCTTTCCAGTTTCCTTGTGTGAAGCAGAGGTGTTTGTATTTGAGAATACCTAACTTAACCATTTCTGAGTCTCGATCAGTTATACTTGTATTACTTTATGGGTGCTCATTAGAGAACCATTGGATTTTGTGACTTATCATTGATGCCTTCAGTTGCTGATAGAGAACTGTCGTGATTACATGATTACTATTTGATGTTATCTGTTGCTCATGAAGAACTGATATAATTTGTGGATTATCTTTTTTATGATGTTTTTCAGTTGCTCGTATAGGACTGAGGTGGTTTTATTATGATTCTTTGATTTACGAGTTCATGAGCTAGGGTAGGTTATCTATGTGTAGAGTCGGGAAGTGGTTTGCAATGGGGGTCGGAGCCCTAAGAGGCTGCCTTGAGAAACCCATTGTAAGTTTTTTTTTTAATAAGCGAAAACATTTACACTAAATGAGAGAAAATGAACCTAACAAGATAATTGTATGTTCTCTCCCATGCCATGAGTGCTAGTACAGACTAGGATGGGGTAGAGAGAACGCTTGGTTACGACCTTGCATTCCATAGTATGCCTCGTCAGTACGAGAGGATACTAGTGGCCGCAGGATCAGTAGGGACCCGGGATTCCTAAGGGATTGCTCAGGTAACTTCTACATGACTTTTGCGATGACACTTTCCTGCTTGCATATTAGGTTTCCTACGTGTCTTGTGGTACCTCTGGGATTTAGATGTCGATCTTTTTAGGAACCCTTGAGTTAGCATACTTATAGGATTTCCTGGACTTAGAGAGTAATTTTGATTATAGTTTTTTTTGTTATCCTATTTGGGACTTGAGACTATCTCCTCAGCGCGGTGGGAGTGGACCATTTAGGTTCCACGCGGTCGGGTGGTAGTGCTTTTACTCTTACCATTGAGATCTGTTCCGTGGTCACCGTGGCTGGAGTTTTCGTGATTGGCATTTACCTTCACTATGTTCTTGGATTATTATGATGGATGGTTAGATTTTATGATAGATGTTTTATCATTATGGATGTCTGGATGTATCATGTATGGTGAATAGTTTCATATATTTTTACTGTACTTTGTATCATGGATTTAAGGATGTTGTATCTTGATCTTTACATATGTATATTCTTATAAGCCTTTCATACCCTGTGACTTGTACAGTGGATGATTGAGCATTCTGAATTAATTTGCCGAGAGGCATTCAGAACAAATGTATATTATGGACATGGGACTTTCTAATTATTCTTTCATATGTATGTGATAGTTGTTAGATTTAGATTTAATTAAATTTTAAACGTGACTCAACGTCTTGGGATCTTTAAGAAATGTAACTTGCAATGTATGTTTGTCGATGATTACATGTTATTGCTTCCGCTACTATGTGTTTGATGTGTATGTCATACTTTCTTACTTTAAAAAAAAAAATGTTTAACAAACTTAGAGAAACTTTAGGTTAATTCTTTTGGATCCCTTGGCGGGGCGTTACAGTAATAACTTTTTTGTATTCGGTAGGGATTGGGGATTTTCTTGTTGGTTCTTTCCCCCATGAACCTTGGACCAGTGTTTATATGTTATTAATATATTATATAGTGGAAAGCACTATTCTAGCAAGATTCATGGAATGCTTTCCTTCATTGTCCTCTTCCTATAAGAAGGATAATAATATGGTCTTTTAGCATCATTCAGGTTGAGTAGTCAGGGACTATATCGAGTCAGTTGACATTTTTACTAGGCATGCAAAATGGAAGAATCTTAATGTACTACCAATTCCCTTGGAATTTAAGGCTACCTTTAAGAAGGTCCTAAGCTCTAGAGAAGTATTCATGTCAAAAATAAGATAATGAATAAAAATCTCTGGTGAACATATAGTGGATATTGATAATGAATTTTGAAGACTAACTCTCTTCTGTGAGCATTAGATTTCAAATGAAGTTGCAGATACTTGAAAATGGAGGAAAACTCATATGTCAAGGATGAGGCACTCATAAAGAAGGAAGTTAGGAGAAGAAATTAACTATCTCTCAAAGAAAAGAAGAAAGTATATAAAACTTATTGTAATCCTACACTAAGGGATCTCTATAATGTAAATGAAGGTATGCCTTCCTAGGTCCCCAAGTCTTACAAGGGTGCCAGCATGTACAAATAATACCTATGATGGAAAAAAATGGTATAAAATGCTCCTAAGAGGATTCATCTGTAAGAGAGGGTATGCCCTCTTAAAGACCTTTGAAAAGATTAAAAGGCAATCGTACTATAATGTAGATAAGACATAAAAGTCTTGGGAAATATTGGGGAGTTTCTTCTTTGTTCTTTTCCCCCTAGTGCCTAAACTTTGAACGTGGAAATATTTGGAAATAATTTTGAATTAAACTTATAGGGCATTTAGCCTTTTACTAATCAAAAAAATAAATTAAAAGGTTGAATAAATAAGTATTAGATAATATTCTAATTTTAGAATACAAAATCTATATTTAAAACATTAATAAATGAAATAAGTTTGAAAAAACTTTTTAAAAATAAATGTAATCTTTAATTATAAACTTTAATTTTAAATTTTTTTATAAAATTATTGGCCAAATTATATTGTCTTCAAGTGGACATAACCATTTAAAAAATAATGGGAAGAAAAATTATGGGGCATAACCTTAATGTCAAATGGGCTAAGCCCAGAAGCATAGTAATAAAAAATACATGAGCAAAGCCCAAAGCACAAAAATAACTATGCAAAGTCACATGAGTTATTATTAGAAATAAGAGTTGACAATAAAAGGGCCAACCAAATTGTGGTAGCCAAACAAGGATAAGGGTCTAGTTCATCCTTCTTTCTTCGAATAAGTTCTTGAATTGGTTTTAGGTTTAGCATAGTCTATCCATCTACATTGTCTTCTTTAGTGTCCTTTTCATCATAGCTTGGAGAAATCACCAATGCCAACCTGGGGAAACCTTTAGAAGATAGAGGAAAACCTAAGACATCCAAGTAATAAGGTCGACTGCTAGAACCTAAAGAAGCCCAAGCAAGAGAGGCAGCAAGACACCAACTAGAGGGGAGTCTTCTTTCGTATGGAAGAATAGTAGAACCATGCAACCTAAATACAAAATTAGGTTTGGAAAGAAGGATCTCCAACCTAATTGGGTATAAAAAAGGCTCATTTCCATGTAAATATTTAGGGATTCAACTGCAAAAAGACATGAGAGAAAGTAAATCCTAGAACCCTATAATAGAAAAGATAGAGAAGAGAATGGAAAACTAGAAAGGTAAATGGTTAACTAAAGCGGGATGAGCAACTAAGATAAAATTAGTTCTATCCACTATCCTAGCATATCAAATGTCTTATTTATCGCTTCCCAAAGGAACTGTTGGCTAATTTTGCCTTCCCACCAAATTGGAGATATATGAATTCAAAAACTTCAACATTCACATATCTAAATATTCAAATATATTAGGACACGCAAAATAATTTTTTATGACATTAGGTTATATTTTATTTATTAAGTGTGCATGATTTAATTTCCTTGTGGTCCTCGATTTTATCCACCATTAGATCAAAAAGGATTGAGGGTCATTGCTTTGTCACTGTCAGAAACTGTTGTCCTTTTTGTCATACCGACAAAATGACATGTTGCCATGTAGCTCCATGGGCCCATTTCCTTGGTCAGTATAATCATTAGTTGATTACTCTTCTCTGCTATCAGATCAAGATCATTTGAGGGTTGTCACTTTCTTGCTTTCTTAAGATATGAGGACTTTAAATTATGTGAGAAAGCAAGGGATTAACATGTGGCAAGTGGGTCCTAAATCTTTTGTGGGTCACAGGTGAAGTGGACAAAGTGTCATATGAGCTAGCGTGAGGCCAAAATTCCTATTGGTAGTTGTGTTGACAAGATTAATACATTTTTAGAGTTGTCAGATGTGATATGATCCATGGTCATCACATTATCACTTTACAAAGATGCAAGGTAGTTATGTTATGTGACAGAGTGATAGGTTGACATGCATACATGGTGGTCCCAATTTGAAAGGTCATGACTACAATCACACCATGGTTAAGGTTAACAATGTTGTGATCTATCATAGTTAAGTTTTAAGGGTGGCACAGTTAATTGGTTATAGTGGTCAAACTAGTGAAGACCTCGTGAGGTGGTAGAAAGAAATAAAATGGTTGGTCCATCTGGCTCATCTTGGTTTCTTGACCAGGTCAACTTTGTTGATTTTGCTGATTTGTTAAGTCAAGAAAGGGAGAAGATAGAGTTTCTTGTATGATCTAATCTTTTTTTATCAATCCCAACTACCCTAGAGTTATTGTTCTACTAGAAATGATGAAGAGCATTCCTTCTACTGCCTGATTGTCCATTTGAGGAATTCTAGCATTGATTGGCATTGTTTCTATCACTTTAGGGTTACTTCAATCAAGGTTTCCATGATTTTCATGCCTCTACAAGTGTACCAAATCAAATCTATTGTTTAGATCACCTTGATTGTCCTCTGAGCACTTAATGATAGTGGTTGTAGAGTAGCTTCAGGCAAAAATATCTTAGTTATGCTTGAACTATAAAGGCAAGGTTGTAATTCTTTCTTATGGTCTACTCTTCTCTATTTCTCTAATATTGATCTACAAGTTCACCCATAAATCCCCTTTTCCTTTGGACCTAATGACATTATGCCTTATCTCTTTCAGCCATTGATGACTGTACAAGATCTATTTTCCTCTCTTCAATGTTTTGTGGCTATTAGTAGGCTGCATTTCATATCTCTTTTGACCTATGAAGGATATATAAGTAAACTCTCTTCTTCCTTATGTTATTCATTTTGGGTTTCTAATCTGTATGTGATTGTTGGATTTAAGCAAGTCTAAATCTCTATATATTTGATGTCATAATAGTTCAAGTGTGCATGTATGGGCAGAGATTAGTTTGAACACTCTATTTTTGTGCATCACCTCTTTAGGATAGATTAGGTTAATGATTCTATTCATGCCTTCTCCCATTTTCCCCTCTAAGAGTAGTTAGGTGCATCCTAATAGTAAAAGAAGTTGGCCTTCTCCGAAGACTAAACCTCATAGTTCAAGTCCCACAACTTGGAGGTTGTTTCCATGTTTCACAAGATTTTCCTTAGGTAAAAAATTTGGACAAAGGTGCAAGCTTTTGTGACAACAATTTTTGGCACACCTAGTGGGACTAATATTTAGAAGATTTCAAGTCTACTCGAGTCAAAAGAGAAGAATTTCAAGTTGATGTTGAGAAGATAGTGCTACTCTTAGCATTCCAAGCCTTCAAGAGGCTCATTTCCACAAAGCACTTAGAGACTTTACATCATTCACACCTAGTTTCAAACCATAGTTGTTGTGATTCATGCCCAAAGCTGAAACAAGGGCATCTTCCAGAGGTAAGTTTCAATACCAAGAGCTTTCATTTTCCAACCCTAGAAGAATAAAGATTAGAGTATCTTTATCACAAGTTAGGAGTGTAGTAGTAAAACATACCCCTGCAAGATCCATTTCCATTCCTACTATTGTTAGATCTCAATGTAGAATACCATCTACTCATATCAATAGGTCACTTACCGACATGGTTAGAGCTCATGCTTTTGCCACCTTTAATGGTGGAAGTCCTCTCCTATTGGCTCAAAGACATGAAATACCAGTATCATCTCTTAAAAGTATACCTAAGTTTACTGGTGAAACTTTTATTTGCCACTTAAAACATATTTAAAAGGTTGCAAATGTTTGTAATATACATGGAATATCTAAAGATGATGTTGTAGTCAGACTCTTAGCTTCATACTTGAAAGGAAAAGCATTGCAATGGTATAGAGGGTTGACTCACAATTCTACAACAGATTGGGATGGGTTAGGAGCAGCCCTATGCAAACATTTTGAGTACAAAAGTGATTATCTTTCACTTTTAGAATAGTTGACAACTATAAAAATAGCCCCCCATGAATACATGATTGATTTTAACCACACATTTTAAAAGACATGGGATAGAATACCCATTACAGTGAAGCCTACCCTGGTAATGCATTCTTACTTTACCTCAAAGCTTTTAACAGTGATATTGCCACTACAATCCAAACCATGGGAGGAGATACATTACCTAATGCTTATGAAATAGCAATAATGGAAAAAAACATATTGATACAAGGAGTAAAGTTAGCCCCAAGGCCTCCTATGCCCTTCTTCCCTGATATCTCAAATCACCAACCAACAATAGCCCCAATTCCCACACCTTCCACATCAAAACCCCTTGCTCTAGCCCCTCAAGTTTCCACATCTTCAAATGGAATTGATGAAATTAAGGAGATGATGCAGTCTATGATGTTGACCATAGATAAGAGATTGCAAGGTCAAGAGAAGAAGTTGGAAGATAGCTTCTTGGTGATGCAAAAAGTGAGCAATAAAGTGGTGACTTTGGAGAGATAGCAAGCTCTGGGTAATAAGGTTCCTCAATTTCAATATCAAACTCCAAACAATGATAGGCATCCAAATCATAATCATGGGAATACTCCTTTTGATCAGAATGGGCAGAATAGTCATGCGTCCACTTCAAGTGCAAATCAAACTAGGGCTTTGGTCCCTCAAAATAATATGGCTCAAGATCAAGATTTATGTCCCTCCTACAACTACTCCTATGCCTATTGTATGTGTCAAAAGGATCAATCCTATTTAGCTTTGACTACTCAAGAGCTTGTAGTAGGGAAATCACACAAAGAGAGCCAATCTAAAGATGCCTCACATTTGTAATGACAAGGTGATTGCTCCTTCATGAATCACCAGGTGGAGGAACATTGTAATGTAAACCAAGATTCCATTGCTCATAATACTAGGAGCAAGAGAAGAGTCATTGAAGATGCTCCCCCTCCTCCTAATCATACTTCAACATCAAACACAATACCTCGTGTACAAGCAGCAAATGATCAATCCAGTGCTCCTCAACAACAAAGACAAGATAATAGCAGGCAAGATGTGAATGGCCCTCAATTTATTCCATCTCCACCTCTTACACATACAGCTCCCAAGGCTTCTACCAAAGCACCTAATGCCTCATTCAGTGTGGTAGAGAAGATGAAGAAAACAAATGTGAATATTTCCATGTGGGATGTTGTGGCTACTATACCTATGCAAAGAGGTTGCTACAACAAGAATTGGAGAGCATTGAACCAAAGGATCAACCACCAAGAGAAGAAAATGCCACAAGTATTGTATGACCATAAAGGGAGGTAGAAATAAGTAAAATGGTTAGACCTCCTCCATTTTATGTTTCTCTTATTATAGTGGATAAGCTTTTCCACAATTGCATGATTGATTTAGGGGCTAGTAGATCAATAATGCCTAAGTGTGTTGTTGAAGCTTTAGAGATGAAATATGAGCCCATTTTTACAGATGTATTATAGTTATATGGTAGTACTATCAAGACTATAGGGATCCTTAGGGATGTTGAAATGGCCCTACATGCATGCCCTAATTTTACCCTAGTCTAAGATATATCATTTTTTGAGGTCAAGCCACACTTTGTCATTTGTCTCTCAAGAGATTTCATTACCCATATAGATGGTTACATATCCTCTAACTGGTCATACATATTTTTTAGAACAAGATATGAAACCAAGGCTTCAAATAGAGTAGAGCCTCTAGCCCTCCATCATATTAAGCCCTACACACCAAATCTCATCAATATGAATTGCACTGCTCTAGAGATAGATAAGAATGATATAGTGCTAGAGCCTACCACTTCTTTAGTAAAGATACCTAATTTCCTCTTGGATGAGTGGGCTAATACATATCAGTTTGATCCTATATAAGAAACCCTGGAGACAAACCTTGGTACTTATTGTATATCAGAGAGGGATGCTCTTGTCCCTAACCTTATGATGACCAAAGAGGATACAAGTGGGATATGGAGTATGTTTTTTGATGGATCAAGAAATAAAAATGGATCAGGGGCTGGTGTGATATTGGTTTCTCCTACACTAGAAAGGTACTACTTCTCATTTAGGATTCAATTCAGTTGTACTAATAACATAGTAGAGTATGAGGCATTGATTCAAGGTTTCCTACTTGCTCAAAAAATGGGAATTCAAGCCTTAAGTGTATATGGAGATAGTAAGTTGGTGGTTAATCAGGTGAGAAATTAGAATGTCACCAAAAATGGTTTTCTCAGGTCTTATAAACACAAAGTATGTGATTTGCTTGAAAGTTTCTATGCATTTAATATTCAAAGCATCCCTAGGAAAGAAAATAGACATGTAGATAGACTTACAGTAGTGAGTGCATCTTATGATGTACCAAAGAGCCTTGAAGATGAGAAGAAGAAATAGATCAGAGTGGTGGCTAGGTCTATTATTCCTGATAATAATATCAATTCGCAAGTGTTTGAATCTGATGCAAAAATGGTGAGTTTCTTTCAGAATGAAGGTAAGTCCTCAGATAAAAACTAATCAAGGTTACATGACCAATATGGGGATTAGATCAATAATCTCAATTCCAACATGTTACCTAAGGGTCTCATTACTTTAGAGAGTACCCTCAATCCTGATGACCAAGTGAGGTATAGAGGTATGAACCTTGCTACAAATAAAGATGATCACATACTAGTTCTAGTTGCTAACGGAAAGAACCTAAACATGGGAAAGGTATGTTCTGAAACTGAGCATGAAAGTTTAGTTTATCTATGCCAAGAATTTAATGATGTATTTTCTTGGACATATGATGATTTAAAGGGTTTTGACCCAAGTTTCTTTCAACATACCATAGATTTAGTCGATAATGTCAAACCTATTAGGCAAAAGCAGAGGCCAATCAATCCCAAAATTAAGCCATTATTGAGAAAGGAGCTATCCAAATCGATTAAGGCCAATATCATTTTCAATATCAAGCACTCATCATAGGTAGCTTACCTTGTTCCTATTAGGAAGAAGAGTAGAGAAATCAAATTATGCATAGAATTTAGGGATCTTAACTAAGCCTCCCTTAAGGATCATCATCCCCTCCCTTCCATGGAACAAATATTGTCCAAGGCTATTGGTTCAGAGAGATTTCCTTTCTTGGATGGATTCTCTAGTTACAATCAGGTGTTAGTCAAAGAGTCTGATAGATATAAGATTGCATTCACAATGAAGTGGGGCACCAATTCTTACAATAAGATGTCATTTGTGCTAACAAATGCAGGTGCCACATTTCAAAAGGAAATGGAGATGGCCTTCAAGAACATGATTGAAAGGTTTATGTTGGTATACCTTGATGATATTGTTGGCATTATGTTGTATTTGTCATTAGTGGCAACACTTATTCAATTCTAAATGATTACTGAGCTTATCACTCAGTCTACAGCTTATACTAAGCATTCAGTGGTTGCCAAGTACGTGCATTAGTTAAGCAGTTCACACCTAGCATTCCTAAAGCTATCGAGTGAGTGTGTAGTCTAGTAGTGTTTACTGAGTAGATAGTGGTCACAAAGCTTCATAGTGTCTACCAAGTCATCAACTTGTGTGATGAGAAGCTAGTGTTTACCGAGTGATGGATGTATAGTGTTTACCAAGTGAAACAAGGTAAATGAAGGATTCAGTATCTACCGAGTGACACTATATCTACCGAGTCTCTAATGGTTACTGAGTTTGAAGCTATGTTGTGTGATTAGTATGGACCAACCTTCTACTTCTACCGAGTGCATGACAATGTTGAGTAATGCAGTGAATGTCGAGTATTAGAAGTTCACCAAGTCAGCTTACAAAACCTGAGTTTCTACTATTTGGCTTACTCAGTAATATTTTATTTACTTGTGTTTTAGCTGACCTTGTAATTGTAAATATTGGAATGGTATATATGTAATGTATTGTATCATTTGCAACATATGGATAAGAGTATCAAGAAATGGATATGTAATATTTTGAGAAGAGTGAATGCAAATCAGCAGTAGAGTAGAGTATTCAGCAAGGTCTACAAGGATTAGTAAAGTTGTATCAATCACAAGAGGTGATCTATACTTCAATGATCTAATAAAAAAACAAGTTGTAAGTCAAATCTACTATTTCATTCTAATAGGTGAATCAGTTTTCAAAATCTTTTAACAAGGTAGACTTAACTGTCTTTGTTTAAATCTCCTAACAGAGTGCATACTTCATTATATGTTTGTAAAACCTCTAACAAAGTGGGTCTAGCAGTCCAAATTTCTCTTAACAGGGCATATCATTACAAGTGGTCAATGTAAGCCCTAACAGGCCAACTTTATATTGCAGTAGTGAAGTTTTGTGGATATCGTCCCCACCCTAGTTTTACTTTCTATTTGGAAGGTTTTTGGGTCACCAAAATATTGAGTTCATGTGTTATGAATGTTTATCTTTTCTCATGCATGTAGTATATTAGATGAATGAATGATGAATGGATTAAGTGCTGAATTAATTTAAAGTTTTATGGTTACTAATTCACCACTCCCCTCTCAGTAACCTAGCTAGTCTTGATTATTTCCAACAATTGGTATCTGAGCATTGTGGTTCTCAGGATAAAGTTTAATAGCTTGAGCAAAGATCAAGGGCAATGGAGATATTTAGACTTGATAAAGCTATTGATAATGAAAAGCTAGATCTAGAGATGGCCATAGCTCAACTCAAGGAAGCAAAAGAGCATCTTTCCCAATCCCTAAAAAGAAGGAAGGAACTTGCAAAAAAAATGAATGACCATCAGTATGTTGAAGAAAAGATTGATGACTTTTTCCCCTCAAGTAGTTCAGATGAAGCAAATGAGGCAATCAAAAAACTCCTAGAAAGGAATGGCTCCCTACAAGAAGAGGTAAGAAAATTGAAAAGAGAATAGGAAATTCAGTCAATAAGAATGTGTGAAATCTTGGAAGAAAGGAATAAGGCAAGTGAAGACTTAGAGGCAAGGAATAATGCAAATCAAAATCAATCCTTTTAGCAAGAAAGTCTTATCAATCAGCTCTCAAATGCAAATGAGGAAATCATGAATTTGAGATCTGAAAATGAAAGTCTAAGGAATGATTCAATCGCTAAAAGAAAAATCAATGAAAGATTGAAAGCTGATCTAATCTCTGAAAAATAACTCAATGAAAGGATGATGAAATCTCAAGCAGACATGGATCAATTGAATCAGCAAAGTGAGCAGAATCTTTATAGGCAAAACAGTAAAGCAGGTCTTGGATACAAAGAAAAAAGTGAATCTTTCAAACAAGGTGCCCAAAGGAATCAAAAACCTACTTGCAATCATTGTGGTAAGTTAGGTCATACATCAAACAAATGTTGGAGCAATGGAAAGGAAAATTCAATGGAAAATTCTACAATTGTAGTCAACATGGTCATAAAGCTAATGAATGCAAGGAGAAACCAAAATTTGAAGGTAAATGCTACAAATGCAAGAAACAAGGTCACAAGGCATTTGAATGCAGATCCAAACCATTCAATCCAGCTGAACAACTTGTAAAAGAAATATTTGGTTGGGACTACAATAATTGGTGTAGATGTCACTATTGTGGAGATTATGGACACATTGGCATAGACTATACAAGGCATCACTTGAGAAAGAGGGATACAACAGTAAGATGTTATACATGCACTGAACTTGGTCATATAGCTAAAAACTACATGAATATAGGAAGAGTTAAAGCTGAGAAGAAAGCTAAAGCTGATAATATCATGAAGCATATGAGATAGTAGTGGATTCCCAAATCTACTAAGCAAAATAATTCAAATGATGGCCATGTCACTTAAGAAGTGGGTGACTCTACCATTTCCAATTAGATTCATGAAGGAAGGACTAGAACTGTATCTTCAAGTTATATCTCGAGCAGTTCCAAATGAAAGAAAGTAGAAGATCTGAATTAGTATTTTAGATATAGAGGGATCACATGAAATCAAGTCATACCAAGCAAGGTTAGTCACAGACTTAACCAAGCTAGGTCGAGAGTAATGAAAGTTTTGTTCAGTTGTCGAGTGATAAGCTTCTACCAAGCTAGTGAGTGGATGACAGTCTATCATGCAGTACATCATTATGGTACCTAGCATTAATGGTGAATTTTCATCAAAAATGAAAAAATTTGACTTCATTTTTCACCATGACTTCAAAATTCACCAAGCAAAGTGATTTCCTGGTGCATCCAAGCGATTTCAAATGAATTTGCAGCAAAGAACTTGTTCAAAAAAATTCTCTTACTTACCGAGTAGGGATGATGTTTGGAAGCACTAGCAACAGTAAGAAAAAATGAGGATCTGAGATGTTGGTAAAAGGTGTTGAATGGAAAGTGCCAAACTTCAAGCTTATACCAATAGTTGCGGAGTCACTTGACCCTAATGGAGCTCAATCTCAAATTCCTCCCAAGGTATTTCTGATTAAGGATATTCTAACTATTCTGTTTAAGAGATAGGAACCCTAGAGATGGATAGTGCCTTAGGAGAAATGTGTATTGATGGTTCACTAAAACTCGATTATAAGCCCCTAGAAACCAAAGGATTAACACATATCCTGAATATGCCAAGGAGCTTTCAGATTAAGTGGATTAGGTACATTCTTAGTCATATGCATAATGGACAATTATGGTTAGAACAACCTGTATTGATCACAAAGAAAATGATTCATAAGATTATAGGTCTCCCCATGTTGATCAAAGCCAAAATTACCAAAACCCTAGGTCGAGATGAACTTCAAAATAAAACCCTAGCCGAGTGGGATGGTAGAAGTCTAAAGATTAGCACTATTTCTAACATTGAATTAAGGTTTGGTATTCACATCATTGCTCATAAGATTTATAGCTCCAGTCATTTGAACAATGTGTCATGTGAGGCAGTTGATTTGGCATATAAAGTTGTGAAGAAAAATATGGAATTTGATTTGTCAAAGTTATTGTTAAAGCAATTGAACAAAAACATGGACAGTATCAGGACATCTAAGAACAACCCCTAAAAATTTGGTTCATTGTTAACATGTCTTTTCTTCTATGTTCAATTTTTTTTCCCATCAAAAGGTTTAGTAGTATGGAGAAAATATGTTCCAATTCTATATCAAATTAATGAATTTATTGCAGAAATGGGTATAAATTTTGATAGCATTATAGATAACTATGAAGATTTCGAGGAGAAGATGAACAACAGGTTCAGGATTCCTCCTAAGCTTGTTGTGGATTATAAAGATGATGTATGTTTTATGGTTGATTGTGATAAAGTGTATATTCAGGTAGTCAAGCCTAGAATTACATGGGTGGAACCTCTTCCATATGAGGTTAACATTGATGAAACAAAAGATATCATTGAAGCACTAGTGAATGAGCCAACAAACCCTAAGTAGCCTATTTTTGGAACATATGAAGAGGCCAAATCTAGAATTGAGCTTGAAATCAAGCTACCCCAAGCAATAAGCAAAGGCAAGTGGAAGATAGCCAAGATGAAAATTTCAAGTGGCCCTCTTATGCTTACTAAGGGAAAAGTAGAGGATGAAGAACTATCAAAAGAAGAAGAAGAAGAAGAGTAGGAATATGAGAAGGAGGCAGAGCCAGTGAAAAAGAAAGGTAGGGTAATCATTACCAAACCACCCAAGGCCTCCATAGTTGTATTTACAAGAAGATCAAAGAAGAAAGGTGGGACTGAAGTTGTGCTTAGCAAGCCCCCACTTACTTTCTAGGAAAGGTTAAAATAGATGGAAGAAGGAGCAGGCATCACAAACTTCAAAGCCCTAAAGTTTGAAACAAGAATAGATGCAGAGAAGATGCAAATTGAGGAGGTAGAGCTCAATAAAATGGGAAAATGGAAATATTCCCCATATTAGATTGCTCCACAAATTTCAAATGAATTGTTGGCAAGATTGCAGCCAAGGTGGGAATTAGGTGTATAGACAACTAAAGACATATATGAGCAATCATTGAGGAAGTTACTACCTAATCTTATAGATGCAGAAGTTAAGACAACAATGAAAAATAATGTAGGTAAAATGATGATTAGATTCTATACATGTTTGATTTTGATCAAAGACATTGAGCATATTTTTAGAGAAGTAACAAACATGTGGAAGAACATCTATCATCTACACTAGACTAGTGAAGACCTCATGGAAATAAAGGATGATGATGATGACAATGATGATGATGAAGAAGATAACACCCTTTGTGTTACTATTGATGCTGAGGAATGTCAAGAATTTATGAAGGATGATGAAGAGAAAGAGGAAGAAGCTGAAGAGGAAGGAGATGAAGAAAGTGATCCAATGAGGATATCAACACAAGTCATAGCCTCCCTTCCTCACTCTCCACCTAAATTTGCTACATCATCAAGGTTGGAGTTAGCTTCAGCAAGTATGATTCCAACCACCTCAAATATATCATCTACACAATCACTATTTGCTTCCTTACAGCTCCAAGTATCTACAATGGAAGTGTCTACCACTTCATCTACCAAGTTACAACCCTCTTCATCAGCTCCCAAGTCAACACCATTAGCAGTGTGTTTTGCATCTAGCTCTACATTTGTGTAAACTACTTCAGCAGCATGTACAGTAATTTTACCACCATGTTCTATAGTTTTGTCTACTACAACTTTGATAGCATCAACTTTTGTTCCAGTTAGTTATTCTATTGTAAGTACTCTAGTTTGTGCTCCACCTATTGTTACTTCAATTTTGAGTAGCACATTAGTTTTGGATACAATTAGCACTTCTTTCAGTTTTCCTTCAGTTGGGCCCATTCAAGTTTTTACTGCAAGTCTATCTATTTCTACAATTGTTTCCATTTCTATGTCCAAGGAAGTAAGCTCAGAAGTAAAACCAAGGAGTCCTCTAAAACTTCTACTTACTGGTAAGGAAATTGATGAAGACATTGATTTGGACAAGGAAATTGTCATTCCCAAGTTGGATTTGGATATTGCTACAGCTAATGAAATGATATTGGTTAGTTAGCTTCTGGATCAAAAGGCAAGGTAGAAGTAGCTTAGAGCTTAAAGAGATAGAGAATTTACAATAATTGAAAATACCAAGAAAATAATAACAAAGGCTATTGGTGTTGATGTGGATTCATCTCAACACATTTTGCTACAATTGGAAGAAGCAATCAATAACTTTAATGAGGATACCTTTGGCCAAGAAAAGTTAATTGAGAAGGTAGAGAAGAAGTTTGATAATAAGGTGCTTGAGCACATTGCTATAAACTAGGTAGAACTATCTACTATTTTGTGCAATCTTGAACATTCTTTTTCCAATGTAACATCACTTTTTGCTAAGTTATGTGATGTTATTGAGTTTACTAAGGAAATAAAGGAAAAACTCAATAAGATTGATGTGGATATGAAGGCTAGTGCTCAAAGGCTATAGCTTGACCCCAGCTCAAGCTCAATACATCACATCAAGGTGAGATTTTTGTCAGAAATGCAGGCAGAATTGCTAAGAGAGAAAGCTAGGATAAGGTACACATTGATAGATATCCAAAATATGATCCTTCTAGTTATGGACACAATGCAAAAACACATTGCATACTCAAAGACATTGGTCCAGGATAATAATTTTTCTATAGCAGATCATATGATTGAACTTTCTACAAAAGTTCAAGTGGCACTCTCCACCTACAAGATTTTGAAAGACAACTAGGATAAGACATTGGCTCTTATTCTAAAGGTACACTCTAAATTTCTCTCACATTTTGGTGTCTCTATTTGAATGTGTTACATAACTCTTTGGCATTATTGTCAAAAGGGGGGAGTAAGAGATGATAAGAGACTTTTGGAGATAATAAGGGAGAAAATAGATTGATATATGTATAGAAATATTATGTATATACTATGCCATATGTATGGGGGAGATATGTGAGATATGTGAGATATGTATATACAGCAGCTTTACAAAGATATATTTTGAAAAATCAAAAATTAGTATGTTAGTGTACATAAGTCTTGGCTCATAAGCATTTTTGTCACTAATGCCAAAGGGGGAGATTGTTGGCATTATGTTGTATTTGTCATTAGTGACAATACTTATTCAATTATAAATGATAACCAAGCTTATCACTCAGTCTATAGCTTATATCAAGCATTTAGTGGTTGCCAAGTAAGTTCATTAGTTAAGCAGTTCACATCGAGCATTCCTGAAGCTACCTAGCGAATGTGCAGTCTAGCAGTGTTTATCGAGTAGCTAGTGGTCACTGAGCTTCATAGTGTCTACCGAGTCATCAGTTTGTGTGATGAGAAGCTAGTGTTTACTAAGTGATGGATGTATAGTGTTTACCGAGTAAAGCAAGGTAAATGAAGGATTCAATATCTACCGAGTGACACTATATCTACCAAGTCTCCAATGGTTGCCAAGTTTGAAGCTATGCTATGTGATTAGTATGGACCAAGCTTCTACTTCTACTAAGTAAATGACGATGCCAAGTAATGCAGTGGATGCCAAGTATTAGAAGTTCACCAAGTCAACTTATAGAACTCAAGTTTCTATTGTTTGGCTAACTCAGTAATATTTTGTTTACTTGTGTTTTAGCCGACCTTGTAATTGTCAATATTAGAATGATCTATATGTAATGTATTGTATCATTTGCAACATATGGATAAGAGTATCAAGGAATGGATATTTAATATTTTGATAAGAGTGAATGTGAATCAGCAGTAGAGTAGAGTATTCAGCAAGGTCTACAAGGAGTAGTAAAGTTGTATCAATTACAAGAGGTGATTTATACTTCAAATATTTAATCAACAAACAATTTGTAAGTTAGCTCTAATATTTCATCCTGACAAGTGAATCAGTTTTATAAATCCTTTAACAAGGTAGATTTAACAATCTTTTTTTAAATCTCCTAACAGAGTGCATACTTCATTGTATGTTTGTAAAACCTCTAATAAGGTGGATCTAGCAATCCAAATTGCTCTTAATAGGGTAGATCATTAGAAGTGGTCAATGTAAGCCCTAATAGGCCAAATTTATACTACAGTAGTGAAGTTTTGTGGGTATCATCCGCACCCCAGTTTTACTTTCTATTTGGAAGGTTTCTGGGTCACCAAAATATTGAGTTCATGTGTTATGAATGTTTATCTTTTCTCATGCATGCAGTAGATTAGATGAATGAATGATGAATGGATTAAGTGTTGAATTAATTTAAAGTTTTATTGTTACTGATTCACCCCTCCCCTCTTAGTAACCTAGCTAGTCTTGATTATTTCCAATAGATATCACATTGTATTCAAAGAATGTAGCAGATCATTTGGGCCATCTTAGGAAAGTATTTATAAGATGTAGAGAGTTTGGAGTATCCCTAAATACAAGCAAGTGTGTCCTTGCTACTAATCAAGGAAAATTGTTAGGACACATTGTATCTAAGGATGGTTTGACCATTGATCCAAAAAGAACAAAGGCAATGCTTTCTCTCTCTCTTCCTAGCCACAAGAAAGGGTTGTAAATTTTCCTTAGTAGGATAAATTCTATAAGAATATTTATTCCTAATCTTGCCATCATGGTGAAACCTCTTACAACTATGCTCAAAAAGAACATGGTCTTTTCATGGACTAAGGAAAAGCAAGTTTTGAAGAGATCCAATCCAAATTTTGAAAAGGATTTCATTCCTTATACCTTAAGAGGTGATTCAAGCATTTATGCTATCTTGACCCAATCAAATCAAAAGAATGAAGAGCAACCTATTGCTTTCTTCAGTGAAGGGCTTAAAGAATATGAAGACAACTATAGTTATGTGGAGAAGTAGGCCTTTACAGTTATAAGAGCTTTGAAGAAATTCAAGCACCTTCTATCACACAACAAGATCCATTTGCTAGTGCCTCATGCCAGTGTGAAGGATTTCCTTTTGAGAAAGGATATTAATGAGAAAAGAGCAGGTTTGATCACTAAGGTGATGGAGTATGATGTGGACATTTAGATCACCAAGTTGGTAAGAGGGAAAGGATTGTACAAGTAGATGGTCTCATTTCATGAATTAGATGAGAAAGTTTCTATGGTATTGATAGAATAGCAAGAAATAAGAAATGATAATCCAAGGAGTTGGATAAATGACATGATGACCTTCTTGTCAAGCAATGGATATCCTCAAGGATTGGATAGAATAAAAAGAAGATAGTTCAAATTGCAGTCCATTCCTTATGCCATAGTTGATGGTATCCTATTTAGGAAGGACTTCAATAGAGCTTTGTTAAGGTGCATTTGTGCAGATCAAGCTGATAGAATGATTAAAGAGCTTCATGATGGTCCTGATGGTGGCTACTTTTTAGCAAGAACAACTACTATGAACAGAATGAGGGCAAGATATTATTGGCCATACTTGTTCAATGATTTCCATAGATATGTCAAAAAATGTGAAAAATGTGCTTTCTTTTTAGGTAAGCAAAGGCTTGCCACCCTTCCACTTCATCCTATCCAAGTTGATCAACCTTTTTCTCAATGGGGATTAGATCTCATAGGTCCCATTAATCCTCCTTCTAGCTTTGGTCATAAATGGATTCTAGCTACTACAGACTACTTTACCAAGTGGGCAAAGGAAATTGCATTAAAATATGCTACTAAGATTTTAGTTGTTGAATTCTTAAATGGACTTGTTACAAGGTTTGTTGCCCCTTCCACCATTACCTCAAACAATGAAAAGTCATTTGTAGGAGCTCATATTTGTCCATGGGCAGTTGATCATAGTATATACTTAAGCACTTCTTCCAATTACTACCCCTGAGGTAATGGCTTGGTTGAGTCATCCAATAATAATTTGATTAGAATCATTAAGAGGACTATTGAAGATAACCAAAGGTGTTGGCATCAAAAATTGAGAACTACCCTTTGGGCTGATAGGATAACACCTAAAAGGGCTATCGGAAAATTACCTTTCATGTTGGTGTATGGCAAGGAAGCAAGGCTTCTTACCTCATTAGAGTTCCCATCCCTATAATTAGTGCATTGATTGGAACTACTTTAAAATGA
Source organism: Cupressus sempervirens (assembly GCA_028749045.1). Taxonomy (NCBI): domain Eukaryota; kingdom Viridiplantae; phylum Streptophyta; class Pinopsida; order Cupressales; family Cupressaceae; genus Cupressus; species Cupressus sempervirens. The sequence goes on from CM053786.1 coordinate 383,028,236, forward strand.
TGCTATGTTTGTAAGAATAGTAGATTTGATGGAGCTAGAGGAGAAAAGACACTAGGCCATGTAGACCATGGAAGCACACCAACAAAAAATGAAGAAGAGAATTGATAAAAAGCCTAAGTTCACAATTTTTAGAGAAGGTGATCTTTTACTAAAGTGGGATGTAGATAGAGAAAAACTAGGGAGGCACTCAAAATTTGATGCACTATGGAGTGGTCCCTATGTAATTATCAACTGCAAGTGGGCTAATGCTTTCTAGTTAAGAAAGCCTAATGGTGAAATCTTGTCAATTCTAGTCAATGGAATATACCTCAAGCCTTATTTCTAATAGAAACGAGCATTTCATGTATATAGTTAGATAGTTTTCTTTTTGTTTGTTCTTGTTTCCCAAGAAGTGCATGAGCACATGATGCATCAGTAGTATAAGAGCATACCTTTGTCAATGGTAGCAGAGTGTACCTTCATCAGCACATGGTGTTTTCTGCAAAAGTTGCAGAAGGTTTCGGTTCCTATTTTATAGTTGCAGAGAGCAGCTAGGGTTTTCTTGGGCATATTTTCTGTAATTTTAGGTTTTTTGGGTGGATCTTCATGATTTCTATGACTCTATTTCCCAATGGATGTGCAAGCCACTGGTTCATGCATAGCTGGCTTGCATCCCCCTTGAGTCACCAGAATTGTTGGCTAATTTTTCCTTCCCACCAAACTGGAGATATTTGAATTCAAAAGCTTCAAATTTTACATCTTTAAATATTCAAATATATTAGGGCATGTAAAATAATTTTGTATGACCTTGGGTTATATTTTATTTTTTAAGTGTGTGTGATTTAATTTCCTTATGGGCCCATGTTTTATCCACCATCAAATCAAAAAGGATCAAGGGTTGTCACTTTCTTGTTGTCAAAAACTATAGTCTTTTTTGTCATAGCAACAAAGCAACATGTTGCCATGTAGCTCCACGGGCCCATTTCCTTGGTCAGTGTAGTCATTAGTTGATTCAACTTCTCTGCTGTCAAATTGAGATCATCTGAGGGTTGTTACTTTCTAGCTTTCTCAAGAAACAAGGACTTTAAATTATGTGAGAAAGCGAGTGATTGACATGTGGTAGGTGGGTCATGTTTCTTTTGTGGGTCACAAGTGAAGTGGACAAAGTATCAGGTGAGCTAGCATGAGGCCATGTTTCCTATTGGTGGTTGTGCTCACAAGACTAATACATTTTTGGAGCCATCAGATGTGATATGATTCATGGTCATCACTTTGTCACTTTTCCAACATGCAAGGTAGTTATTTCATGTGACAAATCAAGAGATTGACATGTATACATGGTGGGCCTAGTTTGAAAGGTAACAACTATAGTCACATCGTAGTTAAGATTAACAGTGTTGTGAGTTGTCAGAATTTATTTTTAAGGGTGGTATGGTTAGTTGATTAAAGTTGTCAAACCTATGAAGACATCATGAGGTGGCAAAAAGAAATAACATGGTTGGTCCATGTGGCTCATCTTGGTTGCTTGACTGGGTCAACCTATTGGTTTTGCTAATATGTTAAGTCAAGAATGGGAGAAGATAGAGTTTCTTGTGTGATCTGATCTTTCTGATTAATCCAAACTACCCTAGAGTTATTACTATGTTAAAAATGATGCAGAGGCATTCCTTCCACTACCTGATTGTCCATTTGAGGAATTTTGGCATTCATTGGCACTATTTCAGTCACTTCAAGGTTACTTCAATTAGATTTTCCGTGATTTTCATGGCTCTGCAAGTGTACCAAATCAAATCTATTGTTTAGATCACCTTGATTGTCCTTTGAACACTTAATGACAGTGGTTGTGGAATAGCTTCAATTAGAAATATCTCAGTTATGCTTGAACTATAAAGACAAGGTTGTAATTCTTTCTTATGGTCAACTCTTCTCTGTTTCTCTGATATTGCTCTACAAGTTCACCTATAAATCCCCTTTGCCTTTGGACCTAATGACATTATATCTTATCTCTTTCAACCATTGATGATTGTGCAAGATCTATTTTCCACTCTTCAATGTTTTTTGTTTATCTTCAATTTGCATGATTGTATCTCTTTTGACCTATGAATGATATATAAGTGAACTCTCTTCTTCCTTGTGTTATTCATTTTGGTTGTCTGATCTACATGTGATTGTTGGATTTAAACAATTATGAATTTGTATATCTTTGATGTCATAACAGTTTAAGTGTGCATGTGCACGTATGGGAAGAGATTCATTTGAACACTCTATTTTGGTGCATCACCTCTTTAGGGTAGATCAGGTTAATTATTCTATGCATGCCTCCTCCCCTTTTCCCCTTTAAGAGTAGTTAGGTACATCCTAATACTAAATAAAGTCAGCCTTCTCTAAAGACTCAACCTCATAGTTCAAGTCCCACAACTTAGAGGTTGTTTCCATGTTTTACAAGGTTGTCCTTAGGTAAAAACTTTGGACAAGAGTTCAAGCTTTTGTAACAAAAGGAACCAAAAGGAAATTAGATAGTAAACGTAGAAACTCCTTTTGGAATGGAATTGATGAAAAGAAAAAAAAACTAGTGATGATCAAATGGGACAACATTTGTAGACCTAAAGAAATAGGAAGATTGGGAATTAAAAATCTTAGCTAGAAAAATGAAGCATTGTGTGCAAAACTAACATTGAGAATGTATCCTGAGCATGAAATCAAATGGGAAAAAATCATACATCAAAAATACCTAAAAAGTAAAGACCCTTTATCTGTGTTTGCAAATGTCCATTTAAGGACTCCAAAACATGGAGCTTTATGATGCAATGTAGACCCTTAATTAGCAATAATCTAACATGGAACATAGGTAAAGGTCAGATAGAGTTGTTCTTGGAGGATTTTTGGAATGGGTTACCCCCTTTAGATAGCTATAACCTCCCCATAAAATATAAAGAATACATTAACTACAACTTGGGGAAAAATATCTCAACAAGTACAAATATAAAATAGAAGGTGATCAAGAGAAAATCGAAATCTACAGAAGAAACAATTTTATTGGATCAAGAAAAATGTTATATAACCAATTCCTCAACCAATGATAAACAAACCACAAAGATAGGGGGGATAGATTAATTTGGGTCACCTTACAAAATGGAAAATATAGTGTAAAAGGGGGATATGAACTTATTACTAACTCCCAAAGATGAGATTAGATAGAGACTCCTCTAAATCTATGTTGGGACCATGTATGCTTACCTAAGGTAGGTATATTTCTTTGGGATGCTATACAAAAGAGAATTATAATGGCAGGTAGGTTCACTAAATTGGGATTTGAGGGATACTCAAGGTTCCCCTTTATGAAAAATACTTTGAAATAGTTAAACACTTGTTATTTCAATACACTTTTGAAAAATCACATTCGAAATGGCTATGCCAGAAACTCAACTAGCTTTCAGCTCATCCTAAATACCTATGGGATCACCCTAAATGTTGGCCCAAACATGGATCCTCTAAGATATACAATAATTTTTGGAAAATATCCCCATCCATCCTCCTATAGGAAATATGTAATGAAAGAAATAGAAGAATTTTTTTGAAAGAAGAAATGACTATACCTTCCCTCCTCAACAAAATGGAAGCTAGTATAACTAAAATTATGAATAATGATCTAAGGAATTCAATCAAAGAAGAAGGACCATTCTTAGAATGGGACTTTGAAATGCAAAAAACTAGAGGAACCTTATCAACTCCCCAATATTATACACAAAAGCAAGTAAAATAGCTAGGACAAACTACAAATGGGAACCTCCCCCTTAGATTGGGAAAATTTGAATTTAGACAGAGTATCTAGAGGAAACTTTGGAAAGGTAGACATTGGTTTCTTAATACATACAACTGATACTTCTTGGTAGGTTGAGAGGGCCAAATTCTTAGGGCTCATTTCAAATAACATGGCATAATTAGAAACCTCAATAGAAGGTCGTAAACTTAATTTGAATCTAGGAATTAAAAACTTAATTATAGAAGGAGATTCACAAATTATTTTAAATGTCATAAGAATCAAAAATACTCCTAATTTGAAGCTCAACTCCAAACTAGAAGATGCATATCATTAATAGACTATTTTGAGGAAGCTAAGATTCAACATATCTATCATGCAAGGAATAAAGAAGCAGATGAATTAGCCAATTTAGGTGTGGATGGGAAAAACCTTTTTATTAAAAATAATCAAGTAATAAAAAATTAAGAAATTAAAACTAAAGACTCCCTTTGTAAACAAAAGGGCACCACAAAAGTATAATTTGAAGAAGACTAGAAAGTCCCTTGCTGCTTACTTTTATATCAATCCCTCTTATGTTGGATTTTTATTACTAGGTTATCCTTCACAGTAAGCAATGGGTGACATTTGATTTCTCAAGAATCAAAAAGAACTTCCCTTTACTCTTCACCTCTCTTATAGTCTAAATTTATTTTTAAGAAGTCTCGAACTCAAGGTCAATCTAGGCTAGAGCAAAATAAGCTTGGCTAGATGACAACTCCCCATTAAGCTAAGGGGCCCTACATTTCAAATAGCATTTGATGGTCCCAATAGTCGTTGTTGTTGGAAATATTCAAGATATGACAAGTTACTGAGAGGGGAGGGGTGAATCAGTAACTTTTAAAATTTCAAACAATAAAACTGCATACTGATATATATTCACCATTCATCCAAGTAACCTACTGTAAGCATGAAACAAAATCATTTGCAACACTTGAACACACAGATTTGGTGACCCAGAAACCTTCCAAATAGAAAGTAAAACTGGGGTGGGGATGAAACCCACAAAGCTTCGTTACTGCAGTATGAAGTTGGCCGGTTAAGGCTTACAATGACCACTTATGGTGATCTTCCCTGTTAGGAGCACAAAGGATTGCTAGATCCACCTTGTTAGAGGATTTACAAACATACAATAAAGTATGCACTCTGTTAGGAGATTTACAAAAGACTGTTAAGTCTACCTTGTTAAAGGATTTACAAAAACTGATTCACCTGTTAGAATGAAACAATGGATCTGATTACAACTGATTGCTGATAAGATCTGCTATGCTCTGATTCACCTTGATGTGATAGATAAAACTTTTCTGCTCCAAAACTTGACCTTGCTGAATACCTTCACAACTCAACACACATACTTTCGCACACATGTATTTCTTTCACACTTTCACATTTTCATTCATTACCATTACATTTGAATGATACAATACATTGCATATATATACCATCCAAATAAACAATACATGCAAGGTCGGTCAAAAAAACAAGTGCAAATCTCTATATAAAGTCGGCCCAAGGTAAAAACTTGGGTTCACTGAACTGACTCGGTGTCCTTCTGATACTCGGCGTCCACTGTGTTACTCGGCATCATCATGCACTCGGTAGAAGTGAAGGCACGGTCCATACTAAACACTTCGAGTAGTTCTGAACTCGATAACCACTGGAGACTCGGTAGAAGAGATGTCACTCGGTGAACACTTCTATCTGAACTGTAGCTCGGTGATCAAAGGAAATATTTGATAGAACCTTGTGACTCGGTGATAGTTAGTTTCCTTGATAACCGTCTGAGCTCGGTAAAATTAATTTCCTTGATAACCTCAGGAGCTCGATTATCACGAAGTTCTCGGTCAATACTAAGTACATCTTCACTCGGTCAAAACTGATTCCTTTCTTTACCTCGAACACTCGGTAAACACTGGCTGCTTTGTTTACCTCGATCGCTCGGTAAACACTGACTTCTTTTTTCACCTCAATCACTCAGTAAACACTGAGAACTAGGTAAAGCTTGGCTTACAAAGGAATGTCCGGTGAGAGCTCGGTAAGCATTCAGAATCCAATAAGTGTTGTAACTAATGGCAAAAATGTATCATAATGCCAACAATCTCCCCCTTTGGCATTAGTGACAAAAACACTTATGAGACAAAATTTATCTGACATGTTGATGATTGATTCTGAATATACATAGCTTTGTTATATACAACTCCCCCATAGAATGTACATACAGTATTTACATGAGCTGTATATCTCTTCCTTTGTACAATTTTTCTGAAAACACTTATTCACCCATAGTATACATATCCAACAATAATCTCCCCCTTTTTGACAATAATGCCAAAGAATAAAAGAATATATATACTTATATAGAAACACCAAAATGAGAGATGAACTTTGAATGTACCTGAAGAATAAGCTGGAGAGTCTTATCACAATTCTCTTGTAAAATTTTGTAGGTGGAAAGAGCTACTTGAACTTCAGCCGAAAGTTCAATCACATGGTCTGCAATGGAGAAGTTATTATCATGGATTAATGTCTTTGAATGTGCAATGTGCTTCTGCATTGAATCCATGATGGGAAGGATCATGTTTTGGATATCTATCAATGTAGATCGGATCCTTGCCTCTTCTCTCAACAGCTCTGCCTGCTTCTCTGACAAAAATTTGATCCTGAGGTGATGAGATGAGCTTGAACTGGGGTCAAGCTTCAAGTTCTGTGCACTCACCTTCAGATCCTCATCAATTTTATTTAGTTTCTCTCTTATTCCCTTAGTGTACTCGGTAACATCACAAAGCTTAGCAAAAAGAGATGTTACATTATTAAAAGAATTTTTCATATCTGCCAAAACTGAGGTTAATGCAACCTGATTTATTGCAATGTTCTGGGCAATGTGCCCCAACACCTTATTATCAAATTTCTTTGCTGCACGCTCAATTAGCTTTTCTTGTCCGGAGGCATCTTCATTGAATTTATTAACTGCCTCTTCCAATTGAATCAAAATGTGTTGAGAAGTATCAACATCAACACCTATAGCCTCAGTAATTATGTTTCAGGCATCCTCAATTATCCTGTATTCCTTATCCCTTTCTGATCTTAACTGCATCTGAGTAGCCTTTTTCTCAATAAGTTGACTAGCATACCTCATTTCTTCAATGGTGGCATTATCAAAGTCAATCTTTGGAATTACTATCTCTGTGTCCAAGTCAATGTCTTCAGGAATTTCCTTTCCAGTGATCATAAGTCTTAATGGTTGCTTTTGTTTGACTTCTGAGATGACTGGTTTGACCTTTGGAATAGACACAACAGTAGAGACAGAAGGACTAGCAGTAAAAACTGGGATGCTTGAGGGTTGAGTGCCAATAGGAGTATGTACAGGGTCAAAAATTTGAGTACTGGCCAAAAATGGTGATACACTCGGTAATATAGTATCTAAGCTCACTGTGCCTGAAGTAGATGGCGACAAAATTGTAGAACAAATTGGAGTAGTCAAAATTGGAGAACTCACAGCAATACCAACTGATGATGATGGAGTCGAGGAGGCCAACTCGGTAGATGAAGAGGGGTGTAGCTCGGTAGACGAAGTGGTAGTCACTTCCACTGATGATACCTGGAGCTGAGATATGGCAGGTGTAGATGGTAAATCTGGTGTAGATGAACCTACTGAAGCTGACTCCAACCTTGATGATGTCACAGGTTTAGCTGGGGAGTGAGGAAGGGATGCAATAACTGCTGCTGCAATTTTTACCGGATCATCCTCCTTATCTTCCTCTTCAGCTTCTTCCTCTTTGTCTTCTTCCTCTTTCTCTTTCATCATTGCATGCAACTCTCCTAGTGTAATTGTGATGGATGGAGCGCTATCTGATTCATCACTACTGCTGCTGCTATCATCATCCTTTATTTCTACTGGGTCTACACTGGTCTTATGTAGATGATAGATTTTTTTCCACATGTTTGTAGCATCATTTACAACATGCTCTATATCTTTGATCAAAATCAAACAAGTGTGGAATCTGATCATTATTTTACCTTCATAGGTTTTCAATTCAGATTTTACCTTTGCTCTAGTGAGACTAGGCCGAAGATTCTTCAAGGATTGCTCATATATATCTTTTATCGTCTTGGTGGCTAACTCCCATCTTGACTGTACTCTCTCCAGTAGTTCTTTAGAGATATGAGGAGCAATCTGGTCTGGGGAGTATTTCCATTTTCCCATTTTGTTAAGTACCAGTTCCTCAATCTACATTTTCTCTGCATCAGTCCTTGTCTCAAATTTCAATGCCTTGAAATTTGTGATGCCAGCTCCTTCTTCCAATGATTTGAGTCTTTGCTCGAATGTAGGTGCAGGCTTGACCAATACAGGTTCTTGAATACCTTTTCTTGAAAAATTTGCCATTAATGTTCAGTACAGAGGTAGCTGCGATCGACAGACTATCATCCACTAGCTCAGCTTAAACTTTGCAACTCGGTGACAAAAGGAAAATAGGTTAAACCGACCTTAACTTGGTAAGAGAAGAACCAACCATGCTCGGTAAGTGCAACTTGGTGAAAGAAGCCTTATTGCACCTGACTGAGCTCGGTAAGGTCATGTACCGACCATGATCCTGATGTATCTGAAATACTAATTTGATCATATTTTCATTCTAGGACTGCTTAGGATATTGCTTTGTAGATACAGTCCTGGTCTTATCCTGATGAGTCTTAATTGGAAATGGTAGAGTCACTCACTTCTTGAGTGACCATTCCATCTCTTGAATTATCTGGCTCGGTAGACTTAGAAATCCATTGCTGCTTCATTTGCTTCCAAATTGTCTACTTTGATTTTCTTCTCATCCTCGACTTTCTTTATGTTCATGCAGTTTTTAGATATATGACCAAGTTATGTACATGTATAACATCTTGCAGTGGTATCCCTTTTTCTTAGGTGATGCTTTGCATAGTTTATGCCAGTATGACCATATTCTCCACAATAATGACATCTGCACCAAGTGTTGTAGTCCCAACCAAATATTGCTTTGACAAGTTGTTCAGCTGGATTAAATGATTTGGATTTGCATTGTGATGCCTTATGACCTTGCTTTTGGCATTTGTGACATTTACCTTCAAATTTTGGTTTCTCTTTGCATTCATTGGCTTTGTGTCCATGCTGATTGCAATTGTAGTACTTTCCATTAAATTTGCCTTTTCCATTGCTCCAACATCTGTTAGATGTATGACCTAACTTACCACAGTGGCTGCAAGTAGGTCTTTGATTCTTTTGAGTACCCTGTTTGGAGGATTCACCTTCTTCCTTGTATCCAAGGCCTGCTTTACCATTTTGTTTATGAAAGTTTTCTTCATTTTGCAGATTCAATTGATCCATGTCCTTTTGAGATTTTACCATTCTCTCATTGACTTGTTTTTCAGAGATTAGATCACTTTGTAAGCTTGCATTGATTTTCCTTTCAGTAATTAAGTCATTTCTCAAATTCTCATTCTCAGATCTTAGATTCATAATTTCTTCATTTGCATTAGATAATTGAGTTACAAGATTTTCAAGCTGAGAGGATTGATTATTCCTTACCTCTAAGTCTTCAGCTGCCTTGTTCCTTTGCTCCAAGATTTCATATAGCCTGATGGACTGGATTTCTTGTTCCCTTTTGAGCTTTCTTACTTCTTCCTGCAGACATCCATTCTTTTCTAAAAGTTCTTTGATTGCTTTGTCAGCTTCATCTGAACTACTTGATGGTGAGTGATCTTCAATCTTTTCTTCAACATACTGATGGTCATTCATTTGCCTTGCAAGTTCTTTTCTTCTTTTCAAGGATTGTGAAAGATGCTCTTTTGCTTCATTGAGTTGAGCCATGGCCATTTTCAGATCTAGCTTTTCATTCTCAATAGTTTTGTCAAGTCTAAATATCTCCATTATCCTTGATCTTTGCTCAAGCTGTGAAACTTTTATCTTGAGAACCTTATTTCTCTGATACCAATTGTTGGAAATATTCAAGATATGACAAGTTACTGAGAGGGGAGGGGTGAATCAATAACTTTTAAAATTTCAAACAATAAAATTGCATACTGATATATTCACCATCCATCCAAGTAACCTACTGTAAGCATGAAACAAAATCATTTGCAACACTTGAACACACAGATTTGGTGACCCAGAAACCTTCCAAATAGAAAGTAAAACTGGGGTGGGGATGAAACCCACAAAGCTTCGTTACTGCAGTATGAAGTTGGCCGGTTAAGGCTTACAATGACCACTTATGGTGATCTTCCCTGTTAGGAGCACAAAGGATTGCTAGATCCACCTTGTTAGAGGATTTACAAACATACAATAAAGTATGCACTCTGTTAGGAGATTTACAAAAGACTGTTAAGTCTACCTTGTTAAAGGATTTACAAAAACTGATTCACCTGTTAGAATGAAACAGTGGATCTGATTACAACTGATTGCTGATAAGATCCGCTATGCTCTGATTCACCTTGATGTGATAGATAAAACTTTTCTGCTCCAAAACTTGACCTTGCTGAATACCTTCACAACTCAGCACACATACTTTCGCACACATGTATTTCTTTCACACTTTCACATTTTCATTCATTACCATTACATTTGAATGATACAATATATTGCATATATATACCATCCAAATAAACAATACATGCAAGGTCGGCCAAAACAACAACTGCAAATCTCTATACAAAGTCGGCCCAAGGTAAAAACTCAGGTTCACTGAACTGACTCGGTGTCCTTCTGATACTCGGCATCCACTGCGTTACTCGGCATCGTCATGCACTCGGTAGAAGTGAAGGCACGGTCCATACTAAACACTTCGAGTAGTTCTGAACTCGGTAACCACTGGAGACTCGGTGAACACTTCTATCTGAACTGTAGCTCGGTGATCAAAGGAAACATTCGATAGAACCTTGTGACTCGGTGATAGTTAGTTTCCTTGATAACCGTCTGAGCTCGGTAAAATTAATTTCCTTGATAACCTCAAGAACTCGATTATCACGAAGTTCTCGGTCAATACTAAGTACATCTTCACTTGGTCAAAACTGATTCCTTTCTTTACCTCGAACACTCGGTAAACACTGGCTGCTTTGTTCACCTCAATCACTCGGTAAACACTGACTTCTTTGTTCACCTTGATCACTCGGTAAACACTGAGAACTAGGTAAAGCTTGGCTTACAAAGGAATTTCCGGTGAGAGCTCGGTAAGCATTCAGAATCCAATAAGTGTTGTAACTAATGACAAAAATGTATCATAATGCCAACAGTTGTAGGCTCTGAAGTATCCTTTTCACCTTCCATTTCCTTGTAGTCAAAGATGGTTTTAGAATATTGGAGAAGGAATTTGTCAATAAAAAGGTCAACTTAGAGTGAATTCAAACATCCCAACTATATTCATTGTCACAAACCCTCCAAGTTGACTTTGACCAAGATGCCATAGAACTCCTTTGTAGAAGAACTTTTAAAACAACATATATTGAAGATCTAGAACTGGGAATTTCAAATAGAAAGGAGGACTTGACTACTCCAAAGCCAAGATTTAACAAGCAATAGATGGTGGGAGGAAGAATAGTTCCATCTCATCCTATTTTCAAATAGAAGATATGGTTGGGTTTATAAATTGGACCCCAAATATTAGATGAAATTGGACCTCGACTCTATAGTTTCTTATATAGTTCCTATTAACCTATAATATATTAACTATGAAACTAAAATATAAAGAAAGTTTATATGAGTGAAATGTCCAATGGTAAAGAAGAAGAGCAATGACGAAATTAATAATTATTTGGTGAACAACTATCTCAATTGTGTGTGTCAACTTGGGTTAGAATTTATCTTAACCTTCTTTATTTGACATTACTTGAAGCTGTGGAAATAATTTGGAAACTATGATGCTTTCCAAAAGACTCTGGAAAAGTTATTATAAAACATCTGAATTATGTAACTTCATGAGTGCATTATTATTATTCGTAAATAAGGATATCAATAGACTCGTAAAGCATATTGACTGAATTCCTTCACGAAGGATTTTGTGTCTTGTATGGGAATTAATAGCATCCTCTAATTTGATTGTGTAGTATAAATGGAAATTCTCTTTGACAGTTTTATACTCTATATTAGAAAATTATGTTAATCCTCTTCAAAATAGGTCCTCCCCTATTCCATCCTTCAAATTAGATCAAAATTAAAATAAAGAAGTGACTCTGGATCATCTTCCTAATCAACTTAGATGAGAAACTCATAAACTAGCTCTAATAGGTTTTTAATTCGGGATAACGTTAAAATTAGAAAAGGAAATCCTTATCAATTAACTCAAAAATCTATAGAATTTTTTGCTACGCTTGACAAAAAGAATTAATTACATGTTATTAACAAAGGTACTAACTTTCTAGTCCTTTCCTTTCCCCTTAAAGTACTATTAGACTTATGCTCAATGGACAATGCATATTAGGGGAAGATTAAAAAGGTAGTTGGTTAACCAAAAACTGTAATCAAAAATTGAAAAAAGTCATATCAGTCCCACGCAAGTACAAGATGTCTCATGTTATTTACTGTGGACTAAAAATAGTTGCATAATTAAAATCTTATAATATAATGAAGTGAATTTATCATCTAATTATGAAATCCGTAATGCCCCGCTCGGGAACCCAAGAGAAATAAACCTAACATGCTACAATGTTTGATGAACTATTTTTATTTAAGTTTAAATAATATCAAATTAACAATGTGAAAGAAATATACACATACACATCAATTAAACTTATGAAACTACATTATAGATTTCAATTCCTTAAGGGTTCCTTCATGTTGAATAATGTATATAAGGCTTTTTATTGATTAGATTAAATCTCAAGTACAATGTTCATGATTGTGAAGAAATAATAATTCTTCATCTCAAAAAAAAATGCATGAATAAACCTAATACAATGAAATAAATATAATGAATAACATCCTCTACATGTGTTAAAGGGTATGCGAGAATAAATACAAGTACATCAAAATAAAATATACATGACATATATACATTAACTAAATAGAAGTCTCTAGAATAAGAATATTAATGATAATAGTACAACTGCATCAATGAACATTTGATGTTTGCAAAATTAAGGGGTGCCCAAATGGTAAGAAGTCACTACCTCCCGACCACTTGATCATTTAGTTAGGCTCCCACTTCCACCCTACAAGGAAGATAATGAACAATCTGCATATGAATAATCAAACCATAAAAAAATCCTAATAAAGGAATACTAATGGTCAATTATACCTCAAGGGTACCAAACTATTGAAGAAGAAACATAATAGAATTGAAAGGGCATTCAATCCAATACCAACACCACATACCAAGTCAACATACAAATACCAAGTATAAATTGAATATCAAATATCAAGAGATAAAGTTAATGAAAGATAGCTACTTCAAGTCAAAAGCCACGTGTCAAAAGTACAATAATCAACAATACACCAACTTCCATCGGTGAAAATAAATCATCAACAATAAATACACCACCATATGCAAATGCAAAATCAATGGAGGAGACTCAGGCTACATACTAGGGAGTTTCATCACGTTGTCAACTACTTGAGTTACCCTAGACTATCACTTTGGACCCCAAACTCTCAACATAACACATGCCAACCCAAAATATCCTCTCATGAAGATGAGAAAAACAAGTCATACCTCACACCAGGTATCATCCCATTTCCATCCTTAGCTTGTACGAGCACTTGATGCATAGGCAAGGCAAACATCTCTAACTTATCTTTTTAATGATCTCAAGGAAAAGGGCTAGGCAAGATATTTTAATTACTATGCCATCACTTGTTACACAACTTATAATAAGTTACCCTAATACTAAACACTTTAGGTCTCGGACCCCTATTGCAAGCCACTCCCAAAGACATGTAACTAGACAACTTCCCTTAAGCACATAAACCATAGTTTTGTCCCATACCATGAAAAACATAATTATTAGATTTGGTTAATTAACAGGAAACCCAAAAAATAGATTATTTCCCTAAAAATAAGTAAACATAATTGTTCCACAAAGTAAATCTCATAAAGTATAATTTTCAATTTGAATCACAAGGCACATCATGATGACATTTAGTCAGATAAACACAATAAAATAAATTGCATAAAGCCTTTGGTGTGTGCCTTAATTGGCCAACTAAAACGCTCATGTAAACTTGTTGCAAAAAGAAACCACATAAACCCAAACCCATTGTAACACAACATCATCAAACAAAGGTCACAACCACCATTTATAGAGGTCACATCTCAGTCACTTGGTTAATTTTATTACTTTCCTAGAGTTTGATTGTAAATTAAATCTCAATGTTTCTAACGATAAGCATAAAAAATGACTATTTGAATGTGTTTAAATTTAGATACTTAACGTATTTTAGATGACAGTATTTTCCCCCATGAATTACATATCTTCAAATGAGCTAGGACAAACTAAATTAATGCAACAAGAAAACAAGAATAATATATCATATTCACTTATATAGATCAAGTCAAATTTTTGTATTTGATAAACTCCCTTAATAGATATCAATTCTAAAACACCTTGATTTTATTTAAAATAAGTAATTTCTATATTAAATTTATTTTATAATAAGGAAAATACCAATTATGAGTAATTCAAAATTTCATTTAATACCAATCATATACCAAATTAGTATATTAAGATTTAACTATTTTAAATATGCTAAAAAATTAAAAAAATTAATTTAATATTTTAAAATTTAAAAAATAATTTTTAAAAAAATAAAACTACATCCCTTACGGGGCCCGCATACCACTAGTGTTGCACTATAGTAGTCGCACACTATCCTTTGGACAACCATGTAGGGGGGGTAAAACCCCTCCCTATTATATATTTAAAAAATTAAAATTTTATTTTAATTAATTTTTTAAAATTAATTTTTGTTTAAATGCTTGCAGGTAGAGGCCTTGTGGATGAATTTTTCCAACAGGCTAAACTTTTTTTATTTTTTTTAAACATAGGAATATAAACAAATTGTAGATTTAATTTATGTAACTTTCCATCCAACCCTAACCCATCTAATTTGTTTTCTCATTAAATTTTCTTTTGTGGAAATATCAAATGAATGTTTTATAATGAACAAGTTTTTCAATTCCTTCAATTGAGATATGAAATTTTATTTTGTTTGCCCCAATCCAAACTTATAAAATAAAATGATAATCAAATTTTAAGCACTCAGAAGACACGAAGATTACAAATATTTTCAAATGAGAATACTATTACGATTTTCAAACCCTACCTTACGATGATGCTAACAATTTGGTAATCTGGTGAAACCCTTGCTAAACCAAAACCCTTCACAACTTCCAAAAGTTCTTTTTGCTCAATTCTAAAAATATTTCTCCCCAAAAACCTTTGAGTGGAATAATGAACCGAAAACCTCAAATGTAGAGCCCTAACTTTTCTTTAGGGTTTCTTTCCCTAAAAGCCCTGAAAATATATTCATTTTATTTAATTGATCTTTCCATGTAAATTTAACTCACTTTTTAATTAAATGAACTTCTTTATTTCATTTTCCCACTTTATTATTTAATGCAAGCACATTTAAAAGTGATTATTTTTTATTTTAATCAATAATGATAATTAAAGTGCATTATTTAAATACAACTCTAATTTAATCAATATTAGTTTAACATTTTAAATTCTTTTAATTTAATTTTCTAATTTAGAACTTTAAACTAAATCCTATAAATTAAGCATATAAACAAATAATTGCAATGAATTATAAATCATCTTATTTTAATATTTTTCCCTTTTTAACAATCTTGATGGATAGTGTGGTTAATTTCTTGGCATCATATCATTTGATTCCCTGTAATTTGGGGTTATCTTAATGGTTTTCAAACAATGTAATATCTTTTTTGTATTTGGTAGGGATTGGGGATTTTCTTGTTGGTTCTTTTCCCCATGAACCTTGAACCAATGTTTATGTTATTAATATATTATATAGTGGAAAGCATTATTCTAGGAAGATTCATGAAATGGATTCCTGCCATTGTCCTCTTCCTATAGGAAGGATAATAATCTGGTCTTTTACAATCATTGGGGTCGAGTAGTCAGGGACTATATCGAGTCAATTGACATTTTTACTAGGCATGCAAAATGGAAGGATCTTAATGTATTACTAGTTCCCCTAGAATTTAAGGCTACCTTTAAGGATGTCCTAAGCTCTATAGAAGTATTCATGTCGATAATCAGATAATGAATAGAAGTCTCTAGTGAACATACATTGGATATTGATAATGAATTTTGAAGACTAGCTCTCTTCTGTGAGCATTAGATTTCAAGAGAAGTTGTAGATACTCGAAAATAGAGGGAAACTCATATGCCAAGGATGAGGCACTTATAAAGAAGGAAGTTGGAAGAAAAAATTAACTATCTCTCAAAGAAAACAAGAAAGTACATAAAACTTGTTGTAATCCTACGCTAAGGGATCTCTATAATGTAAAGGAAGGTATGTCTTCCTAGGTCCCCAAGTGTTACAAGGGTGCCATCATGTACAAATAATACCTATGATGGAAAGAAATGGTATAAAATGCTCCTAAGAGGATTCATCTGTAAGAGAGGGTATGACCTCTTAAAGACGTTTGAAAAGAGTCAAAGGCAATCATACTATAATGTAGACAAGACATAAAAGTCTTAGGCAATATTGGGGGGTTTCTTCGTCGTTCTTTTTTCCCTTGTGCCTACACTTTAAATGGGGAAATATTTGGAAATAATTTTGAATTAAACTTATAGGGCATTTAGCCTTTTACTAATCAAAAAAATAAATTAAAAGGTTGAATAAATAAATATTAGATAATATTCTAATTTTAGAATACAAAATGTATATTAAAAACATTAATAATGAAATAAGTTTGAAAAAAAAATTAAAAATAAATGTAATCTTTAATTATAAACTTTAATTTCAAAGTTTTTTATCAAATTATTGGCCAAATTGTATTATCTTCAAGAGGACATAACTGTTTAAAAAATAATGGGAAGAAAAGTTGTGGGGTATAACCTTAATGTCAAATGGGCTAAGCCCAAAAGTGCAGTGATAAAAAATACATGGGCAAAGCCCAAAGCACAAAAATAACTATGCAAAGTCACATGAGTTATGCTAAGAAATAAGAGTTGACAATAAAAAGGGCCAACTAGAAAGTGGTAGCCAAACGAGGATAAGGGTCTAGTTTATCCTTCTTTCTCCGCATAGGTTCTTGAATTGGTTCTAGGTCTAGAATAGTCTATCCATCTACATTGTCTTCTTCAGTGTCCTTGTCATCATATCTTGGAGGAATCACTAATGCCAACTTGGGGAAACCTTTAGAAGATAAACGAAAATCTAAGACAACCAAGTAATAAGGTCAAATGATAGAACCTAGAGAAGTCCAAGAAAGAGAGGTAGTGAGAAACCAACTAGAGGGGGGTGGGGGGGGGCGGGGGGGATCCTCTTTCGTATGGAAGAATAGTAGAACCATTCAAAAAACTAGCATTGGGAAAAACAAAAAGGAGTAGCCTCTAAGCATGAATTATCTGATCACCTTCTAACTTCATCCATGGTTTCCCATGAGAAGTAGACACTAGGGATAAAAGCCTCTAGAGGAACTCTTACCACATTGCAAGATGCATTTCCCCATTGTTACAATATTTTTTGTAGATGGGCCACCTCAAGGGTGACCTTATTAAGCTGAACTTAAATTTGGAGCATTAAAATGTTATAAATACAAGATTTAATAAATAAATGGACATTAATATCTATCAAAATATATGTGAAAAAACAAGAACATTATTGTCTTTCCAAAGAGCAAAAAAGAATCTTTCTAAAATTGTGAAAAAAAAGAGAGGTTTTAATTTCCTCAAATGTAAAAGAAATTAAATAAGAATATTTCCATAAATATTAAACTATATGTCATACAAATGAATAAACATACTTGTTTTGATAGGTACTAAAAGTTGATTCTTAGACATGTATATTGAAAATCAAATTTTAGTTTAATGTAGAATTTTTTTGACAAAAGAAAAATTATAAGGAGAGGTCCCTATGTAGATGCTAATCTTGATTTGGCTAGTAGTTGTTGCTCCACATTTGAGGAAATATCTTATGGAGCAGGTGTCACCATGAAATTACTAATTATGCTTATTTTTGTTGCTTATTTTTCTACTTATAACTTTCTTTTGTAGGGACAAGATTGGAGGGAAATATAAAAATGGAGGGAAGAAAATTTGTGGAGACACTTTACCCTTTTTCACTATGCAACCACTACTTAACTTCAGCCCCTCCTTTTTTCAACATCTTATTTTCAATAGTTAAGCAACGGCTAACCATGAAAATACAAGGAGATCCTAAATGATCCTTTTGTGCTACATAAACAATTACATGGGGACACTTTTATGCTTATTTTTAGGCACAAAATAGGATTAAGCAGCGGCATGGGGACATGGGTAAGATAAGGAAAGATATTAAAAAAATACAACAAGAAATTTAAAAAAATTCACATTTTAAAACTTGAAAAGGCTTTAATAACCAATGTACTTGCCATAAAAGGATAAAGGTGAAAAGCATGCAAAAGAAATAGGTTTCTATGTGATTGATGCTATGGGGGGGGTAAGAAGGTTTAAAAAAATGATTAGGGCAACAAAGATGACACAAATTTCAATCGATAAAGGCTAAAGTGGAGAAGGTGGCAACACTTGGAGAAAAATGCCTCAATGAGCGATACTAATCAAATATTTTTTATGTAGATATTAATAGAAGTGTCAGAATAAATCTCTCTCTCTCTCTCTCTCTCTCTCTCTCTCTCTCTCTCTCTCTCTCTCTCTCTCTCTCTCTCTCTCTCTCTCTCTCTCTCTCTCTCTCTCTCTCTCTCTCTCTCTCTCTCTCTCTCTCTCTCTCTCTCTCTCTCTCTCTCTCTCTCTCTCTCTCTCTCTCTCTCTGTTCATGTTTTCTAATTATAGAAGTCCAATGACTTTTTTGGAACTAGTCATCCTATATTTTGGAGTTCCCTCAATCAATTTTTATTCTATATATCATTGTAAATATCTCAATAGAAAATCAATATACAATTTTAAACTTTGGTTATATCTCTCTTAATCTAATGTCATCGTTGGTTAGAGATTTTTTATAACTATGTTAAGAAGTTATTTCTTGTAATTATTATGTCTCTTATCATTGTGTTCAAAAGTATTCTCATACCTCTATATTAATATATCTGCTCATTGATTTTGTATGCATGTAGGAAATGGGTGTGTAGAGAAATTCATGTGATTTGAGATAGGAAAGGACTATTTGTCATGGAGATGTGGCTAGATGTTTGGTCATTTTTGAAATCTGATTTAATGGAGAGGTATGTTCATGCATTTATAATGGAGCCTCAAATTTTAATAGGCAACCTCTGTAGAAGGAAGGTTTAGTGCTTCCAATCAAACTCCAAATCACTAGGCCCATCACCTTAGATGTGGCTGAAAATGTGCAGGAGGGGGTGAAACATAATGTTGAAGTATTTGGCAAACCTATTTAGATTGGATGATTTAGGAGCTTATGCTAAAGTTTGAGCAAGCTTAATAAATGAATTTTTGAGAACAGGGAGCCAAATATGGAGGGGTGTGTTTAGATTTATCTAGGATTGAAGAATTATTTATTGTGGTATTTAAAAATGTCTAGGAAAAAAACTAAGATTTTTATGTAATAGCATATGGAATTGGGAGAATAAATGCCTATTGATTTTGAAACCTTGGCACCCTACCTTCTATCAAGAAACTAGAATGTTTGACATGGTTTCGTTGTGCCTTTACAATTCTGGTTTGGTTCATGCCTTGAAGTTGTAGGAAACTCTTCAAAAAGAATTTAATGGTTGATGAAGGATCTCCATGTTGGAAATGTAAGAGAGTAATTGAGATGGGAGGGGTGAATCAATTACTCCAAAAAAAAATCTCTTGTTCCTTAAATGTCAATATAAATTTTCCACTAACCATGCAATACTGTCCAACTCGGTTAACACTAGATTATTACTAGCACTCAGTTAACAAAGCAATCTTATGATTATTGATCTGTTATAACCTTTAGTAACTTAGTTGTAGAAATTTGAAGCATAAAGTAAATAACTTGAACAGAGATGGCATCAAGATTTAAAGTGGAAACCCAATTTGGGAAAACCACCATGCAAATAACTTTGCAATATTCTTCACTCTTTTGAAGTGAACCCTATTAGGAGCCAACCCTATTAAAGGTTGCAAAACATACTATTAAGTATGACCCTGTTAGAGGATTCAGATCACCCTATTAGGAGTGGACTGGTTAGAGGTCTTCAAACACTTCAATCTTGAAATGTCACCTTATTAGAGGATTTACAAAATGACTATTAATTCAACTTTGTTAAGAGATTTATTTTTTGGTACAATTGTTCGATAGTAATAGCAATTTGACCTAATTTATTAAGCAACTATCTTTGCAAATTTAAATCTTTGTTCAGGTTTGATCTCTGGATCCTTCGTGGTTAGATGTTCTTTCCAGCTTATCTTTCACACTTTCTTGCATTGCCTTTGCCTTCACTCAATAATCCATCTTATTTTATATTCCACATCTTAGTTTTTATCCTCATAACTTGACCTTTCTTATATATCATAAGCTAGAACAAGTTGGTTTGAATACCCTTCCAAAAAATCAATAAACATCAAAATAGTCGATCTCAATTAACAAAATATTTGACAAATACATTATGGTTTCACTTGCTCAATACTAGGATTGAATGCTTGGTCAACACTATGACTCCTTTGATGCCCGACCACTCAATCAATACTGTAAGAAAGATTATCTTCATTAACATATTGCTCGGTTAATACTAGAGAGTCTTCTTTACCTGACTACTCGGTTAATACTAAGATATACAAGGTTATTATTGGAAACTCTACATTGCTCAATTAATACTGACATTTGTGTAACATCAATGACAACATACAATTGAAGAATTTTTTCCAACACTTCAAATCTCTTGCATTCTACCTTTTCTCGTGTTTTGAGAAAAAATGATATTTCATAATGCCTCCCTACTAAAATATTGCTCAAAACTTTGAAACATCCTTTGGATTATGAAAGGGTTCTATTTATTTGCATGAGGTATTTTTGAACAATGCATATGGTTTCCTAATAATCTAAATAGAAATTAAATAACACATATTCTTGGTATAAATATGTCTCACATCATCATCATATAATGGAGAAGAAAGTGAGCAACAAAAGATTCATCCTGGGTAGTGAATGGGGAGCCATCACAACAATAATGCAAGGATTTGAGTGAGACTTCTCCTCAGGTTATGGCCAACATTAAGACTAGTATGGATGATTTAATAAAAAGTTGGAGACAAACAAGAAGGTTGTTGCTACTCTATAAGGAAGAGAAAAAAGATACTTGTAGGGTCAAAAGAAAATGAGGATGGACTTTTAGAAAAAAATCAAAATAAATATGGCAATAACAACTTGGTAGTTGGTGGTAATTCTAAAAAAAATCAGATGATATGGCAGGATGAAGCAACCAAGGTGGAAGATATATATAGAGAAGTGTAAAATGAAAGAAAAGGAAGATCACAATGAGATTCCTTGATATGATTCTTCGATCCAAAATGAAGGAAGAAGATAAGAGAAAATGTTAATATGTTGATGGGTCTTTCAGGATTTCCTTTATTTTGGGGAGGTGGCTCCCTTGAATGTAGCCATCCTTGGTTTGGTTCGTTCTTTCATGATCAAAATACACTTATATATATATATATATATATATATATATATATATATATATATATATATATATATATATATATATATATATATATATAAGTAAGCTTCAGGTGCTTTGTGATCCACCATCAGAATGAGAGAGTTCCAAAGATGAAAAATGAAAGTAATATATGGATAGATAAATAGAGCATAATTTAATCTAGATTATTAATCTTGCAATACAACAAAAAAATGATATAATTTGAAGTGAAATTTTAAAAAAATTGAAAACCTACAAATAAAATTTATGAATAAAAATAATTGATTACTAAAATTTATAAAAGAAGCTATAACTTTTTGCTTTACATAGGTTAAGCTATCGAAAATGTATAAACTTGATGTAGATTTAACATAAATGTTTAATCTAAAATTGGAATAGAAAAAATAAGTTTTGGCAGCAAGCCTTTCAAAACAAGAGAAATAGATTTGAATTAATTAATTTTTCATATAAACTTGGTAACAAGTTTGTATAAAAAATTCAAACTTAAACCAAAACATGCACAAAATAAGTTAAGAGTATAAACTTCAATTGCTTCTCTCAAAAAGTGCCTCCAAGAAGGTTGAACTTCAAAAAAATTGATGAAGAGCTTCACCAATGAGAGGAGAATTTTTTGAGAAAACATGAGTTTCAACCTTACAGTGTTTTCTACATAGTTCTAAAAGTAGTTGGGAACTTTTTCACATGGCAATGCCTTGAAAAAGGTTAAATGAGTTATCAAAAGATTCCATGTCCATAGTATTCTTACCTATTTTCATCCACCGGTTCAATTAGGTAGAGCCCTTGCTTTCTAAGGAGTATTTGATAATTCTAAATGTTCATGTTCGATACCTTATGATGACTACTTTTATTTGTGCATAATTTTACATTTTATGAAGAGAGAGAAAATAAAACATAGAATAAATCAATACATCATTTGATCTTTTCTAAAAATGTAAAATTTTATTCATCAAAGTATTTATTAATGCTTCACACAAGCCATTAAAATAACTAAAGAAAATAAATGAAGGCTTGATTTAGCAACATGAATACATATGTGAACATAAAAGGACAAGTATGGAAGATCATGGGGGCCAGTCATTGCTTGAATGACTAGTTGCAATGTTGGTGGCTGCAATATTGGTTGCTCAAGCTCCTTATGCTCTTATTGTCTCGCTTTCCTTGCTTATTTGCTAGACCCTAAAAGAGAAACAAAATAAGAGCTAGATCCAATGGATCTAAGTAATGACCAACATGTGTTACCATCATATCTCACACATGCATCCACATTCTTAAATCTCCAAACCCTATTTTATTTTCTAACTAGTTTATTTCCTATGCAACAATCTGGACAACTATTGACACATGGATGTAAATGTGGCTTCCAAAAGGGTTTGAGCCTAAAATGTCAATAATAGCAAAGATCATAACAATAAATGAACAATACTATTAAAGGGACATGTATCTTTGTTGCATGAAACCTTTTATTGTACATGATGCAAATTGTAAAAGAACAAGTCAGTTGGCTATTTAAGGGACAACATTTTATGTTGAAACCTTATAGATTGGTTGAGACAGTGATGTAGGGCCATACCACCCGTACCAATTCACAACCAAGATCACAACAAGATGGAGACAAAAAGATGACAAAAGGCTTCATACATCTTCCATTAATATTTGAAATTCATTACAATATTCTCCACATGGAAGAACTCCAAACTCTTATAATATAAGAGAGCTTCCTCACAAGGACTTCCAACTAGAAGAGCTTACAACAAAAGAGCTTCTTCTTGAAGACTTCTACTTCTCAAGCTTCCTTACAAGAGATTACATTCGAAGAGCTTTACTACAAGATCTTACACTTGAGGAGCTTGATTAGAAATGAACATAAACCTTCCTTAAATAGACACTTACCACCCAACCAAGGCATGATTTATCCACAACATTCTAGAATATCCACAACCTTCTACAATATCCACAACTTTCTAGAATTTCCACCTAAATACAACTAAGCACCACCATGTGGCCCAATTAGAAAATTACATTTGCTTTATGGATCACAACAAATATTAAATGGATGATTTAAGGAACTTTCCAAAAACTTCTTAAGATGCCACCTATACACCTTGATTAATGGAATGACAACTATTTTTCTTATTTTTCTATTTATGCCACCTTTGCACCTTGAAAATAAAAATTCCTCTTTACTCCTTTTTTCCTATTTTATTTTTTTTTATTTTCTTTCTATTTTTGTCACTTTCTCTCTCCTCCACCATTTTTTTGTTTTTTTTTTTCCTTTTTGTTTTTGTTTTGGTAATAATTTAATTTTCCCATGCAAGATGATCCTGCATCAAATAGTAGGTGATGGTTAAACAAGGCAGATATCAATGGCTGCAATGAAGAGATTTGATGTGTTTTGGTGCATAAGTATTGGATCAACATGAATATTGGTATTAGGGGGCATAGTAATATCACAGGGTCATCACAATGTGCTAGAAAAGCTCAACAAATGGTAACCAACATTCATGTCATTTAAGAAATACAATGGAAACTTTCACCATTCACAACAATAGGGGATAGAAGAACAAATCTATCTATGCATATTTGTTTTCAATACAAAAAGAACAAGTGGTTGAAAATTATGAAGTGTTGGTTATAGTAATGTCAAGAATAAGTACATCAGGAATTTCCAAAATATAGTAGACATGGTGTTTTTAGATATAGTAGATTCAAGCATTCAATTCCTAACATTCCAAAGTGAGTGAATTATATCTTCATAAAAGGAGCCTTTGAAGCAAGAAAGGTGCATTACAGCTTTCACTTATTGATAAACAGTCACTAGTCACATTAAGTATGTTACAATACAACAGAGTGTTAAATGCATCCCTACATTGTTTTGTCATCTTAGAGTGATTAAAATGGGTGAAAATAGCATGAATATACAACAAGAAGGTTCCAAGAAGAAATGGAGGCTACAAAAATCATTTAATCAGTAATAAGCTGCTATAAAGTCCTGCTTCAGAAGTAATGTCATGTAATGGAGATTGAATAGCCAAAATATAATGTATTCTAATGACACTCACTTTTTATATTCTAAAATAACAAGTAACCTACAGCAATGAATTCTAACCAACAATGAGAAGAAGCAAAGTGGTAAAGCAAAGAAGCACAAAAAGAAAGGAAGAGTTTTAACAACATGCTATTAAGGAATGTATGCACAACTATTTTCAATTAGAGAGTACACAATTTTTGTCAGCATACAATTTTTTGTACTTGACAAAAATAGAAATTGGATGCAAATATAGTATAGAAGGATAGTTTGATCAAAATACATTTTGTTGATAGTTTTATTTTGAAATTGGAACTTAAGTAGTAATGGCTTACAGAAGAATGCTTAACAATATTTGGTTAATCAAAATCACATATCCATGGAAAATTTATTTCATTTAAAGTGGAAATGAGATTAAATGCAATTGTTCTATTTCATAAGGGAAGTGTTGAGTATCAAAATACTACAACATAGAGGTATGTGGTATTTAAACAGAATATATGCAAACAGAGAGCCCTCGATTATTTTATTTGCAAAAGCTATTGACATAAAGATGAGAGGCCACCTATGAGGAGCGAGATGGTTGATAAGATAAGCCATGATTTCATCCTAGATTCGTTGTTCAAGTCAATAGAATAGGTGAAAGAAACAAAGAGTTTCAAGCTTTGCACATATGAAAGAAGCTTAGACATTGAAACTTGTGGGCAAAGCATATCGAATTTAGGAGGGTAGAAAATTCAGAACCTTGTTTTGAAAGTGTGAAGGACAAAATAAGTACATATTTTTCTTTTCAGAGACTTTTTTCTCATAGCAATTATTTTTAAAAATGGTAAAGCATCCTATCTTTACATAAAAACCCCAATGTCAGAGCAAACTGGGTTCATTGAACATATGACAGAGAAAAATTGCAGAAAGTCAAGGCCCAATAAACGTGAAGAAACCAAACAAGAAGCCTAAATGTCTATTGAGCATGAAATTTATATAGAGCCTTAAGGTAAAGCTTCAAGAAATCTCACAATATGACATGCTCAAAAAAGAATTTCAAATTAAGGAAAGCGAGGTAGTTTGCAACACATGTATAGACATACTTGATTAAAGGAATTCAGCCTCAAAAAAGGTTTGTGCTTAAATCGTAGAGATATCACAGTTTCAAAATCAAAGAAGGTGGACTGTTTTAGCACCTAATTCATGCAAAGCTAGATAAAATAAAATAAATGGAGAAACAAGAATAAGAAGTTACACTTTCCTTTCTTACAGTAGAAAAACTTTTAATTTTATGGTGTTGGTAGACTCACAACTTTTAGCAAGAATTTGTGAAAAGAATGACTTTAGCGACAACAACATCTACAAACTCCTAAGAAAAACCCCATTTTAGTTTTGATCAAATTCATCAAAAATACCCACAAAAACCTGTAGTGAATAGTGAGGATGTCATTCTCAACAAATTCCAATAGGGTTCAAAATATAGAGGGGTTCTAAGGAAACACACATGGAGTTTGAAGGAGGAATATGATCTACAATCAAGTTTAATTTGCAAGAAGCCTTAAAAAGATTTAATGTAAAGGAAAATGCAACTTCAATTGTAGAAGTTCTAAATCACATCGAAAATGTAAAAGAAAACTGGAGCTATTAAATCACAACTTGCATTTCTAAATGTAACCCAAAAAATTGGCTAGTAAACCTTTGAAAGGTGTCAAGCATCTTCAAAACCCATAGCGACAGGGGAAAATGGCATACGCAGCTTTAGCTGGTGGAAAGGGACTATAGGTTGTGGTCATGTGTGCCCTAGTCTTTCATAGATGGAATAGCAAACAAAATGAGGAGCATTTTTTTCAATGAACACGACATTTTCTTTCAAGTTAAACAAAGAAAATCAGAAGAATATATCGA
Source organism: Cupressus sempervirens (assembly GCA_028749045.1). Classification (NCBI taxonomy): domain Eukaryota; kingdom Viridiplantae; phylum Streptophyta; class Pinopsida; order Cupressales; family Cupressaceae; genus Cupressus; species Cupressus sempervirens. The sequence continues at coordinate 383,054,718 of CM053786.1, forward strand.
AATGCTCACTTTGAATTAGAATCATGATTTAGGATGGGGTCTTATAAAATAAAGTCATTTTTTACTATTTAACACTTTTGGTTTAGGAATTAAGCTTAGTGTGTTATTTTTAAGTTGTTCTAGTCTTATGTAGAGTGGGCGATAGTTAATAATTTTTAAAAATATTTAAAGATGAACAGTTTCATGAATTTTTTTTAGTTTAATTCAGCTTTAAAATTTTAGCTCCTAAATTTAAGGAAGCTAGTGGTCCCATGGATAACACTTAAGTGTGAGGCCTCACCCCGAACCATCCTAGCACCGATGATACATTATTATTATTTTGATACTCATGACTCGATATGTCAAAACATTATTTGATGCACTGAACATTATTATGCTATTTTATGATGTGTGATGCTTTACTTTAGTTATTTGATTTCATCATTTTATGGTTTATGAACATATATAATGATGAAGTAAATGTATGCAAAACTAACACATTGATTATGCAAGTCTAATGGCCAGGAATATGAGTAGAATTGGATAAACAATTGATTATTAGAAATGGATGCTTTAATTTATATGATTTTTTTTCTGATACATAATTTACATAATGCATGAGAATTCTTGATCTACTAATGTGTGCAATGAGTGTGCAGGAAAATTAGCTGAGAAAACTCAATGGGAAGGTAGGACTAAATCACTTGTTAATTTTTTGCTATCTTGCATTGTAATTCTTTAAAGCTTGTTATTTGATTTTATTATTCTCCTAGCTTTTAATTGTTCCTATTATGTCTTTAAGGCTTAAAAACATCAAATTTAAGTGCCCTAGGGGTAAGGGTATGGTTGGGGAGTACTTTCCACCCCCTTAGTCTCCTTGTTTGACTTTTAGGGTCACTCAAAAGCCCTATTTTTGATGGGCTACGAAAATTGATTGTCATCTACATGAGTTGGTGACCCAAACTCCATCTTGAGTTTACTTGAAGTCTAGTGGAGTTAAGGGTCATACTTAGAGGCATTTTTGGAGTAGTTTTGGTTTTGTCACCCAAACCTCTAGCTTTAGAGGAAGTTTTTTTGAAGATTGAAGGAAGAAAAGGGAAAGCTCTTCTCAACCCACCATTTTCCATCACTCTTTGTGAAGGTAGGAGTTCAATTCTTTGAGTTGTTTCTTCATGTGCTCATGCTTGAATCATGTTTGAATCTTGCATAAGGTTTTGTGTTGTTTATGTATTGCTTTCTTGTGTGTTGGGGTTGATTGGGAGGGAACTTATCTTATTTTCTTTTGATGTTATTTCCATACTTGCTTGATGTTTTGTGTTTTGAGAGGATTTCAAGGGGATTGTTTTGGCATCACTCACCCTTGGATAGGGAAGAAGTGGCCATGTAGAGGGGTAGGGCCTTAGTTGGACCTCAATGGTGAGAGTCTCCTTTCATGGTGAGAGGAGGGAAAGAGGGTAGGGAGTATGGGCTCCCTACTTGTCATCACATACCTTGTTGATATTGTGAAATCTCGAATATGGAAAGGAATCAACATCCTTGTGATAGTATCCTCAAAAGGGCCTTGTAAAAGAATGGAAATTCTTGAAGTTTTAGCCCCGAAAGGGCCATGTTATGGTATAGTGATTGACATCTCCCATTGGGAAAATCCACCTCCCCCCTAGTTAGGTCCTATGTTTGGATCTATTGTGCAAAACCAGGTTTGGAATGCATGCTTGAATTGCTCATCTCATTGTGTTGTTTACCTCCATGTTGGTTCTTGTCTCTTCCATGGTTCCCTTGATGAATTGAAGACATTTTAAAAAGTTCTCTTGTGAAAGCCTTGAAGAAAATGCATTGAATTGTAATATTATGGAAGTTGTAATTGAATTTTGATGTATTGGCAAAGACATCGAGTTTTCTTACTGGTTCTTTCCCGATGGAGCCTTGAACCAAGATGAATAATAGAGAAGAAAAAAAAAAGATTATAAATAAAATAAAATAAAAAATTGTGTGCATTTATGCCCTTATATTTTGGGCATGACATTAAGAATTTAAATTTATGATATTATTATTTTATTACTATCATAATTTAAAAAATTAAAATAATTAATAGATTGTTGACACATGACAAAAAAAATTCCTCATTGGGGGGGCTAAATCTAGCCCCACCCCATTTTCACCCACTCAAATTGAGAGTGGTAAAAAGTTGGAGCTCCTATTTTCTAGGAAATGATTACAACTAAACCTTTAGCCCCTTCAAAAAATTACCATGGAGTTACCCACTCCACAAAATTAGAACTCAAGCCTCTCTAATGGGACCCCTATCTTAGAGTCATGGAAAAGGGAAAATGCTCACTTGAGAATGGAATTCTCCTGGAGAAAAGAATTGAGGCAGCAACAAAATGGCCAGAGTGAACTCAAAATTCATCAAAATGACTCTATATATAGACTTTACTATGTGGCTAGGATTTGCAATCTTGCAACTCACAATATCTAGAAGTTCAAAAGTATGAAAATGAATGTCATTTTGGGCTGTGAGAGTAGATATTTCCTTTTAGATCTAAGTTTCAAGATTTTGAAATTTTCTTTGATTTTGATGGGATTTTTTAACCCATTTTTAATGGTTATGTCGTGGGTGTAAGTCTAAGTGTATTCTTTTAACACTTATCCATTTGTCTTGTCTTTCTATGTTTATAATGTGAAATAAGGTTACTAAATGGTATTGTCTAAGCCATTTTATTATTTTATATTAAATACAAACATTTAGACATATTCAAGTTTTAACTTTGCACTCCATCACATTATCCCTGATATGATGGCTTAAAAATCAAGTGTGGCATGTGTTCATAAGGGATGAGGATAGACATGTAATTATGATTTGACCAAGCATGCACAAAAATTGTAGACATCTAGATCATATTTAGGAGTTGAAAAATATAGTCAGGGGTCATTTTTTACTTTTCCAAAGCAATTAGAGGGCATTCATGGCTAGTTTGAGTGTTTTTGGATCAGTTGTGATGATTCATGGCGTAGTTATGACTTAGTTGAGCTTTGAGCATGAGTGGACTTCATTTTTGGAGTTTCTAAGTCCTATGTTTTGGGTTTTCTTTGTGGATTCAACTCTAAGAGGTTATGGGTGTGCTAAGTGATTTTTACTCACTTTTTTTTCCTAAGTTTTGGTTAGTAAATTTGGAGGCTTAGTGATTTTTTTATCCTTAGTCTTATTTCTCATATTTTGTAACTCAATTTTATTAGAAACTAAATATATTGCAAATCTTATTCCATTTGTAGATTCTACCTAGCTTACTTATTATCACAGTTTAGTATAGGTTATGTGATCGATAAAGTGACTGTGAAGTGTTTTTCTCAAAACTTTTGTCTCACAGTTTTGTTATTTTTTATAAGTGATCATTGATGTAGGTTGTTAATTATGTTGATCAAATATGCAAGTGTCATTTTGTGGAAACTTATGTTTTCCTTCTTAGTGATTGTATCTTTAAATTTAATGAAATATTTATGCACAAGAAGACCTAAGAAGTTGTTTCAGTTGTTATCTTTGCATACGAACTAAGTATCATCCATAGTTATCTATTTTCGTTCAAGCTAATATCACTTTAGTAAGTGCAATTTTAAACATTTTTTCCAGTTTCAGTTTTAGTCTTCCTTTTTTTTTCCCTTTTCCTAAAAAATTAGCATTTTTAGTGTGAAATTTAGCTAAGAGTTGGCTTTATCTAGAGATGCACTCTAACTTTTAAGTTACCCACAACTTAGGAGTGTTTCCATGTTGCCTTGAAATGTTGAGTTTTGTTTAATTTTATGAGGGTGCAATTTCAAGTGATAACAAGTATAATATAGGAGGGTCATTTATAGATGTTATATGACACTTTTCATGATAATTATGAGGGTAAAAAATTGGGGATAAGAGTTTGGACATGAGACATTATTTTTAACCTAGTTTATGTTATGCAGGAGCATCTTGGGTTGAGTTGTTATATATTTCTCATCTTTGTTCATTATGCCAGTTAAAGTTGAGTTCCAATGGTTGTCGAGTTCCTATATGTGTAGAGTTGTCCAGTGCTGGTTGATCATTTCTATATGTGTCGAGTTGTCTAGTTGTGGTCGAGCATTCCTTTGTGTGTTGAGTGAACCTAATTTTTGTTGACATTTGATTCCTTCTTTGACCGAGTTTATTTGTGATTGGTTCTTAGTTTGAGCTAACTTATGTAATTAATTTGGATTGCAAATTTAATCTAAGGATCTTTTCTTGGGATGTGTGCAAACCATTTTAAGGTTGGGCTTCTATTATGTAATAATCTAGAATCTTCTATAAGCCATTTTGGCAAGAATAAATAGGGGTCTTTAGGTTTAGGTTAGACATCACTTAGAGAATCTAGATAGGAGAGCAAAGTTAAAGAGTAGGAAGTCTGAATTAAGGACTTTTGAATGTTCTAAGTTTGGATTTTGTAAATCTTGTTGGTTGTAACCCACAAGGCCTTATAGCTACACATCTATACTGATAGTTGTATGAATCAATAAAGTACTTGTTGTTCCCTCTCTCCTTAGTGTTTTTCTTTGTGTTGTTTTCTTTTATTGTATTTACTCAGCAAAGTGGTTGGATAGTTAGGTGTGCCTCTAGCCCTACTTCACATCCCTCCTTGTGTCATCATGTCTATCTTGAGCAACACAATTCATAAATGTGCAACACATGTCAAGGAGGTTTCACACATGGTATTGTAAAACCACAAGTGGTTTCCAAATTGCGATAGGCCTATGAAAGGAGGACTTGGCGAGAATTTTGAGTATGGAGTTTTGTTTGCAAGATTAGGTGCTAGAAGTGTGCTTGTGAAGCTCCTCCAAGTTTGAATTGAGGTGATACTCTTGTAAGAACTTGTATTGGAAGTGTGATGTAATCTCCGTTGATTTGATGAAACATTATGTAGGTCTTAAAGTGTGTGTTTTTTTTTGCTTCTATAAGCATTTCCCCATGATAAATCATTGAGTTATGTGTTCATTGTTATCTTATGTATGTTCTTGTTTATCTCTTCAAATATTTGTAATAGTTAAGTTTCATAATCATCCTCTCAAGATTAGTGTAGGAAGCGATTCCACATACATTTTCTTTGTTAGGAATCATCTCTTAAATAGAGATGAGGAGAGGAGATATAAAATAACTCCCATATCTATGAATGCAACTATTCACTGTATGTGTACGCAATGTGTCACCATCCACATAAGGGGGATAAACTAATATTTTTTAATAAAGGAAATAAAAGAAATAAATTATCCTCACACATGTACTAGAGGATAAAACATATGTAGGAATTATAAAGGAATGTTCCAAACTAAATACAAACAAATTAACCTAAGCAAAGTAAAGATTAGATATGCTGGCATTACTAATATCAAAAATTTGGGATGAAAATTTAATTAAACTTTTGTAAATATCTTAATTTATAAGGAAATTAGAGCAAGAAATAAAATACTATTTTTTTTGGGATCCTAGCAACCAGTCATCCTAAAAATATATATATGCATAAATTATAAAATTAAAATAGGTTTGAGTGCGAAAATGGCTAGCCATGTATGATGGATGCAAGTGTAAGAAATGAAATTTATTATAAAGGGGCAAAAGATGGGTTGGGGTTAGAATTGTGTTAAGTTAGTTTAAACTAGATTAAAATAATATTTTTAAAAAATTACCTAACTCTACCATAGGTTTTTCATAGGATCATCAACAATGTTTATGATATCTTCATAGAAAGTATGTGATTATTTTTAAAGAATGTAAAATATTCCTTGGGAATTAGAACTGGGATTAGAAGCAAATTTGATTTAATTTAGGTAGGAAAAAAAAGAACAAATATAGTGGAGTAAATTTCATAACTATGGAAAATACTAGTGTTTTACACTTGAATGTGTTCAAGGGGAAGTAATTGCTCAATAGGATAGGGTCTCCACTTACCACTAGCATTCAATATAAGAGAAAGAGGGGCTAACAAGAATAACTCTCAATATAACTCAAGTTAGATTAGAAAAACCCAAAAGGATAAAGGGATGGCAATGCTAAATCCAAATTACAACAAGGAACTATGCAACAAAGTCCTCTTTCATGCAATGTAACTTGTTGATTTAAAGATGTGTAAATGTAATTGTACAATTGAGCTAATTGATTTAATGAGAATAGTAAGTTAGATCTAGGTGCTAAATATAAGAAAGCAACCCAATTAAGATATGAAAATAGGTCTAGACTAAAAATGAAAGAAATGATAAAGTATTCACCTTGAAATGTGTAGAGGAATATGTTGTTTCACTTTGAAAATCATGGATCTAAGACTATGAGGTAACTTCTGACTGTGAATTCATGATCGTGGTAGAAAACCCAAAAAATATTGTTTTACTCAAGGCCCTAAGAATACATTTATTTGGTGCCACATGTTCTAGATGCTTTACCACAAAGTCACTGTATTCCTAGAGCACAGTGGACAATTCAACCCAACTTCAAAAATGGTTTGCTGAATGATTTTTCAGATCTATGGTTGTAATTCAACTATCTTATTCCTACACATAGTAAAGCTTAATTTTGTTTTGGTTAGATGAGGGCTTGCATTGGTCAAGCCCTATATTGAGGAATTAACCTTGAAATTGAGATGTAAATGCATTGATAAAAGAAATGCAAACGTGTAGTAGAATTGAATTCATCAAATGAGAGATATAATTGCCTTTATAGATGCAATTTAATTTTATATGTGATCAAGAATGTAAATGCAATAGCCTTGACTCAAAGAAACCAAAAGGAAATCAAAGAAGCCAAAACCTCATGAATGGGAATGTATGTGACATGCCAAAATGAAGGATATAAGAACTTGAAAGATTTGTAATGATATATCTCTTTTTAGAAGCCATACTCCACTACCACCTTGAATGAAGAAGCTTGATACAAGAAAGAAATACTCAAACTTGATGAATGCTTAAAGATGCTTGAAGAATACCTTATGTATATGTGCATGCTTTCTCTTGGTTTCTTGTAGTGTATGATGTGTGAAAATGAAATTCATAACACTCTCTATATACTGATTTGTAATGTCCCCATCTTTTTAGCCTCTCAATGGAGTTCTTAGCCTTTCATTCTTTGAAGGCTAAGTGGAGAAATAAGGTGAAATAATTAAATTAATTTCTTATAAAGTCATTAGATAATTTGAAAATTAAAAGGTGACTTTATATTTAATTAATTTAATTAAAAAGTGACTAAAATAAATATTAAATCATAAGTCCCTAAAATAATATTATATTATATGGAAAAGGGAATCTTCTAGAAGCATAACTAATTATTGTTGGAAAGGAGGAAGCTTCTAGAAAAGTGCAATAAAATAATATTTTATGTTCTTTAGAAGGGGTGAAGGAATAGAATAAATAGAGGAGAGAGCCTCATTGTAGGGTATCTAGATTTGATATTGACATTTTCTTGTGCACTTATGGAGCCAAGGTTTTTTGTAGGACATTTTAGTCATTGAGAATGATAATTCTCTTTGATTGGCAACTTTGAGGCTATAAAACTATCCTGATATTGTTGCATTTGTTGGAGGTGATATTGTGGTCATCTCATTGAAGCTTATTGATTTTTTGCAGCAATTCATGAAGAAGATACACTTGAGGTTTAAGGGTCATTCGATGACCTCATTTTATTTGCACTTTGGAAGGAGTTAAGCAGCTAATTTGGAGGTATATTAGGAATTTTATACCCAACTGCTATAGTGGATGATAGATTCTAATCTACCTACCAATCTCAGGTTCCCTTCATTTTATCTTCATGTTTATGCATTATTTGAAAATACCTCTACATGGTTTTGTATGGACAGTCTAGTTAGATTGTTGAAGACATTGTAACCTAATTTTATTTCAAAAAAAATTTATGAGCAAAATATCAATTTTGAAGTTTGGAATATAATGTTAGTTTGCATGCTAACCGTTTGACATAATGTCACTTGGCTGTAAGTTTTAATTTATATTGAATAGATGTCATATATCCCTCTGTTGTACAAGTGTTTGACAAAATTTCTAAAAGAAAATATAGCAAGTTTCAATCAGATTTGGACAAGGATATTACAGCGGTATCAGAGCTTTCATCTTGCCATCCTATGATCAGTCAAACAACAGATGAGTGAGAGAGAAATTAGATGTTATAGCAAGGAACAATGGAAACAACAATATTAGAATCCTCAGGTTGAAGGGGATGCATTCTTAGAAGCATTAAGAGAAAGAGATACCAGAAAAATAGTTCAAAATATGGCAAAAGAAAAAAAATAGGGATGCAAGAGGTGAAAGGAAATTTGATACCATGCTTGATATGATGTCATGCTTATTAGCAAAAATGGATTAGCAAACCACTCAAAATCAAAACACAGCTGAACATAGTGAAGGTAATGAGGAAAGATCTATACATCGCACTAAAGACAGTGGAGGATTAGCCTCTAGGCCTCTTTTTCCCACCTTTACACCAAGAGAAGAACAACCACATGCTACTCCAGCTGTTTCTTTTGGAGATGAAGCTAGATAGGCCTACTTGGAGTATACCACTCTCCCTCCTGATATGAGAGAAGTATGGACATTTGATCAATTTATAAAGCAAAGGAGGAGGAAAGAATGATCACTATGCTCCAAGAAATGACTATCAACAAACACTTGGTAAGATTTCCATGCCTTACTATGATGGAAGTAACAAATGCACAGCTAGGTCTTGGGTTCAAAAGCTTGATAATTATCTTTCTTTGAGACCAATGCCTAAAGAGGATGCCATAATATTTGCCACACTACATCTTGAAGGAGCTACTCATGAGTAGTGGTATCATGGGTTAGTCACACTTGGACACAACCTTATCACTACATATGTGAAGTTTACTAACAGGCTGATTGAAAGGTTTGATGTCAAATATCCTGAGCTGAGTTTCTATGAATTAGCATAACTAAAATAGCATGGTTCTCTTGATTCTTATGTGAATGACTTCCAACAGTTATTGATCATGGTTCCTAACATCAGTGAAACAAGATTAGTGGTCTTATTCATGGAAGAATTGATAGAGCCATTGAAGGGTTGGTTGAAAGCTTTTGATCCTCCCTCACTATAGGAAGCAATGAAGAAGGTACGAAGCATGGAGTTCACTACCCCTACCAAAAAGTTTACATCAAAGGGAACATTTTTCAATCATGACAACAAGAAGTTTTTGAAGGAGGACGAAGCTAAAGGTAAGTCTACTTTTTTGCTTAATCGTGAGACTCTTAATGATTTAAGGAAGAGGAAACTATGTTTCTATTGTAAGGGACCATATGATATTAACCATGAATACCCTATGAAACCTAAGGGGAAGTCAAATCATGTAATTTGGGCACTAATTGAAAATTTTGATTTAGACCAGCAATCTAAAATTAATGATTTAGAATCAAAAAAATTAGAACATGATGAAGAATTAGAGGAAGAAGTGAATCTTAAAGAGGCTTATCTCACAAGTATTTAGCAAGAAGGATCTTTTAGGATGTGAGGGTTTCTTGCTAGTCAAATTATTATTACCCTCCTTGATACAGGTGCAACGCACAATTTCATTGATACTAGGCTTGTTGAGAGGCATGGTATACACACTGAGGAGCTTGAGGGAATTTAACTTAAGGTTTTTGACGGTTTCACTCTTAGGTGTGACAAGATGATTTCAAAATTGTCCATGCATGTGAATAATTATGAGTTCAAGGCAGATTTTTATGTGGTGAACCTGGGAGACATAGATATGGTTTTGGGGATGAAATGGTTACATGACATAGGAATATTCAGCCTCAACCTTCGTGAGATGAAAATGAGATTTGAGATGGATGGATAACTCATGTGTTGAAAGCACTCAGAGATACCAGTTGCAAGACTATTTATTTTAGGAAAATGGAATGTCTCTTGTGTCATGACATGGTTGAGTGGGAAGTAGGTTGTGTTTTGAATCCAACACAAGAAGAGCAGAAAAAACATGTTTATCCTTCTAATATACAAGAGTTGAGGATCAATCATGATAAGGTCTTTAGTGAAATTCCACCCAGTAGACCTCCAGATAGAGGGATAGAAACCATCACTAAATTGGAGGAGGGTGTTAAGCTTATGATAGTCACTCCCTACAGGCACCCTTAGTGGCTCAAAGATGAGATAGAAAAAACTATCAAGGAGTTGCTAGCTATGGGGCATATTAGACCAAGTCACCTTTTGCTTCATCAATGGTATTGGTTAAAAATAAGGATGGTACTCTAAGGATGTGTATTGATTATAGAATGCCTAACAAGAGAAAAATCAAGAACAGATATCTCATTCCAAGGATTGATGAGTTGATTGATGAATTGCATCCAAGTACGTCTCCAAAATTGATCTGAATTAGGTTACCACCAAATTCATGTGAGGGAAGAAGATATTGAGAAGACAACTTTTCATTGCCACTATGGACATTTTGAGTTTGTGGTTATGGCATTTGGGCTAACCTACATTCTAGTCTACTATGAATAGGGTATTTCATTCATAGTTGAGGTGATTTGTGTTAGTCTTCTTTGATGATATCTTTGTTTATAGCAGGACATGGGAAGAGCATCTTGCACATCTTGACATAGTTTTGGGTATTCTTGATAATGAATCTCTATATGCCAAGGAATCTAAATGTGACTTGGGCATGATAGAATTATTATATTTAGGTCACATCATTAGTGCAGAAGGAGCTCAGATGGATCCAAATAAGGTCAAGGCAATTATTGAGTGGCCTACTCTAATGAATCTAACACAACTTAGAGGATTTTTGGGCTTATGTGGATTCTATCATAGATTTTTCAATGGGTATTCTTGTCATGTAGCACCACTTACAGATTTGAACAAGAAAGGGGCTTTTTTTTAGACTCGTGAGGCATAGGAATCCTTTGAGATGTTCAAACAACTTATGACTACTTGCCCAATACTTGCATTTCCTGATTTCACTAAACCCTTTGAGTTGCAATGTGATACTTTAGGTGAGGGGATTGGAGCTATCCTTATGCAAGAAAAAAATCCAATTGCATATGAGAGCAGGAAGTTGAGAGGCCCTAAGAGGAGCTACAGTATATATAACAAGGAAATGTTGGCCATTATGCATGCATTGGCCAAGTTCAGGCAATACTTAGTGGGCAGTGAGTTCGTTGTAAAAATAGACCATCATAGCTTGAGACATTTCCTTGGGTAGTAGGATCTTAATGACTATCAGTAGAAGTGGGTAAGCAAGTTGCAATCTTATGATTTTGACATTTCTTTTGTCAAAGGTTCACAGAATATAGTCATTGATGCCTTGTCTCGCCGATCACATTTGAGCTCTATGGCTAAGGTTTCTAAGGATTGGAGTCATTTGATAGTGGAAGAATATGCTAAGGATTCTTGGGCTTCAAGTATTATTGATGGGTCACTGCAGGATGATAGGTACACAGTGGTGAATGATCTTATCATTTACAAGGGGAGGATCTTCTTGACACTAGGATCAGAAGTAAAGAACATAGTATTAAGGTCCTTTCATGATTTACCATTGGTAGGCCATCCTAGGTATTTCAAGACCTATCAATAGGTTTAGGAGAGGTTCACATGGAAGGGAGTAAAATTTGATGTTTTATGATATGTTAGGGAGTGTGTTGTTTGTGAGCAAAACAAACAGGACCATACATATCCTGCTGGTTTACTACATACATATCCTACTAGTTTATTACAACCACTTCCAATTCTAGATAGAAAGTGACAATGTATATCCATGGACTTCATCACAGGGTTGCCAAAAGTGCAAGGCAAGGATTTTGTTTATGCAGTCGTTGATCGCTTGACCAAGTTTGCACTTTTTTTTCCAGTCACTATTTCATATTTAGCCACATAGGTTGTTGAACTACTTTTTTGTGAGGTGTTTAGATTTCATGGATTACCACAAAAAATTGTTAGTGACCGAGATAGTTATTTTATGAACAATTTTTGGTAGGAGCTTTTTGATGGAATGTTCAAAATGGGAAGAGTACTTCTGAGAGGAGGGGTGAATCAGAAGTACCACACTTTTAACCTTTTTCAATCCTTTAAACATATAACTGAAAAGTAAACTGTATGCATGTAAACATATAAATGAACATATGCACATAACACACACAACACTAGATTTGGAAACCTAGAAACCCTCCAGGAATAAGAAGGTAAAATTGGGGTGGGGATGATACCCACAAATATTACTGTAGCAATAATTGTTTGACCACTTTTGATGGTCTACCCTGTAAAAGGCCTACCCTGTTAAAGGCTTTACACTATGTCAATAGTGACCTGGTTAGAGGATTTACAGAAACTCTACATGAAGTGTCACAATGTTAAAGGATTTATAATAGGCTATTAAACCCACCTAATTCAATAGGATTTTCAATCACCTTCTCCAAAGGTTCACCCACCTAGCTGTTAAGCTAACCTATCAATATAGGATTTCACTATCTAATACAATGGCAAGAAAGTATTAGAAACCTTTAACCTAATTGCTTACAATCTTAAATTATTGATTTTAGTCACTTGATCTACTCCTTCTGATGTTGATCCTTTGAGATCTGATATCTAATTGTGTCCCTTGTCCCTTGTACTATTTTGATCAACTGGATATGTAATTGCTACTCTATTCCTCTAAGTCTTTCTCTCTTCACATTGAAATTTTGTTATAGTTTACCCATATAATGTTCCATCCTCAACACTTACAATGGGTTTTTAATCCTCCTTATAAAGATTGTGAAGACTTAGGGTTAGGTATGGATCTATGATCCATATTGAATCTTAAGTTCTCACTTATTCCTTGCATTTTTCTTATTGGTTACATGCCTTCTCTATTTTTCTGATTGGTTGCATGCTAATTGCATAGGAAATGTAAAAGATTCATTTGTATCCTTTTTCTCCTTCAAAATCCTTCTATGTCAGCTCAAAAAATGGTTTACATTTGAGTTTATGTGGGCACAAACTCATATGTTGATTCTGTGTTACTCGGTACATACTTGATCCTAGATTGTTTAGCACCTATTACATTCTATCTTGCTCAGCACATGTATGACTCTGGCTCACTCAAAAAATGAAACATTTTAATTTTCTCGGCATCAACTGTGACTTGGCACCTATATATCACTTGGTGCTTATATAATGCTCCGAACCTAAAGTCACTTGGCACCTGTTGGAAATATGACTCAGCATACATAGTGTAATCAACTTCAATATAAAAAGTGGTTAAGTTTGTTGACACTCAAATGTCAAAACCATCTAAGACCAACAATCTCCCCCTTTGATATGAGTGTCAAAAACACTTCACTAAACATTATTAATCTGGCCTTATGAGTACCCTATCCAATCTGTTCTGCATATGTTCAAAATTTCAAAACTTGTTCAAAATACCTTGTTACTCCCCCTGAGCTGATTGTGCCTTGACATTCTTGAAACCAAAATTATGTGTTGATACTCTTTGTCTTTTTCTCTGTTCCTGTATTTTGTACCTATGTTATCTAATCTATCAAAGCTATTGAATTCATGCATTTTGTATTAGATCTTATATGGAATAGAGCTATCTTCTACATTATTCCCAAAAAAATTGTATCTCCCCCTTTTTGTCTTATTACTTATCTCCCCCTTTTGGCTAGCTACAAACTTTCCTTTTTATTCAAAATGAATGAAAGAATGTAATAAAAATTTATATCTCTCCTAAAACATATATCTCCCCCTTTTTGACACTAATGTCAAAGGGTTCTAAGGAGTAATACCATAATTAGCCAAAAGGTTACTATTTACCTCCATTATTGTTTTCAAAGTTGCATCCCAATTCTCCAAAGCAATGTCAAGTGACTTGTGCTAGATGGCAGTCTCTACAGAAAGATGTACAAGTCCATCCAATGTAGAAATATTTGGATCTTTCTTTTTTAAAAAAATTGCATATACTTGCTCCTTGTGGAGGACTTCCAAATATGGGGTGATAAAGGATTGAATTTGCATCAATTTTGCCTTTATATTGGCTTCCTCTGCTGTGAGTACAGCTAACTCCCTTTGTGTGTGAAGTGATTGGGAAAAATGCTTCTCACTTTGAGCTGGATCCTTTGGTAGTTGCATGCCAGAAATTTTCAAATTTTTTTCCAAGCTCATTATTCTCTGACTTGTTTCATATGTGAAGTTGGAAAAATCACACAGCTTATTATACAATGAGAAAATGTTCTCAAGTATAGCTTTGACCTTGTCTATTTTCTTGGCCAACTCAACTTGTTAAAGTACTATGCCACTTGATATCTTCTCATTTACTTTCCCTTGAAATTTTCTTTCTGCCCATTCCATGAGTTTAGCATTAGTATCTTGGTCTTCATTGGTCACCTGGTCAACTATATCTAATAGTTGCTCTATTATGGGCTTTGCTTCATCTGGTGATTGCAAGCTAAAGGAATCCATAAAGATGTCTTTAATCTCATGTAGTGTTTGCTTGTGTTTGAACTCTTTCCTAAGTAGTTCCTGCCTCATCCTCCTATCTACTGCATTTTGCATTTCATTGATTTGAGCCATTGTGATGGTCTTGGAGTCATAGGAAGGTATTACAATATCTTCATATAATTTAGGGTCTCCATAGTGAAGTATCCTTGCCACTCTGGTTGAACTCGAGCCTAGAGTTGAAATTTACAAAGGTGTGAATTCAGTGCTCAGCTTGTGAAGGGTCTTTATAGGAGTGTCAGTCTTTAGTAGTTCCACCAATGTATGTATGGCATCATGCTCCTTTTCTTTTGATGTATCCTCTTTCTCATCTAACTTCCTTTTCTCTGCACTTCACTTTTGTAATATATCACCTAATACTAGAGGTGGTGGAAGCATCAAAACTTTAGTCCTAGTAGCTATGCAGGTGAAAGGTGGTTCTTGTGGTTTCACCTTTTCTCTTTGTGATGTTGTTACTACCTTTTGTAGCTCATCAACACTCACCAATATAGGGCTTGAACATAATTGTGCCTGAAGAGTAGATTGGTGAAGGATCTTGGAGAGATCCTCTGCAGTTAGGGAGCTGATGATCTAAGCTAAATTGTCAAGAACATCCTTAATGATTATTGTGTATGCATGTGTGATAGTTGTATGAGGAGGGCTAGAAGGTGGCATTTGTGTGTCGTGCACACTTTGTTCCTCTTCTTGCTACTGTTCAGCTATTGCCATAGTTTCTTCCTTTTGTGTTTCTTCCTCCTCACCTTTTTCTTTATCCTCCTTAACTTTCTTGTCTTCCTCTTCTTTCTTCTTTTCTTCTTCAACTCTTATTGTTCCTTCTCCTCCTCTTGCTTCTCATCCTCTCCTTTCTTCTCCTCAATTTTATTTTCCTCTATCTTTTCCTTGGCACTAGTTTCTTCCTTATTTGCTTCCTCTACCTTGTCATCAATTATCTTATAAACTATTTTCCACAATTGTGTGGATTTATTCACTACATCCTCAATCTTGTTTTGAAGGATGTGGAAGGCTCCATACTTCGATGCAAATTTGCCACCTTGTTTCTTGTTATCCTTTATTATTTAACCCTTTGTCATGTTAGGCTTTATTTGAGCTAAGGTAGATTCTCTAATCTTTCTTTCCATTTTTAGATAATAATGCCATTTATTCTCAATTATCTCATACAGTTCCTTGGGCATGGTATTGTCAAGTTCTAGAGGTGTGTTTTTGAATTTTGGCATCATGGCATACATAGATTCCTCTACTTTATTTTTCTCTTCTCTACTAAGCTTATTAAAATCAAGAGTCCTTAAATCATTTAAATCTACACTCCTTATCTTTTCACAAATTTTATCAATTGCAAACTTTGGAGGATGACTTACCACTCTGAATTGGTTGAGGCCCTCTGACTCTATTCATTCTTCATCATATGTATCTGGTTGTGCCACATACTTTCTTCTCTTCTTTGGCTCTTCAGTAGTTTGTTCACTGGCCTTCTTCTTATCTTTTGATTTTTCCTTGGCCTTTTGTGTGGATGCTCTTGTAGTGGCCCTTGTTGCTAGAGTTGTCTTAGCTTGAGTTGGCTTAGTGACCTTCTTGAGTTTGAGCTAAGCTAGAGGCTGAGTTTTAGCCTGTCTCTTCTTTTGTTTAGTAGGTGTAGGTGATTCCTTGGCTTCTTCTTCCTCGACACCTTCCTTTTTGTCATCTCCTAAACCCTAGGTCAACTCTATTGGGTCTTTCCCTTACTCTTCTTCTTCTTCCCTTTCTCCTTCTACTTCTTCTTCAATGTTTGCTCCAAATTTCCTCTTTATCTTCTTTACTATTTTATCTTTCTTCTTGATAACAGAAGCTATCTTTAAGTTTGTCTCAACCTTTGATTTGACAACATCATATGTGCCAAAATGAGGAGTTTCCTTATCTATTTCTTCTACAAGAAATGTTGTGATTGTTGTTGGAGCTTCATCTTTACCAAGCTCATATCCAAATGGCCTTATCCATCTTACTCTTGGTATTGTTTCCTAGATGTAGGTGTTGTTAATGTCAACAAAGAAGCATATGTCATTGAAATGTTGTTCTACCAATGAAACTAGTATTCTCATTCTTTTTTTCATGGACTTCTTAAAATCTTCAAAGTAACTTGTCAGTTGTGCCTCACAATTGTCACCCATCTGATCAATGAACTCATTGATTTGTGTGATTGCAGTTTTATTTGGGTTCCAATTCACCTTTCCTATAGAAGGAAACTCTTCCATAACATAAAAGAATATACACATAAGAATTGAACCAAATTTGCATTGAGCACCTTTTGACCTCCTTATTGCTCCTAGTTTTTCATTAATTTGCTACAACATAAGTTCTGACAAATCATATGTGTGATCTTTCTTTACCAATTTATAGGCTACATCCATAGCTATAAATGGCACACTATTCAATCTGCTAGATTGATAGAATTTGTGGGATATTACTCTTACAGCAAAGTCTAGAAGAGGATCAGTAATAGTATCAATAGTCATACCCCTCTTATTCCATTTGGCTCCAGTATTCCTTTCAATGATCTCTTTGGAATCATTGCGTAGAGTCTTAGGCTGATCTAGGGTTGGGAAACCCGTAACCCTATGCACTATCCTTTTTTTTTATATAGGTCATGTTTCCAACCATAAACATCCATTGTGAATTCTACTCAAAAAAATCTGTATCCATTCAGTTTTGAATCTTGTAGGGTAAACTAGGGCATTGGTCAAACCATTTTTTTCAACTATTTGAAATTTGTCCTTCAGAATCTTGTTCTTGCATAGTTTATCATAGGCTTGTAATTTTCAAGATCACCTATGGCACCAATGTTATAGTTATAACACTTTCTCACATCTTGAACCATGACAACTTTTGGTGGGATAATGGATAAGGCGCCAGCTGGGTCATTTCTGTAGGCGACTTCAAGGATTGGCCTAAACTTAGGTTGTTTGACCTCATTGCTAACTAATTGAACCTCATGACTTTCCTTTCCTTTGGGATTCCTTGAACTAGAAGCCATTATACCAAACTAGGGTTTAAATGTATTAAAAACTTTAACTCTATGTAGCTTGGCACTTGATAAATACCTTTGAATCAATGAATTTGTGCTAAATTGCTACTGAAATCCATGTGAATTGCTATTAGATTGTTGTATGATTGCTCCTACTCTTTTCTCATCTTTTCTCTACATTTTAATGGTGTGAAAATGAAAAAAAAATCAACCTTATACCTATCAAGACTGAGCATTAAATGCTTTATGCATATAGCTGTAAACTCGGCACTTGAAGGATTCAACATAACTCAGCTCCCATTGTATTTTGTTTACTCAACTTCCACTAGTTCTCCACTTCACTCAACTTTAACTATCAGCTTGGTTGCTATTAGAAACTCAGCATCCATTGGAGCTTTACTTGGGATTCAAGGGTAACTTGATAGCTTCTTCAAAATTTTGATTTGGCATCTCTTCTCATGTAGATTTCTCCTTTATAGTATTTCTTTGTTATTTGGGACTGATGTAGGATACAAATTTGTATACCAGTCCCATACATTTATTCTTGCTTAGTTGGATGAGATGTGATCACTTGACCTTTTGGGTGAAGTGATCTCTCCATTTGATGTTTTGTACTCATTTTTCTTCTTCCAAGTCTTGTTCATTTGCCCTCTTATTTGTTCAACATCAACCTTCTCTTTTCCTTTGTTGACTTCTATCTTGGGTACTTTTGACTTTGTTGGGTAGTTCCTGTCGATATGTCTAGTCTTCAAGCAACTGAAACATGTAGTTTGACTTAACCATCTACTATAATTCCTTCTAAAATGTGTCCTTATGTAATTTTCAGGAATGTGTCCATACTCCTGACAATAATGATAGTTGTACTTGGTGTTGTAATCCCAATTGTAGTGATGATCATGGTTGTTTCCTTTTGCAGGATAATTAGGTGTCCACATAGGCTTTGATATGCATTCAAAAGCTCTATGTCCATATTTTTTGTAGTTGTAGCAGTGACCTTCAAATCTTGGTGTCCTCATGGTCTTGGTTCTGCATTCATGTGTTTAATGTTCTTATTTTTTGCATTTGTAGGCTTATCATGCTCATGATTATTCTTGCTCCTACACACATTAGAGGTATGTCCCTTTTTACCACAAAAATGACAAGTAGCTTTAGTGTTCTTACCTTTGTTACTCCTTTCTTTTTCAATCTTGGATGATTCTCCTTGTCCAGTTATGGTATAACCAAGTCCTAAAGTATCATTGCTAGCCCTTGGTGATTTCAGTAGTTGCTCAAAGGATTTGATAGCCTGATTGGGTTTGTTGAAGCTTTCTACTATCTCCTTTTCTCTTTTCAATTCATTCTAAAATTGCTCATTTTCCATTCTCAAGGTGGAAATCTCAATGTCCTTCACATTTAGCTCATGATGAGCATTCTTCATCTGACTTAAGGTGTCAAGCTGCATGTTTGAGATCCTTTCAAACTCAATTTTCTTCTCCTCCAGTATATTGGTAAGATTTCTTTTGTCATCTTCTATCATGGCCTTGTCTTCAATGGCTCTCTTCTTTTGTTCAGTCACTTCACAAAGCAATATGGCTTGTGATTCTTGTTCAAGCTTGAGTATTCTAATTTCTTCAGCTTGTCATCTATTTTTCTCCATCAGTTCTACTATTGTTGCATCAAATTCCTTCGAATCTCCATTGGAAAATACTTGTGTGGTATCAATCTCCTTGTAGTGTATGTCATTTTGAGTTATGGCTATATCCTTCCTTCTTTTTAAGGACTTTCTCAATTCTTCTCTGGCTTCTTCCAATTTGTGTAGAGCGAGGTGCACATCAATCACCTGATTGTCTATGATTTTTTCAAGTTTGAAGACTTTCATCTTCAGACCTTTTCGCTAAGCTGTTAGGCTTCTCCTTGTGAGAACCTAGGGCTCTGATACCAATTGGTGGAATGTTCAAAATGGGAAGAGTACTTCTGAGAGGGGGGTGAATTAGAAGTACCACACTTTTAACCTTTTTCAATCCTTTAAACATATAACTAAAAAGTAAACTATATGCATGTAAACATATGCACATAACACACATACCACCAAATTTGGTAACCCAAAAACCCTCTAGGAATAAGAAGGTAAAACTGGGGTGGGGATGATACCCACAAAAATTATTGCAGCAATAATTATTTGACCACTTCTGATGGTCTGCCCTATGAAAGGCCTGCCCTATTAAAGGCTTTACACTATGTCAATAGTGACCTAGTTAGAGGATTTACAAACACTTTACATGAAGTTTCACCCTATTAAAGGATTTACAATAGGTCGTTAAACCCACATAATGCAATAGGATTTTCAATCACCTTCTCCAAAGGTTCACCTACCTAGCTGGTAAGCTAACCTATCAATATAGGATTTCACTATCTAATACAATGGCAAGAAAGTATTAGAAACCTTTGACCTGATTGCTTACAATCTTAAATTGTTGATTTTAGATGCTTGATCTGCTCCTTTTTATCTTAATCCTCTAAGATCTGATATCTGATCATGTCCCTTGTCCCTTGTACTATTCTTATCAATTGGATATATAATTGTTTCTCTTTTCCTCTAAGTCTTTCTCTCTTCACATTGAAATTTTGTTATAGTTTACCCATATATTATTCCATCCTCAACACTTACAATGGGGTTTTCATCCTCCTTTTAAAGATTTTGAAGACTTAGGGTTAGGTATGGATCTATGATCCATATTGAATCTTAAGTTCCCACTTATTCCTTACATTTTTCTTATTGGTTGCATGCCTTCTCCATTTTTTTGATTGGTTGCATGCTAATCACATAGGAAGTGTAAAAGATTCATTCTTATCCTTTTTCTCCTTCAAAATCCTTTTATGTTGACTCCAAAAAAGGTTTACATCTGATTTTGTGTGGGCACAAACTCATATGTTAATTCTGTGTTACTCAGCACATACTAGACTACTAGTGTTCGGCACATACTTGATCCTAGATTGTTTGGTACCTATTACATTTTGTCTTTCTCGGCACATGTATGACTCTGGCTCACTCGGCATATGAAACATTTTGACTTGTTTGGCATCAACTATGACTCAGCACCTATATATCACTTGACATTTATATAATGCTCAGCACCTATCAAAAATATCACTCGACACATACTGTGACTCGGCATACATAGTGTACTCAGCTTCAATGTAGAAAGTGGTTAAGTGTGTTGACACTCAAATTTCATAACCATCTAAGACCAACACTTTTTAGATTGTGTGGGACCAAGCTTTCTCCAAGTACTAGTTACCACCCTCAGACAGATGGATAGGTAGAGATAGTCAACAAATGGGTGGAAGGGTACCTGAGATATTATATTGCTAGACAACAAAAAGGTTGGGTTAAGTGGATATACCTTTGTGAGTACTGCTACAACACCACTTACCATCTTTCTATTTAGATGACACCATTCATGGCCTTATATGGTTATGAGGCTCCTAGCTTTCTTGATTTGTTGATAAGTGATAGTAGAGTGCGTAGTGCTGGAGACATGTTACAGGAAAATTAGGATATCATGAGGGCTCTTCATGAAAACATTTGGAAGGCACAAAACCATAAAAAATAGTATGCAAATTAGAAGAGAGTGGAATGCTCTTTTGAGGTTGGGGACATAGTGTATTTGATGTTGCAACCCTACAAACAGTCTACTCTCAAGAAGAGTGGTACAAAGAAGCTCAAGCTACAATATTATGGCTCCTTCTGGGTCTTAGGCATGTGGGTGAGGTGGCTTATGAGCTAGATTTGTTGGTGGATAGAAAAGTGCACAATATTTTCCATGTATCACACCTAAAGAAGGCATTGGGACATCATGTGGTTTCTTTTGTGGTTCTACCACCCTTAGATGATGAGGGTAAGGTGATTTTGATACTAGAGACTATATTAGATTTTAGAGAGAAGCAGTTGAGAAGTAGTGTCATTAGACAATATTTGGTTAAATGGAAGGACCTGCCTATTGAGGATGCTACATGGGAGAATGAAGAGATTCTACAACATCCAAACTTTAGATTGCTTGGGGACAACCAATTTCCAAAGGAGTAGACTGTTGTATAAAGTTGTCCTATTAAGGCTTACAAATGACCACTTCTGGTGATCTACCCTGTTAGGAGCAATAAGGATTATTAAGTTCACCTTGTTAAAGGATTACAAACATACAATGAAGTATGTACTCTATTAGGAGATATGAAATAAGACTGTTAAGTTCACCTTGCTAGAGGATTTGACTAATGCACCTATTAGGATGAATTAGTGGCTAGTATTTGATCTACAACTTTGATTTTCTGAATGAGATTCCTTAAATTCCAATGATCACCTCAATGCGATAGATAAGTCTCTGCTATACCATATACTGTTTGTAGCCTTCTTCAATTTGCACTCATCTGCTTCTTACTTCTTTTCATTGGGTAGAAGAAAGGAGTTGGGTCGTAATTCTGTGGAAGTCCATAGATTGAGATCACTTTCTTCTAGAAATGAGTACCTACTTTTAAAAAATGGGTACCCGTTTTAGGCTTGGGCACCTGTTCTAAAATTTTAAAAATAGGCACCCATTTTTAAAAAAATTGGGTGCCCATTTTTTATTTTCAAAAAACGAGTACCCATTTTTGAAAACATAAAAGATTTGTATTTTTTAGAAATGAGTACCTATTTTGAAAAGTAAAAAACAGGTTCCAATTTCTTAAAGAATGGGTACCCATTTTTTACTTTTCAAAAATGGGTACCCATTTCTTAAAAAATTAAAATTTTGTTTTTTGGGGGGATTTTACATGCTGATTTGAATTTTTCAAAATGAGTGCCTATTTTTTGAATTTCAAATAATGGGTGCCCATTTCCTACAACATTGGACGAGATTTTTTTCTCCTACCTCAAATTTTGGTTCGGGATAGGCTTGGTGAGACCAAGCTTATGCCTTGACCTCTCAAGATTTGGCTAAGGCATTAAAGTGACAAATTCATGCTTTGCCATAATTTTTAGAGGGTCTTCTCGATCTTATTTTTTTATGAAACAAAAACCCAATAGAGATCTCACTATCCTAATTTCAGAAATATAAATTTTATAGTGCTATGATATTATTTACTATTTTTGCATCATTTTTTAATGAAAGGTGGTACCTAAATGTAAAATAGTGAAGTTCACTAAAACTTTAATAACCTTTTTATTTTATAATTTTTCTTAAATTAATTTATATGTCATCAATATACATATAATTCTTTTAAGGTTTAAAAAAAGAATTTTTGGAAAAAGTGAAATTTTGATCAAATTATGGTGTCTGTACACGAGGTTTTAAAATTTACCTTTATAGCCAATTAATAATTATTAATAATAAAAATTATTCAATAAAAAATTAATAAAAAATAGTCATCAATCTTAGGTGTATTAGGTAACTACCTTCAAAAGGATTTACAAAAATTCAATTTTTTGTGTCAAATTATGGTGTCCGCACATGAGTGTGGTATGGTCCAAAAACAGGCATTTTGAAAAAGTGGTTTTTAAAGATCCATACCAAAAATAAAATCTATTATATGGGTACACAAATAAATTACATATTCAAAAACTAGATTCTGAACATTAAATTTTTATTTTTGAAGTTTTTTTTATATTCAATCTCTAAATACCTCAAATTTTGACATCAATTGACAAGAAATTTCAAAAATAGAAAAAACACTTCCACTTTTTGCCCAAAAGTGAGACTCAATTTTTTGCACTTACCCCATTACTTATTAGTTCTATTTGATATGATACAATACATTACATGTATACCAATTCAATTAATTATTTGTTGGAGTACCAAATTCATCGTAATTCGCAAAATTGGTCCATTGTTGTAACTCGAGTTCTGAAGACAAACTCGGCAAGGTTTTGACACTTGGCAAACACTGTCAACACTTGGAAAACTCTAGCACTCGGTTGACATTGAAGCACATTCCATACTAATCACTTCGAGTATTAGGAACTTAATCATCACTGTATGACTCAATGAATACTGGGAAACTCGATAGACATTGAATCACTCAGTTGACACTACATGACTCAGTCAACATTGAATTCACTTTGTTAACACTACAAGCTTGATAGACATTGATATTCTTGAATAACATTATAGAGTTTAGTTAACACTAAGATCTTCATCACTTCTACTGGAAAGATCGGTAGACTCTTCTACACTTGAGTAATGTTGTGCTTTGCCTTTGAAGCTCAATAGACATTGTAGAACTTGTAGTAATGAAACCAACTGACTAAGTGTTAATTCACTAATAGAAAAATTGACATTTATGTCAACAATATCCCCCTTTGGCATTAGTAACAAAAAAACTTATCATACCAAAAATTCAAATTCTCAAAATTAAAAATTAAAACTCCCTCAGTCAACAATCTGGACCTCCAACTCGGTTTTGACTATTGTCTACTATTGTAGCTCAGTTACCTCTTACTCTGCTTTTACTCTATTTTTTTGATTTTTCAAAATTGCTTTTGTAAACATGTTTTTTACTAATCAGTACATATGTTTCCATATTACTACCCCCCCATACAAATATCTCTCCCCCATACATATATCTAGAGTATGATAATATTTTCTATACAAATAATCCTCTCCCACTTTTTGACATAAATGCCAAAGGTGCAAAATATTTACAAGTTAATGCCAAAATGTGACAAGAAATCATTGTGTACCTTCAAAATAATTGCCATGGTCTTGTCTCAATTCTCTTGCAATACCTTGGATGCATGCAAGACTATTTGCACTTTTGATGAAAGAATCATCATGTGGTGAGGGATGGAGAAATTATTGTCATGGACTAATGGTTTTGCATGTGCAACATGTTTTTGCATTGCATCCATTTTAGGAAGGATCATGCCTTGAATTTCTACAAGTGTAGCTCTAATTTTTGCTTCTTTCCTTAACAATTATGCTTGAAGATCTATCAAGTACCTGATCTTTAAAAAATGTGCAGAACTACAACTAGGATCTAGTGACAATTGATGTGCACTTGCCTTTATATCTTCATCTATCTTGGATAGTTTATCCATAATATCCTTAGTAAAGATAGATGTGTCACTCAAATTGACAAGTAAAGAAACAACATTATTTACATATGTTTCAAGTGTAGCAAGAATAGTAGATAATTCTACTTGATCAATAGCTATCTTCTATGCTACTTGCTCCAAAACTTTTTTTTCAATTTTTCTTTCTTCCCTCTGAAGAATTTTTCTTGCCTATTCAGTTCTTCATTGTATTTGTGGACAATTTCAACCAATTTATCCAAAATAGGTTGTTTCTCATCAACCTCAATGCTCAGAGCATCAACAAATATGCTCTAAATATCTTCAAGTACCTAGTTTTTCTTTTTCTTTTCCTCTCTAAGATTGTGTTTCCTTGCTCTTTTCTTCCAAAGCTCAGCGAGGGTATCCATCTGATCAAGAATCATATTGGAAAGATCCCAATCTAGTATTACAATGTCCTCCTCTAGATCAATCTCTTCCTTAGAGGTTTCAACCTCTTGACCATTTTCCTTATGAATAATAGAGGAAATACTTTATTTTCCTTTATTTGAAACTTCAAAGATCAGTTGAGACTGAATCTCAATTGTCATTGCACTAGCCATGGTGGAAACAATAGTGGAAATAGTAGAAACAAAAACAAATGTAGGAATAGTAGAAATAACACTAACAGTAGGAATACATTGTCGTTGCTCGGTTAAGCTTGATGTTGGAATGATCTGAGCATGTTGCTTGGTAGATGAAGTGTTAGACACTTCATTCATTGAAGTACTCAATAAAGTAACTCCAAAGATTGGTTGGCTACTTGGTGATCTATTTTTAACCTCAACCAACTTGGTAGAAGCATTCTCAGAGCTAGATTGCACTAAGGCTTTTCTTAGAGAGTGAGTAGAGATGTCATAATCTTTGTGGCTATCTTATTTGCATCAGTATCTTCAATACTCTAAATTTTTGGAAGATTTCCTCCTATAACTTCTTACTCTTCTTCCTCATCAGCATCATCAATATCTACATTTTCTATTTCATCATCTCTTATTTATGCATTCTCTTCCAAGTCATCTTCTTCACCATCCTTATCATCAATTTGCACAACATTATCACTAGGATTGTGCAACCCATAGATATTTTTCTATGAAATACTATTGGATTTCACCATAGATTCTATGTCCTTTGATAAGATCAATAATGCATTGAATTTAGGGGTGAGCTTATGCTCATTTTTCTTCAATGATTCCCTCACTTCCTTATCTGACAAATTAGGCATAACTTTCCTCAAGGTCTGTTCTCTGATTTCCTTAGAAACATCAAGTGCATTCTTCCAAACTGGTGTAACTTCTTTTAGGATATTTTTAGGAAATTTTTTGACTAGTTCATCCCATTTTTTCATATCTGCCACTAAGGCATCTTTTATTCAAAACTCAACATGTCTAGTGTTGTTCGAATATTCAAATGGGAAGAGTACTTCTGAGGGGGAGGTGAATCAGAAGTACCACACCTTTTTAACCCTTTTTTATCCTTTAAACATATAATTTAAAAACAAATTGCATGCATGTAAACATATAAAAGAACATAAAATCAATCACATGCAATAACACATAACACCAGAATTGATAACCTAGAAACCCTCCACAAATAAGAAGGTAAAACTAGGGTTGGGATGATACCCACAAAAATCACTATAGCAATCAATGTTCAACCACTTCTGATGGTCTACCCTATTAAAGGCTTTACACTGTGTCAATAGTGACCTGGTTAGAGGATTTACAAACACTTACATGAAGTGTCACCCTATTAAAGGATTTACAATAGCTTGTTAAACCTACCTAATACATAAGATTTTCAATCACCTTCTCCAAAGGTTCTCCTACCTAGGTGTTAAGCTAACCTATCAACATAGGATTTCAACCTCTAATACAATTGTGAGAGAGTATTAGAACATTTGGCCTGATTGAATGCAATCTCAAATTGTTGGATTTAGGCACTAGATCTACTCTTCTTGTTCTGATATCTACTTGATTTGATCTTTGAATCTATCCCCTACTCTATTCTTGATTAACTAGATGTATATTTGCAGTCCATTTCTCTAAGTCCTTGACACATTTGTTGATCGCTCTATTCTACAATTTGGTAACTCCATCAATAACCTTCTCAACTCTTGTCTTAGCAATCTCAACAACTTCAATATGGTGTTGTGGTCTCCTTATAAAGATATTGTGGACTTAGGGTTTGTTATGCATTCATGAACTTGAAATTCCCACTCAAATCCTTTGTTTTCACATATTGGTTGCATGTTGTCTCCAATTTTCTAATTGGCTACATGTTGATTTCATAGGTAATTGCAAGGATTTGATCTTATCTTCTTATCCTTTCCTGAGTCATGCAAAAATTGTATTACATCTTAGTTTGTGATGGCATAAACTCTTATGTTGATCCTAAGTTACTTAGCACATATTGTATTCCTGATGCTCGGTATCTACTACATATTTAGTTTTCTCGGCACCTATTATATCCTAGTTTTCTTGGCACCTCTTATATCTTGTATTGCTCGACACATGAATGTTCCTAGATCACTCGACATCTAAACAATTCTGGATCACTCAACATACATTGTGCACTTGGCATATATAGTGAAAATGGTTAAGTGTGTTGACACTCAATTGTCAAGACTATTCTTTTGACCAACAATCTCCCCCTTTGACATGAGTATCAAAAATACTTAACTAAGCATTTATGAACTTAATCTTATTAATTAAATTCTTTATTTTCTTGGCATTCATGCAAAATTTCAAAAATATTGTGAGTAACAATATACCTTATGACTCCCCCTGAGTTGATTATGCCTTATCCAATCTTGAAACTAAAATTTTGTGCTTAAGTGCCTGATCATCTCTGTCCTTTGTCCTATTTCTGCATTTTGAGCCTATATGTTGTATCTAATCTATGTGAAGTTCAAAATTTTCCATCTCCCCCTTTCTCCTTATTACTTGACTCCCTCTTTTTGGCTATTTACAAACTTTCCACTCTATTCTCAAAATGAATGAAAGAATGTAATCAAAAATTTGGTATTCTCTCATATTTATGTATACATATCTCCTTATTTATTCCCCTATACATATTTCTCCCCCTTTTTGACACTGATGTTAAAGGGTTCTATAGAGTAATACCATGTTTAGCTAAAAATGTACTATTTACCTTGGAAGTATCTTCAGAGCTACATCCCAATTTGCTAGTGCAATGTCCAATGACTTATGTTGGATGGCAATCTCTACTACTAGATGTACAAGTCCATCTAAGGTATAAATATTTGAATCTTTCTTAAGGACTGAAGTACCTCCAAGTGAGGGGTTATAGAGGACTAGATTTGCATCAGCTTAGCTTTTGTATTAGCTTCCTATGCTATTAATATAGCTAATTCTTTTTCAATGTGAAGCATTTGAGCAAAATGCTTCTCACTTTGAGCTGGATTGGTGGGGAGTTGCATACTAGAAATATTTAGATTTCTTTCCAAGCTCATTATTCTTTGGCTAGTCTCCTGTGTGAAATTTGAAAAATCACACAACTTGTTGTATAGGGAGAATATATTCCCAAGTACAATCTTTACTCTTTCCAATTTCTTAGCCAGCTCAACTTGAGATAGTGCTATATCACCAAATATCTTCTCATTAACTTTACCTTGGAACTTCCTTTCTGACCATTCCATTAATTTGGCATTTGTATCATGATCTTCATTTATCACCTGGTAACTATGCCACATAGTTTCTCTACTATTGGCCTCTACTCATCAGGTGTCTGCAAGCTAAAGGCATCCATAAAGATGTCCTTTATCTCATTCAATTTTTTCCTATATTTATATTCTTTTCTCAATACCTCTTGTCTCCTTCTTCTATCCAATGCACTCTCTATCTCATTAATCTTTTCCTCAGTGAGGGTGTTGGATTCATAGTAGGGTATTTTAATTTCTTCATCTAGCTCAAGAATTCCATAATAAAGTGTCCTGGCTACCCTTGTTGAGCTCGAGTCTAGTGTTTTAACTTAAATGCTAGCATGTCAGTGCTTGGCTTCTGAAGATTTTGAGTGGGAGTACCTATTTTGGGTAGTTGAACCAAAGTTTGTATTGTAGATTCCTCTTCATCTCTTTTCTTTTCCTTCTCTTCTATTTGTATCACTTTTTCACTATCAATGGTTGGGGGTGTACCTACTGACTGTATTGATTTTTCTTTGTCTTCCCCTACTACTACACTCGGCACTTGAACTGCATCTATGACTACTTTTGTTGGAGATGGTGGAGGAAGGAATAAGAGTCCAATAGTTTGAGTCATTGAAGGTGGTTCTTGTGTTTTCACCTTGACTTCCTTTAATTTTACTACTAACTTTTGCAACTCATCAACGCTGACCAGTATAGGACTTGTGCATAGTCTAGCTGCTTGGGTTGATTGGTCAAGGATTTTGTGAGATCCTTTGTAGTTAATGGATTGATTTTTTGACAAGAAGTGTCAAGAAAATCCTTTATTTTGACAATCTCTGTAGGTATGACAATAGCATGAGGAGGGCTAGGAGGTGACAGTTGTGTGTCTTGCACACTTCGTTCTTGCTGCTCATCTGTACCCTTTTCTTCCTTTTTCTCCTCTTTATTCGCCTCTTCATATTTATTTTCTTTCTTCTCTTCCTCAACCTTCTTCTCTTCTTCCTTCTTTCCTTCTCCCTTCTTTACTATTATTTTTATTTCCTTTATCTTGGAACTTGCTTATGCCTTGTATTCCTTATCAAAAACATCATTAATTTTCTTATAAATTATTTTCCACAGCTATGTGGATTTTCTCACATCTTCAATTTTATTCTACAAAATACTAAATGCCCTATGCTTTGGAGTAAATCTACTATTGTGCCTCTTGACTGCATTAGTTATTTGACCCTTAGTCAAATTAGGCAACAATCTAGATAAAGTAGACTCCCTTATTTCCTTTTCCATTTGCAAGCAAAAATGGCATTTGTCTTCTACTATTTTATACAACTCTTTGGGTAATGAGCCATCTAGCTCTAGAGGTGTGTGCTTGTACTCTGTCATCATTGTATACACAGATTCCTCTATTTTATTTTGCTCTTCCTTTGTGAGCTTATTGAAATCTAAATTCTTCAAATCTTTAAAGTCTCCATTCCTAATTTTTGCACATAATTTATCAATTAAAGACTTAGGTGGATGACTTACCACTTTGAACTAACTATTATCATCTGAATCTGTGTTTTCTTTGCCTGAGTTAGGTTGAGCTGCATATTTTCTTCTCTTCCTTGGCTTCTCATCAGTCTTCTTGGTGACTTTCTTTTTCTTTTCTACCTATTCTTTAGCCTTTTGAGTAGTGGCTCTGGTAGTAGGCTTCTTTGTTGTAGGTTTTGTCACTTTCTTTGCCTTGGGTTGAGGAGTAGGTTGAGCTTTAGCCTTTCTTTTAGTGACCTTGGTTCTAATAGGTGCTTCCTCAACTTCTTATTCCTCTACACCTTCTTCCTTCTCCTCTTCTAGGCCTTGTGTCAGTTGTAGAGGCTCTTGTTTAGGCTCATCCTTTTCATTTTCACTGTCATCCTCTTCTTCATCTGCTTCCTCTTCCTTTGTTATGCCTGTTGCTTCAACACCAAATCTCTTCTTGATCTTCTTGATCAATTTGTCCTTCTTCTTCACTGCAATGGTCATTTTAAGGTCTGTGACCACTCCAAATTTAACAACATCATAAGTTCTAAAATGTTTTGTTGTCTTGTCAGTATCTTCTACAAGTAGCGTCGTTATTGCTACTAAGGCCTAATCAACATCAAGTTCATAACCTAGTGGCCTAAGCCATCTCACTCTAGGTATGATTACTTTTATATAAGTGTATTCAATATCCACAAGAAAGAAAATGTCTTTTACATGTTGCTCAGCCAGTGAGACCGGTATCCTCATCCTCTGTTTCATGGACTTCTTGAAGTCCTCAAAATAACTTGTCATCTGAGCATCAAAATTGTCTCCCATTTGATCAATGAAGTCATTGATTTGTGTGACAATTATCTTGTTAGGATCCCATCTAACCTTTCCAACTAATGGAAATTCCTTCATAACATAGAAAAATATGCAGATCAACAATGATCCAAATTTGCATTGGGCTTCTTTTGATTTCCTTATGGCTCCCAAATTTTCATCAATTTGTTGTAGCATGAGCTCTGCTAGATCATATGTGTGGTCTTTCTTTACAAGATTATATGCAACATCCACTACTATGCATGGCATGCTATTCAATTTGCTTGATTGATAGAATTTGTGAGATATGACTCTAACAGTGAAATCAAGTAGTGGATCAATAATGGTATTAATGGTCATTCACCTATTATTCCATTTGGCACCAATGTTCTTCTCTATGGCCTCCTTTTTATCACTTATCAAGGTCTTGGGCTGATCTAGGGTTGGGAAACCAGTAACCCTATGAATAATTTTCTTCATAATCATCACTAGCCCTATTTCTAACCAGAATGACCCATCATGAATTCAACTCAACATTATACAAATCCATTCAGTCTTAAACACAATGGGAAAAACTAGGGCTTTAGTTAAACCCTTATTTTCAACTATTTGAAACTCATCCTTCAATATACCTTTGTCATATAGCTTATCAAAGGCATTGAAAATTTCTAAGTCACTTATGGCTCCAATCTTATAGTTATAGCATTTTCTAACATCTTGGACCATTACAACTTTGTCTGAAATGACTGACAAAGCACCAGCAAGGTCATTTTTATAGGAAACTTTAGGGATGGGCCTAAACTCTAGCTATTTGACTTTATTACTAACAAGTTGAATTTCATGACTTTCCTTCCCCTTAGTGGTTTTTGACCCAAATGCCATCATTTACCGAACTAGGGTTTAAAATTAAGTAAATTTTTAAGTTCTGTGTAGCTCGACACTTGAGTGAAATACCTTTTGATCGATGAATTAGAGTTGAATCATGGTTGGAATCACTGCAAATCGTTGTTAAATCACTATGTGATCACCTATTCGCTCTGCTCAACTTTACTCTTTATTCAAATAGCTTGAAAATGAATGATTTTCACCTTTATTAGGTTCAAAAACCTAGCATTTATTGTGTTTGTGCTTACAGTTGTACACTCGACTTCCAAAGTTTTTATCAACTTAGCTTCCACTAAAGTTCATCTACTCAGCAGCTAATATCTAATTTCAATCGTCATCAACTGAACTTTTCAATTACTTGGCAGCCACTAACATCTCTTACTCGGCATCCACTAGTCTGTTCAACTCGGCATGTACTAAAGTTTTACTCGGCAACCAAAGGTAGCTTAGATCATCTTCTAACTTTTAACTTGGCATCTTTTCTCATGCATATTTCTTCTTTGCATTACTTTATGTTTTCTTGGGTTGATGTATGATACATATTTATATGTATCAACCCCATGTATCTGTCTTATGCTTAATTGGATGAGGTGTGATCACTTGACCTCTTGGATGAAGTGATCTCTCCATTGTATGTGTTGCACTCACCTTTCTTCTTCCATGTCTTCTTTATTTGTCCTCTTATTTGTCCAACATCAATCTTCTCTTTTCCTTTGTTGACTTTAGTCTTTGGTGTTTTTGACTTTGTAGGATAGTTTCTACTGATATGACTAGTCTTCAAACAACTAAAACATGTAGTTTGGTTTAGCCACCTGCTGTAACTTCCCTTGAAATGTGTCCTTATGCAATTTTTAGGAATGTGTTCATACTCTTAACAATAGTGACAGCTATACCTAGTATTATAATCCCAATTGTAGTGATGTGCATGATTAATTCCTCTTGCAAGATGATTAGGTGTCCACATAGGCTTTGATCTACATTCCAATGCTCTATGTCCATACTTTTTTTAGTTGTAGCAGTGACCTTGAAATCTTGGTGTCCTCATGGTCTTGGTTCTCCAATCTTGTGTTGAATGTCCTTGCTTTTTGCATTTGTGACAAAAAATTTCATTTGTAGGCTTATCATGTTGATGACTATTCTTGCTTCTACACACATTAGAGGTATGTCCCTTTTTACCTCAAAAATGACAAGTAGGTTTAGTGTTTTTACCTTTGTTGCTTCTTTCTTTTGCAATCTTGGATGATTCTCCTTGTTCAATGCTAATGTAACCAAGTCCTGAAGTATTATTACTAGCCCTTGGTGATTTCAGCAATTTCTCAAAGTACTTGATGGCCTCATTGGGTTTTTTGTAACTTTATACTATTTCCTTTTCTCTCTTCAATTCATTCTGCAATTGTTCATTCTGCATCTTCAAGATGGAGATCTCAATGTCCTTCATGTTTAGCTCATGATGAGCATTCATCATCTGGCTAAGTGTGTCCAATTACATGTTTAAAATCTTTTCAAATTCAATTGTCTTCTCTTCCATCCTATTGGTGAGATTTCTCTTGTCATCTTCTATCATTGCCTTGTCTTCAACAGCTCTTTTCTTTTTTTCAGTCACTTCACAAAGCATTATGGCTTGTGATTCCTGTTCAAGCTTGAGTAATCTAATTTTTTCAGCTTGTGCTTTGTTTTTCTCCATTAATTCTGCTATTGTTGCATCAAATTCCTTGGAATCTCCATTGGAAAACACTTGTGTGGTATCAATCTTCTTGTAGTGTATGTCATTTTCAGCTATGGCTATCTCCTTTCTTCTTTTCAAGGATTTTCTCAGTTCCTCCTTAGCTTCCTCTACTTTGTGTAGAGCTAGTTGTACATCAACCACCTGATTGTCTATGATCTTCCCAATTTTGAAGACTTCCATCTTTAGAACTTTTTCTCCAAGCTATTAGGCTTCTCCTTGTGAGAACCTCGCTTTGATACCAATTTTTTGAATATTCAAATGGGAAGAGTACTTCTGAGAGGGGGGTGAATTAGAAGTACCACACCTTTTTAACCCTTTTTTATCCTTTAAACATATAATTGAAAAACAAATTGCATGCATGTAAACACATAAAAGAACATAAAATCAATCACATGATAACACTAGAATTGATAACCCAAAAACCCTCCATGAATAAGAAGGTAAAACTAGGGTGGGGATGATACCCATAAAAACCACTGCAGCAATCAATGTTCAACCACTTCTGATGGTCTGCCTTGTGAAAGGCTTGCCCTGTTAAAGGCTTTACACTATGTCAATAGTGACCTAGTTAGAGGATTTACAAACACTTACATGAAGTGTCACCCTGTTAAAGGATTTACAATAGGTTGTTAAACCCTCCTAATACATAGGATTTTCAATCACTTCTCCAAAGGTTCTCCTACCTAGCTGTTAAGCTAACCTATCAACATAGGATTTCAACCTCTAAAACAAATGTGAGAGAGTATTAGAATATTTCACCTGATTGAATGCAATCTCAAATTGCTAGATTCAGGCACTAGATCTTCTCTTCTCATTCTGAACTTTGCTTGATCTGATCTCTAAATGTATCCCTACTCTGTCCTTGATCAACTAGATGTATATTTGTAGTCCATTTCACTAAGCCCTTGATACCTTTGCTGGTCACTATGTTCTGCAATTTGATAACTCCATCAATAACCTTCTCAACTCTTGTCTTAGTGATCTCAACAACTTCAATATGGTGTCATGGTCTCCTTATAAATATATTATGGACTTAGGGTTTGTTATGCATTCACGAACTTGAAATTCTTGCTCAAATCCTTTGTTTTTACCTATTGGTTGCATGTTGTCTCCAATTTTCTAATTGGCTGCATGTTGATTTCATAAGTAATTTCAAGGACTCGATCTTATCTTCTTATCCTTTCATGATTCATGCAAAAACTATTTTACATCTTAGTTTGTGATGGCACAAACTCTTACGTTGATCTTGAGTTACTCAGTACATATTCTATTCTTGATGCTCGACATCTACTAGATTTTTGGTTTGCTCAGCACCTATTATATCTTGGTTTTCTTGGCATCTGTTATATCTTATATTGGTCGGCACATGAATGTTCCTAGATCACTCGACATCTGAACAATTCTAGATCACTTAGCATACATTGTGTACATGGCATATATAGTGAAAATGGTTAAGTGTGTTGACACTCAATTGTCAAGACTATTCTTTTGACCAACAAGTGCATCCTAACCTTTCTTGGTAAGGTCTTGTTACCTGACCTTTCTTGGTAGCTATCATCTTAGCTCAATTATTCATCTTGAATATTGATATGGATCTTCTACTTGTTGGTTGGAATTGATGTTAGATGGCTTCTTCTGAATCACAATTCTAGTGATCTCCATAGGGAACTAAGTTGAAGTGATTGTGCCACCCAACTCATTGACCTGGGTATCAACAACTTCAAGACTTTAGCTTACATTCTCAAGAGATTTATGTACCCATTGTTACCTCATTTTTTTTTATATTTTCAGCTTTGGCTTTCTTTTTATCTTCAATTCTTCCTTAGTCCATATAGTTCTTAGCAAGATGTCCAAATTTTGTGCATACAAAACAACTCTTTGTAGTGTCTCTCTTCCTCGTGTGATGTTTTAAACAATTTGGTCCAATGTGCCCAAACTCACCATAGCAATGACATCTACACCATGTGTTGTAATCCCAACCAAATATTTCTTTCACAATTTTCTCTGTTGGGTTCTAGTTCTTGGTCTTGCACTCTGAAGATTTATGTCCTCTTCAAACTTTGATTTCTCTTTGCTTTCACTTGCTCTGTGTCTAGGCTTGTTGTAATTGTAGCACTTTCTACTAAACTTTGATTTACCATTGCTCTAGCACTTATTTGATGTATGACCTATCTTACCACAATGATTGCAAATAGGTCATTTATTCTTTTGATCACCTTGTTGAGATGATTCACCTTCATCTGTATATCCTAATCCAACTTTTCCTTTGTGTCGATATTGATTTTTCTCATTCAATTGATTCATGTTTTCTTGATATTTCATCATTCTCTCATTAGTTTTCTTTTCCATGCTAAGATCATTCTATAGTCTTTTATTTTTAGATCTTAGGTTCATAAGCTCTTGACTTGCATCATTGAGTTGATCAATTAGGTTTGTTTGTTGAAGGGATAGTTGATGGATTTCATTGTCTTTTCCTTCTATTTCTTCTTTGGCTTTCTCCTTTTGTTCCTTGACTTCACACATTCTGACTAATTGAATTTCTTGCTCTCTTTTCATCTTTCTAACTTATTCTTGAAGATTGAGATTCCTCTTAAGTATATTTCTAATTGTTGCATTAGCTTCATCTGAATTTCTTTCTTGGCATCAATCTTCAATGTAGATATTGTCATTCATTTATGTTGCAAGGTCTTTCCTTCTTTGTAAGGATTCAGAAAGTTTCTCCTTTGCTTTCTTCAGATGTCTAATGGCCAATTCCAGATCCAACTTTTCATTCACAATAGCCTTTTCTAGCCTATATACCTCCATTGCCTCTAATCTTTTCTCAAGTTGTTAAACTTTGGATGTGAGAACCAAATGCTCTGATACCAATTGTTGGATATATAAGGTAGGCTAGATTATTGAGAGGGTAGGGGTGAATCAAGAACTAATAAAACTTTAAACTTGATTCACCAATTAAACCATCACCATATAATCTGATCTAGTAGCATGCATGAAAGAATGAAAGCAATAAAATATTCATAACACTTTGACACAAGATATGGTGACCCAGAAACCTTTCAAATAGGAAGTAAAATTAGGGTGGGGATAATACCAACAAACTTTATGATTATTGTATAAACGTGGCCTATTAAGGCTTACAAATGACCACTTATAGTGATTTTCCCTATTAGGAGCAATAAAGATTGCTAGGTCCACGTTGTTAAAGGTTTTACAAACATATAGTGAAGTATGCACTCTTTTAGGAGATTTGGGATAAGATTGTTAAGTGCACCTTGTTAGAGGATTTCGCTGATGCATCTATTAGGATAAATCAGTGTCTAATCTCTGATTTGCAACTTTGATTTGCTAAATGAGATTCCTTGAATTGCAATAATCACCTTATTATGATAGATAAGTCTTTACTATACCATATACTACTTGTAGCCTTCTTCAATTTGCACCCATCTGCTTCTTACTTCTTTTCATTACTTGTTACTTCTATTGGATATGATACAATACATTACATATATACCAATCCAATTAATTAATTGCTTGAATTGGCTACAATACCAAATTCATCATAATTCATGAAGTTGACCCATTGTTGTAACTTGGGTTTTGAAGACAAAATCGATGAGGTTTTGACATTGGACAAACACTATCAACACTTGGTAGACTCTAACACTCGATTGACATTGAAGCTTAGTCCATACTGATCACTTTGAGTAGAAGGAACTCGGTGAGCACTGTATAACTCAGTGAATATTGAGAAACATGGTAGACATTGAATCACTAGGTTGACATTGCATGACTCAGTCAACATGGAATTCACTTTGTTAACACTACGATCTCGGTAGAAATTGATATTCTTGGTTAACATTACAAAGCTTGATTAACACTAAGATCTTCATCACTTTTATTGGAAAGCTTGGTAGACTCTACTATGCTCGGGTAACACTGTGCTTTGCCTTTGAAGCTTGGTAGGCATTGTAGAACTCAGTATATATAATAAACTTATACATGCAAAAACATATGTTAATGGGTTAAATTTTTCCACTTACATTAATTATAATAAGATTCAAATTATTGTTGGGACTTATAATTTATTGGGAGTGATTTTTTATGAACTATTTTGCATGTGGATATATGTAATATGAAATTAAAAAATCTACCCTATAAACTTAAGTTGTTTCATGTAATTATATTTAATATTCAACTATAATTTTTAATAAAGTAACATGAAAAATAGTCTTTAAAAAGTCTATTTTCCTAAAACATCAAAAACTATGGTCAAATCAACTCAGAATGAGCAAAAAGTTTTAAATGGACCACAAAATCCAATTAAGATACAAATATAATCTTACATCATGTAAATACCAATAAAATTCCCACTTTTATGAGTTTTAAATAAAAATATGTAGTTAACCTAAAAAAACCCACTTTTTCCCTTATAACTTGAGCTAGACAACTTTGATTTTGACCTAAGTTAGCTTGAATTGAGCGAAATTCCAAGGGCTATTCACCTAAGGCAGAAACAAGACTAAAAATTATTTACAAGACAAAGAAAAACAAAGGTAAGACATGAAATTTTACCAAAAATTGAGTGTTTGTAGTGCAAGAAGAAAAAACTCCTACCAACAAACAATTGGGAATAATCCTGATGGAAAACCTTCAAAAGATCACATAGACAAGCCTACAAAGAATAATTTAGAGATAATGAATTTCTTTCATGGCACCTCATCAATGCATTAAGAAAAAGAGGATGGGCATACGAATCCATGAGTTGGGTTGCCTCAATTTTGTGATGTCAAAATTGAGGAAAATGATACTCCAAACATTTTATTTTCAATCACCAATTAGTGTCAATGTGTGTTACTTGGAACATACCTTTTATTTTGATAAATCAACAGAGGGTCCTAATAGTAGAACCAAAATGTTGAACAAAAGTCATAGTCATGTGTAGGACCAATTGGTAATTATTTATATATTTTGGTACTTTCATATGCCATTTTTAGACTATTGATCTAATGCAAATGAGGGATTTAAAACCTTATGTGAGATCTATATTAGATTTGTAATAAAAAATAAAATTAGTCACCTACATAGTAATATATCTAAACAAAAGCATATATTACATTTTCATATATTAATTATCTCTAATAATATAGTTTATATAATAATAATAAATACCAAGTTCATATGGTTAATGTTTCTATTCTCATCTATATCCTTTATAAATATCAAGAAGCATGCTTATATAGATTTGTAAAATGCTCCTTTACATTATGTTTCACTTGCTGATTGAAAATTTTACATCTATCTTAACTACATGTTACTCTATTGTTTACAATAATATTAGTTAATTTTAATGTACAATATGTTGAATCATTTGTAAGACTATAGATAAAATGATGAGAGGTTATTCCATTTATTATACACCATTAATTTGACAAACAATGGAAAATGTCTCATTCTTATCAGGTGATGAGCTAAATATGATTTATAATGAATGGTTCATAAGGTACAATAGTTTTTGAAGGTTTTGAAAGTGAGGTAGCAAGATGATGCAGGAGCATCCTACGTTGCTTAATTATCCTTCTCAATGGAGGTGTGCTTAGTTATGCTTGTGAACCTATTCAGTGACTTCATTTTTGTTGACTCGGTGGGTGTTCTCTAGCCTTCACTCGTTGAGTGACTCGATTTCTTCTATCATTGAGCATTCATGTTTTTTTATTCACCGAGTGACTTGGTGATCATTGTTGATGTTGTTTGGCATTGTCTTTCACCAATTTTTCTAGTTGGTTCTTACTTGTGAAAAGACTCATGTATTTTAGTTTCTCTCATCATTTAATGTATAGGATTGATCATTGGGATGTGTGTAGACCATTATTTGGTCAGCCTTCTCCACATGATGATATAGAATATTTTGTAAGTCATTTTTGGCACATATAAACTAAGAGTTTTGGTCTAGGTTTAGGTATCAATCAAGAGGCCAGTAAGCTGAGGGTTAGAATCTGAAAAGGAGATCTTAGATCTCACATGATGGATGTATTTTGATGTATATATGAATCTTTTTACTTGACCATAACCTAGAAGGCCTCATAGTTGGGAATTTATGAAGAAAAAATTAAAGAATAAATAAAAGACCTTGTTTTCCCTCTCTTTTTTTGCATTGTCTCTACGGGCGTTTCTTCTATTGTGTGATCTATACATAGTTGGTTAATTGTTAGGTGTACATTTTTTCCCTAATATCTTCCTTGACCCCTTGCATCAGGTGGTATCATAGTGAAGGTTTTTCATGGGAATTAGATCATGGAGAACCCTAGTTGATTTGATTAAAGGGTGTCAAATTTGACGATGACCCATAACATGTAGAAGGTTATGATCTCACAGGAACCTATTGTCAAAATGATTCTCAAGGTAAAGGAAATGTTGATAACGTGATTATGGATATGTTGAGACAAATTACTGGTAGATTAGATGTTGTTGAGATAGTCTAGAGGAGAGGAGTACATTTTGATGATGTTAGTGATGATGAAGGAGCTCCTGGGGCACCAATCCCTAATCCTGACCCTAAAGTTGAAGAGTATGAAGAAAGACTATTGAGACTTTTTGTGTAGGGCACATATAAAGCCTATTGTTGAAGTTACAAGTTATGATGGAATATTGGACTCCAATGCTTTATTAGATTAGATTTTTGAGATGGAGAAATATTTTGAATTCGAAGGAAAACTTGATAATAGGAAGGTGAAAATAGAAGTTACTAAATTGAAAGGTTTTTGTTTCACTTTGGTGGGAACACTTGCAGATTAATAGACAAAGAAAAGGAAAAGAGAAGATTGGAACTTGGTGAAGATGGTGAACAAACTAAAGAAGAAGTTCCTTCCTACTGATTACCATGTGAATATGTTAAAGAATATGCAAAATTTGAAGCAAAAGGATATGAATGTATAGGAGTATACTAAGGAATTCTATAGATTGGATATTATATCTAGACATGTTGATGAGAGGTAAAGAAGGTGGCTAGATATTTGAATGGTTTGAGAACTACAATTCAAGATGAGATCAGTTTTGTGAAACACAATAATGTGGAAGAAGCATATCAATATGCCTTGATGGTTGAAGAGATTTTGACAAAGAAGAATGAACAAAGGAAAAGAGGTCGAGGTGGTAGATTTAAAAGATCCAAAGGTAGATATTATAGATAAAATACTAGATCTAATAGTACTATACAAGATAAGGGAAAATCTAAATTGAACAGTGATGAGAAAGGCAAGACCAAGTGGAAAG
This sequence comes from Cupressus sempervirens, assembly GCA_028749045.1. Taxonomy (NCBI): domain Eukaryota; kingdom Viridiplantae; phylum Streptophyta; class Pinopsida; order Cupressales; family Cupressaceae; genus Cupressus; species Cupressus sempervirens. The sequence goes on from CM053786.1 coordinate 383,095,049, forward strand.
GTGGAAATTCTTACTTGGCTAGTTATAGAAGAGGAGGTTTTTTTGGTACTTGTTTCGAATATGGTGAAGGACATAGAGCCTTTAAATGTAATAATTATGGAAAGAAGAATGAAGGTAGTAGTGGCAAAAGCATTGTAGTTAATGGAGGATTTGTAAGTCCACCGAGTGGACCTAAGGCTGGAAAAAATATGATGGTAAGGAGAACTTTGTGCATTGAGGGATTTGATGAGGAACTTGTCCTAAGGATTCTTTTCAAGACTAGATGTAAGATGGTAGGAAAATGTTGCAAGGTGATAATTGACTATGGAAGTTCCATGAATTTGGTATTAGAAGAGTTGGTTACCAAGTGTCGATCCCTCATTCATGCTATCTATTGGTGTCAAACACTTAGTTATTCAAAAGGTAGGGTTGTTTGGTCATCACTATGACGAAGTCATCTTATATAGGCCAAGCTAAAGAGTGAAGACTTCTACATATTCCAAGTCATATGTCGAGTAGTATTTATTGTCGAATGAGCTAATGGTTATCAAGTACTCTAGTGATTATCAAGCTTATCAAAGATAATAGTATATGTCAAGTTTGTCAAGGATAACAATGGATGTCGAGTGATATAGAGGTTGAGTAACTCAGTTCATGCTAAGCATAGTTAAGGCTAAGGAACATCATGAAGAAACAGTTTATGTCGAGTGTCAGTGTGATGGAAATGTTGAGAAACACAGTTTAACATATTTATTTGGAATGGAACTAAATCCCATGTTAACCATTTTTATCAATATGGAAGCATGTTTTGAAGGTCAAGGAGGCAATCAAGGAGGTGATTACACACTTAAAGAAAGATCATTAATCCCTAGGTAAGACAATCCACCAATTATAAAAATTTAAGGACTAAATGACAAAAGGAACAATTCTAGATCGTTAGTTTGGATCTAGAAGGTTTGCCTAATCATCTATTTAAGGAGGGTCTATAGCCTAGTTCAATGTAATGATGATGTATGTGAGTGCATAGATAAAGAGTGAAGCTTTGGAAGTGAATCAGACTATAGAGACTAAGCAGTGTAGTGAAGATTTTTTGAGAAAAGACAAAGGAGATCTATCACAGTAAGGAAATATTATATTGCATAGAGGAGATATGTTATCAAGCATTGAAGTGCTAACCAAAGGATCAAGTACTAAAAATTGTAACGATTGTTTTAGGGTTTAAATATATTAACAGGGTAGCTTTAAAAAGCTTATGTAAATATATTAATAGAGTACTCACTTCATTGTGATGTAAAAATATTTTAACCAAGGTAGAACCTAGTCATTCTTTTAGCCTTTAATAGGGAAGACCCTTCACAAGGTAGATAATCAGAAGTGATCAAATCATTATAGCTTTAATAGACACAACTTTATTGCTGCAATAGTGAAGATTTTGTGGGTGTCATCCCTGCCACAATTTTCACCTTCACCTTGGAGAGTTTTTGTGTTACCAAATATGTGTGTTGATGTGTTATGTATTTATGAGTTTACATTCATGAAGTTGGAAGGTAGATCTTATATTATGTTAATGTAAATGATATCATTGATATGAAATGAATATTTAAATGAGGATTTTATGTGGTGTTATCGATATGTTTCATGTATGAAGTGGAAGACCCCCCCCCCCACCCCTCAGTATCACACTTTCTCTATTAGATTTCCAACAATTGGTATTAAAACAGTGTACTCTTGGCAGAATTATAACCACTTGGGAGTTAAAGATCTTAAAGATGGAAGCCCACAAATTGGGTAAGATCATTAAGAGCAAGAACATTGATGTTCAACTTTCTTATTAACAAATCAAGGTCGCAAAAGAGAGATTAAGGAAATCCTTAAAGAGAAAGAATAAGATGGCCATACAACAAAATGACACCCAATGCAAATAAGAAATTGTTGAAGAACTATTTGATGAAGAAAGGGCCAATGAATTTGATGCAATAATAGAAGATCTACTGGAGAGGAACAATACCCTAAATGAGGAAGTCAAAGCATTGAAAATAGAACATGAAATTCAAGAAGCAAGGCTATGTGAAGTGACTAAACAAAAGAAAAAGGTTGAGGAAGATAAAGAAAAGGTTTAAGATGACAAGGCATTAATTTAAGAATACAAGAGATGGTTGGTTATAAGACTTTATGAAAGGTATGAAAGGATCAAAGAAGTATAGAAGCTGAGCCATAATCATTTTGACATGCCTAATTGGTTGCTAAGTGTAAATCATGAGATTGCAAATCTGAAATCTAAGAATGACAGATGTTAGAAATGTTTTAGAATAACTTTTGGGGGGGAGGGGTGAATCAGTTATTCAAAGTCCAAAATTGACTAATCAAACTTTTTCACTAATTATAGTGAACCCATACAAACTACTATGCATCCAAGATTAAACCTTTATCCTAGCAAGTTACTATAAATCAATATGCAGAAATGAAACCCATGAAATCAACACATGACACAGTGATTATGTGGGAACCCAATTTGGGAAAACCACTAGTAACATGCTACCTTCTTTTTCACCTGTCTAAAGTGATGCCCTATTAAAGGTCTTCCTTGTTAAAGGCTACAACACTTGTTAGATGTGACCCTATTAAAGGATTTCCTAATGGCTATTAGGCCAACCTAAGTCCATAGGATTTTTCCTCAGCTAATATAATTGTAAGGAGTAACAATTAAGGTCTTTTGACCTGATGCAACTTGCAACTTAACCTTGTTGATCTCAAATCACTATTCAGCTCACAAATTTGCTTGGCCTTTTATCTCTCCTGCGTTGATAGCTTGTCCTCCCTTCAAGCTTTGTCTCCTTGAGTCTTCTTGCTCATTGTGCCAAAGCAATCTCCTCTTTGTGGTCACCTAATCAAATCAGAGTCTTTGTGTTCTATTATGTGCCTTCTTTTGGACACTTCACACTCTAGCAGCTATTCACTCTAACCACAGTATCTACTTCAATCTCTGACCTACAATTCCTTATGTATAATTCTAGCATACATTTCCCACTTAGTTCTTCCTGCTTTTGGGTTTGAATTGATTTGGAAAGATACCATGTAGCTTTCCCTCCAATTTGTTTCTTGTAGAAACATCATGTTAAATCCACCTATATTCGCCTAAGAATAGTTAACATAAAATTCTGTGACACCAGCTCATCACCCTTATCTTCTGCCTGGTTCAAAAAGTTCAATGTAACAACCTTATCGGCTTAGATCTGGTGAATCTTTGACTTTTCAAATAATGCAGCAACTCGGCACTATTGAAATATTGGTGCTTGACACGTACTGTGTTACTTGGCACTTGAACACTACTCGGCACCTACTGTGGATTCACTTAGCATCAACTAAATTTTACTGATGCTCGGCACATACTATATTTTCCTTGCTCGAAACCTAAAGTTTGCTCAGCTCCAACTGATTGCTTGACACCTAAACACTTTTACTCGGCACACACTAGATTTAGCATTTGGTCAGCACTAACTAAAAATTTTGCTCGGCATGAACTAACTTGTTCAGCAACCACTAATGAATTTAGTCAAGCTTCGTAGACATCCTTGTTACAACTTATTCTTCTAATGTTTCTAAGTGTGACCAACCTCTGTACCTTAAAGTATATTAACAATACATCATTTTATCAATGTCTTAACTGATCCTTATACTTCGTTACAACATCATAACTCAACCTTTCCCTTAGGTGCTTTTGTTACCTCTTATTAATTAACTCCTCCTCATTAATCAACTAAGTGATAATACTTGGATCATATAAGCAATTGTAATTCCAGCAAATAGCAGGTTTGACATCAATGACAAAACAATGATTGAAAACATTCTTTATTAGTTTCAACATTCTTCAACAATGATCTTTTCAATCATATTCCAACAATCTCCCTCTTTGGCATCGATGGCAAACCAAACTGATTAACTAATCAAGCTGATCAACCTAGTTACCATAATACTTGTATGCTGAAAAGAAAACTTATTATCAATTCATATCTCCCTATTTGTATCATATCACCCTTTTTGCTTATACAAACTAATTCCTCTGATCTGTTATCCTGATTTCTTTGCTTTAGTTACTCCCTCTTAACTGTTGTATCCTTTTTCTTCCTCTGTACATCTGATCATGTAGGTTTTCTATTTCTCCCTCTGACTAATTTTTTTCTACTATTTCTCCCTCTACAATTTGATTAGTGCCATATCTCCCTCTGATCTTCTACTATTGATTAGTTTCTACTATTTCTCCCTCTTTGACAACAATGCCAAAGATGTAGCACCTTTGATTATGCAGATATGAACTTTGCATCTTCCAATCTTCTCCCTCTATCACCATGCTTGTGACTGATTTGGATTCTCTACTCTTTGATGTCCTCTGCATCAACTTTCATTATTTCAATAGTCAACATTTTGATACAGGGCAATTGTTTTGTTGCTTCAAACAGCCTGGGATAGGAGTTTTACCCCTAACTTACCTCTAAGATACTCAAAAGAATCTTTAGGTAGTGCTTTAGAGAAGATATCAAATATCTATTCCTTTAAGTGAATATATTCCATCTTCACTTGTTTGTCTTCTACCAATTCTCTTACATAGTGATACTTGATTGTAATGTGCTTTGTTTTTGCATGCATCATAGGGTTCTTGGATATGTTGATGGCACTTGTGTTATCATAATAGATTATCAGTAGCTTAGTTATCTCCTCCTTCATTCCTTTCAATAAGTGTTTAATCCACACAATGTTAGTACAATTGATGATAGCTACAACATACTCAGCTTCAGTTGTGGACTGTGAGGTACAAGTTTGTTTCTTGCTAGTCCAGGTGACTAGTCTCTTTCCTAAGAAGAGTGCACCTCCACTAGTGCTTTTTCTATCATCAATGTTTCCTCCCTAATCTACATTAGTGTAGGCATTCAACTCAAATTTTTCACTCCTCTTGTAGTACAAACCAAAGTCATATGTCCCTTTTAGATACCTCATTATTCTCTTCACTACCATAAGGTGATTTTCTCTTGGATTAGCAAAAAATCTTACTACTATCCCAATAGCTAATGCAATGTCTGGTCTACTATGTACAACATATTGTAACTTTCCAATCATGGACCTATACACTGTCTAGTTGACTTCATCAAACTCATCATTCTTAGATAGCTTGTGTCTTGTTACCATTGGTGTACTGACAGGTTTGTAATCCTCTAGACCAAATGTATTGAGTATCTCTTTGATATACTTTGATTGGGTCACAAATATACCATATTTTAGTTGATGTACTTATAATCCAACAAAGAACTTTATTTCTCCAAACATTGACATTTCAAATTCATGTTTCATTTAGTCAAAAAAATCTTTGCTTAGTACTTCTTTTCTTCCAAAAGTTATATCATCCATAAAGATTTATGATATTAGGATATCCTTACCTTCTTTTGATTTGATGTACATGTTGTTGTTGTCATTTGTTCTTTCAAAGCCTATCTTCACCAAGTATTTGTAAAGTCTCTCATACCAAGCTCTAGGAGCTTGTTTCAACCCATAGAGTGCTTTGTGCAGCTTGCAAACCTTATCCCTATTGTTCTCATCAACAAAACCTTCTGGTTACTCTACGTAGACTTCCTCCTCTAGTATACCATTTAGAAAAGTAGACTTTACATCCATTTAGTAGACTTTGAAACCTTTGTAGGCAGCATATGCAAGTAGAGTTCTAACTCCTTCCATTCTTGCAATAGGGGCAAATGTTTCCCCATAATCTAGTCTGTCTTCTTGTACATAGCCTTTGTAGACTAATCTAGCCTTATTTCTTGTGATCTCACCATTTTCATCTAACTTGTTACTGAACACCCACTTGGTTCCAATCACATCCTTACCTGCTAGTCTTGGAACTAAAGTCCAAGTCTTGTTCTTCTCAATTTTTTGTATCTCTTCTTTCATTGCTTTGTACCAATCATCATCTTGTAGAGCATCATTTACTATCCTGGGTTCAATCTTGTTAAGTAGACATGTCTCACTTCTAAGTTTGTTTCTTGTCATTGGTTTGGCCTCTTTGTCACCAATGATCTATTCTGCAGGATGGTGTCTTCTCACATATTTTGATAGCCTAGGTTCAGTCCTTGTTCCTATGTTTGGCCTTTCAACATCAGAATCACTATGCACATCTCTATCAGGTAACTCTTCATTGCTTTCATGTGTGTTGATTTTAGAATTAGAATGTACATTTCCTTCATTTTGTAACTCGGCATCTGAATGCAACTTGACATTCACTAGCTATTACTCAATAGATACTAAAATTTGATGTTGATTCCCAATTTGATTGGAATCCTCTTCTTCATCAGGCATTCCTTCATAGAAGTATACAAAATATTTGTATTCTTTTGGTTTCTTGGTAGATTCATTATTTTGAACTTCTACATGCTCATGAAAGCTTACATTTGCACTTTCCACAACTTTGTTAGTGTTAGTATTTAAACACTTGTAAGCTTTGCTTCTAGTGGAATAACCAAGGAATATGCCTTCATCATTTTTTTGCATAAAATTTTCCATTTCTAGACTCTTTAAGAATATAGCACTTACGTCCAAACACTTTGAAATGTTTAACATTAGGTGAATGACCATACCATAGCTCAAAATGTGTTGCATTAGTACCTTTCTTGATTTGAACTCTTTTAAGAGTGTAGATTGTTGTACTTATAGCTTCTCTCCAGTACTTGAGTGCAACATTCTTTTCCATCATCAAGGTTTTGGTACAATCAATCACTAATCTATTTCTCCTTTCTTCTATACCATTCTGTGGTGGATTTCTAGGTACTGATGTTTGCCTTTTGATTCCTCTATCATTACAGAACACTTCAAAATCTCTTGATGTGAACTCACCTCCTCTATCAGATCTTAGGTATTTCAAGACTTTTCTTGTTTCCTTCTCAACTCTGGCTAGGTACCACTTAAACATTTGAAATTCATTAGACTTTTGCTTCAAGAACATGACAGTCATCATTCTTGAGTAGTCATCCACTAATAGCATTATATACCTATCTCCTTTGTAGCTTTGCACTTCAATTGGACCACATAAGTCATTGTGAACTAACTTTAGTACTTCTTTGGAAGTATAGGTCTTGCTCTTGAAGCTAGACTTTGTCATCTTTCCAAGTTGAAACTGTTTGCACATTGTGTTGTTAAGCTTCTTTAGTTTCAGTCCCCTGACTTTCTTCATTTTGTTGATGCTGATCAAATTGTCAAAATTCACATGGCATAGCCTCTTATGCCACAACCAAACATCATCAAGTTTTACAATAAGACAAGCAGCATCTTCCATATCTAGATAAAACAAGTTGCTTCTAGTCTGGTCACCTGTTGCTTCTAGTCTGGCCACCCTTTCTTATCATATTTCCATGAGTGTCATTGATTTTGGTAGTTTTGTTTTCAAATTCTACTTTGCATCCTACATCGCCTAACTATGACACACTCAACAAATTATAATTCAAACCTTCAACATTGTATGCATTATCACATGATATCTTCTCTATAAGTTCAATGCTACCTTTTCCTTTGATTAGACATGGAGCATCATTTCCAAATCTAACACTATTACCATCATATTGAGTAAAGGTAATAAACTTACTTTTGTCTCTAGTCATGTGATGAGATTATCCACTATCTATGATCCACTTATCATTCTTGTCGATATAGGTTACTAGTGTTGTTGCCTCATCTTCATCTAATTCATCTTTCATGGCTACATAGACAACTTCATCATCATTCTCATCAAAGTCTTCTTCAACAATATAGCATTTTTTGCCCTTGTCCTTGTGATCTCTACTGTCATCTTCTCTCCTATTCTTGTACTTTTTCCCTTCTTTTTAGTTCTTCTTCTATGGACATCTTGCTGCAATATGACCTACTTCATTGCAATTAAAAAAAATGATAGGAAGCTTACCTTTGAATTTGCCTTTGCCTTTGTGAAATCTTCTAGCCAGCAATGCTTCCAACTGTTTTACATCATCCTCATCAATTTTGTTATCATTAGATGCATATTTGATCTTCTTCTTCTTTTTCTTTGGCTTTACCTCCTTAGTGTCCTTTATCATTAACTTGGCCTTGCAACTATATTCACTGTTTTCAGGTCTGTAGTTATCAAAATTAGATAACTCAAATGCAATAAGCCTACCGACTATTCCTTCAAGAGAGAGCTTGATCCCTTGTATGCATCTCAATTCTTGTAAGGTTGATACTCTAATAGCATATATGGGGTGTAGAGTTCTAAAGACTTTGCTATTGACAATTTCATCATCTAGAATACCATTGGCACTTCTTATTGCACTTACTACCTATTTTATCCTAGAGGCATATTGGGAAATATTCTCATCTTCCTCTATTTTCATTTCATCAAATTTTCCTCTGAGGCTTTCTCTTTTTTCTCTTTGGACATTATCATCTCCTCCATAGATGTTTGACAATGCTTTCCACATCTAGAGTGCAGATTTACAATCTTTGATGTCATCAAACTTGGCATAACTAAGGGCAGAGGCTTGGCATAACTAAGAGTAGAGGCTATCTCCATCATAGCTTGATTATGATCCTTCTTTTTCTTCATGTCTTCTACAATAGGAACACTAGTTGGATCAAAATGTTCTACTATGATTGATGTTTGTGCATGATCACCTATAGATTCAAGGTGCAATTTCATCAAACTCTGCCATCCTACAAAGTTATCTCTATTGAGCTTTGGTGCTTCTCTTTTAGTCATCTTGATCTTTCCTCCTTCTAGCATCTTAAAACCAAATCAACATATAACTCTGATACCAATTGTTAGAATTTTTTTAGAATAACTGAGAGGGGGGGTGAATCAGTTATTCAATGTCCAAAATTGACTAATCAAACTTTTTCACTAATTATAGTGAACCCATACAAACTACTATGAATCCAAGCTTAAACCTATATCTTAGCAAGTTATTGTAGATCAATATACAGAAATGAAACACATGAAATCAACACATGACACAGTGATTTATGTGGAAGCCCAATTTGGGAAAACCACTAGTAACATGCTACCTTCTTTTTCGCCCTTTTGAAGTGATGCCCTATTAAAGGCTACAACACATTTTTAGATGTGACCTTATTAAAGGATTTGAACACCTTGTTAGGAGTGTGCTTAAAGGACTTTAGAACATTCATCTTGGAATGTCACCTTGTTAAAGGATTTCTTAATGGCTGTTAGGCCAACCTAAGTCCACGGGATTTTTCCTCAACTGATACAATTGTAAAAGAGTAACAATTAAGGGCTTTTGACCTAATGCAACTTACAACTTAACCTTGCTGATCTTAGATCACTATTTAGCTCACAAATTTGTTGGCCTTTTATCTCTCTTGCTCTGACAACTTGTCCTCCCTTCAAGCTTTGTCTCATTGAGTCTTCTTGCTCATTGTGCCAAAGCAATCTCCTCTCTATGGTCACTTGATCAAATCAGAGTCTCTATTCTATGCTCTGTGCCTTCTTCTAGACACATCACACTCCAGCAACTATTCACTCTAACCACACTATCTACTTCAATCTCTGACCTACAATTCCTTATGTAGAAGTTTGGAATACATGTCCCACTCAATTCTTCCTGCTCTTGGGTTTGAATTGATTTGGAAAGATACCATGTAGCTTTCCTTCCAATTTGTTTCTTCTAGAAACATCATGTTAAATCCTCCTATATTCGCCTAAAAATAATTAACATAAAATTCTATGACACCAGCTCATCACCCTTATCTTCCACCTGGTTCATAAAGTTCAATGTAACAATATTATTGGCACAAATCTAGTGAATCTTTGATTTTTTAGATAATGTAGCAGCTCAACACTATTAAAATACTGGTGCTCAGCATATACTATATTACTCGGCACTTGAACACTGCTTGGCACCTACTGTGGATTCACTCAGCATCAACTAAATTTTACTGATGCTCGACACATACTATATTTTCCTTGCTCGGCACTTGAAGTTTTCTTGACTCCAACTAATTGCTTGGCACCTAAACACTTTTACTCGGCACACACTAGATTTAGCATTTGCTTGGCACTAACAAAAAATTCTACTCGACATGAACTAACTTGCTCGACAACCACTAATGAATTTAGTCAAGCTTTGTAGGCATCCTTTTTATAGCTTATTTTTCTAATGTTTCTAAGTGTGACCAACCTCTGTACCTTAGAGTATATTAACAATACATCATTTTATCAATGTCTTAATTGATCCTTCTACTTCATTACAACATCATAACCCAACCTTTCCCTTAGGTGCTTTTGTTACCTCTTATTAATTAACTCCTCATTAATCAACTAAGTGATAGTACTTGGATCATATAAGCAATTGTCATTCCAGAAAATAGCATGTTTGACATCAGTGGCAAAACAATGATTGAAAACATTCTTTATCAGCTTCATCATTCTTCAACAATGATCTTTTCAATCATATTCCAACAACAGATAGGTAAATGAGTTGAAAGTTGAAAAGGAATTTGTTGAGATGTTGAATAAACCTAAAGATGTTGTGAATTTTTTTAATGAGAAGATGAATGCACCTAGGAGACCTCATGGAAGCTCTAGAATAGGCTATGTCAATTTCTTATCAAGTTTTGAGAAAGGAAAATAATCAAAGCAAGGAGAACAAAAGAATGTGAATACAAAGCCAAAGAACAAGAAGCCTACATTTTATCACTATGGAAAACCAAGCCATACATCAAACATTTGTAGGAGCAAGCTTGGTAAGTCAAATCCTAAACCTGAATTCAATGGTCATTGCTTCACATGCAACAAACAAGGTCATAAAACACATTAGTATAGATCAAAAGTCAATAAGTCACCAACTACTTCTAGATTTTAAGGCTAGTATTGTTATACATGTCAAAAGTATGGTCATACATCACAAGATTGTAGATCTATGGCAAAGAAAAATTAGACACCTAAAGTTCAAGGCAAAGCACCTAGGAAAGGTCATACCATAAATTGGGATTATAATACTTGGGTAAATTATCAATATTGTGGAAAGCATGGACACATGGCAACAAAATGTGTTAGGATACATCTCATAGGAAGATCTAGTAACTAGAGGAATTTTGGATAACTATCTTTCAATTGTTAAAAGGTCGGTCATATAAGCAAGGACAATAAATTGAGCACTAACACCAAATATTGATGTACACAATGGAAAGACAAAGGTCAATATTGAAGAAGTGAGGAGTGAAATAAATCAAACATGAAGAAAGCAGTCAAATGAAAGCAACAGTGCAAATGAGGAAATTGCGATCACAAAATCAAATGGATTAGGTGATTCGCCCACATCAAACTAGATAATAAGGTATGTATGGAACTATGTCTGAGCCAAGATGAGTTTTGGTTCCAAATTAAAAAAATTGGTAGAGACTAAGTGCCCATATTGTATGTCAATAGGAACTAAGTCTTGATACTGACCAAGCAAAGTAGAAAGATATAGGTATGCTAATTTTTATTGAATAAACTGAGATAGATGTGATGCACCCAATGTATACCCGTTAACCAATTTTTCCCCCTTGCCCTTCATTTTTTTTGACACCATCATCAAAATCTGATCAGAGATATCCTTTCATGGTGTCAAAATTGCCTAGTTGGTCAAAATTTGCTAAACCCTAGCTTTTCGTGCCATATTTTAAATTTTCACATTTTCACCAAGAGCTACAATCTTATGATCGAGGGTTTCATCGTCCTATCATAAGACTTCAATTTAATTTCTCTACGATATTATGAAATATGGCACTAGCGGGTCATCATAGGTTCAAATTCCAAGTCTCTCGATCTTATGATCTTCTTTTGTCATGGTATCACCGGTATAAGTTGTTAAGATTATGATCTTACGATTTCCTTTGTGGTTGTAGCATTGTAAGTGGATGTTTTATGGATTGTGGTCTTACAATAGCTCTTTGTCATATGATCGTAAGTGTTGAATGTTGAAGACTTGAAAGATATTGCAATTTTATGACATGCTATGGATCAGTTGATCATAAGGATTCATTGGAGGGCTGACGATCTTACAAGATGGTCAATTAGTCATAAGACCATATGACTGGCTAGGCTATTGCAATCATGATAGAGTTCTAATGCTACGACAAGATAATAACTACGATCATAAGATCATAGGGAGAAGAAGGAAGGATACAATGCTACAAGATCAGGTGATTGTAAGGAAAACTGAAGTATCTTCTCCATCATTAGATCTAGAGAGATCAATGCTCAACGTATGCATGCTTTTTAGAGTTACTCAATATTTAATTAAGGTAGGGAAATGCCAGATCGCCATGTATCTAGATGGGACCACTTTTAATTTTGCAAGCCATCTACATTATCATCTTCATCGTGTCATCACCATGGGAAAAATATTCTCATCAAACGAGGACTAATCATTTGGTCAATGCACTCTATTAATAAACTTCAAGGTTTTAAGTTGTGGTCCTATGAATTCAATAGCCAATCAATCCAATCTTCATCATAGCATTGCAGGTGAAGTTTTCAAGGTTTGCAATCTCATGATGTCCCTTATCATGACATCGTAGGAGTCTCATGGCAGATTGGTAGGTTGGAGTTACAATGTTACAACAAAGACTATGGGTTACAATTTTACAGCAGACAAATGATCATGGAGTTGATTTTTGGGTCTCTCGATGTTACAATAGTCAATGTTCTTGTAACATTGTAGAGATAGGTGATCATAAAGAGTAAATCAAGGACTCACAACTAGAGGAAGTATTGTGGTTCATGAGATCCTAAAGAGGCACACTGATGGTTTGCAAAGTTACAAAGAATGGTGTTCATCATGTCATTGTATGATCGTAAGATCATGTGTTGGTGATTTTGGCCCTCAATTTTAGTAAGCCTTTTATCCAAATTGTGTTGTTAAATTGTTCTAAACCATTGAGCAGTTTGGGTTAATTATAGTATGTTTTAATCCCCTGGTGAAACCCTCATTTTGAAATTTATTATCTATGCCAGACAGTAGGGTTTTTTGAGATTTTCAAGGAAATACTTTACCCTAGGAAAATCCTTGTTTTTAGACCAGTGCTTTTCAAATTTTAAAATTTTCAAATACCTTTAAAGATGACATTGTATGTTAAATCTTTTATTTCTAATAAGGGATCATGGCTTTTAAGTGTGCGACCGGGTGACTATGGCTAGTCGCAAGGTCAAAGCCCTCTATCAAGATACAAAAAAAAATGGCATGACACAGTGAAGTAAAGTTTTTCCCTTTGATCGGTAATTCATAGCAGGTTGGTGGTTACTTTTTTCCCTAAGCATAACCAAGTGAAGTAGTTGAGATGGTTTTGATCTCATGATCACCTCAATAATATGTTGTCTCAAACTTTGATCGCGACTATGCGATGATACTTAGGAGCTGATGAAGAGTTTTAGATCATAGGTTCGCATGAGGTTTAGTCTAACCTTGTGTTTGAATCATGAAATGACGAATTATAGCTATGGATTGCAGGGTCACTGGGGTTGCAAAGGTGTGACATGCCATCATGTGGAGTTGAGCCTGGTGATCTGGCAGTTCAGTGTCAAGATGATGTTACATAAAGATAGTTTCTAATTGGTCAAAGGAACTAGTGTGGGTAGTAAGCTAAAAAATTTCAGGGCTGTCAGATTAAAGATAATCAAGTTTGTCACTTCTTGGTTTTTTTTGTTCATGTGGTTGCAAGGTATGGTAAAGAATTAAAGTTTTTAACCGTGATTAGGCGAAAGAGTTAAAGAGGAGGCTTGATTGTCTAGTCACGAAGTTGCATGGTTAGTGAGTATGAAAGGAAATTTGACCGTGACCATGCGATGTAGTTGAATTCAAAGATGACTATGATGATCACTCAGTCACAATATCAAAGGTTTATAATGGATAATTGTATGTGAGATCATGACTTCATGAAGTAAGGGTGATCATGGGGTCACTAATGTTAACTATAAGGGTTAACATGAGGTGTCGACTATGTGATTGAAGTTAAAAGAAGGATTAGAACCTATGATCACTTGGTCACATGGTTAGTCACCAAAAAACAAAGGATACACCATGAAGTGGTAGAAAAAGTAAAGTATTGTGGTCACTAGGTCATGAGCAAGAAATGTTAAGTGAGAAATGACTGTTAGAAGCCTCACTGTAACTTTAAAGGTTATGTCCTATCAAAAATGCATAATAGAATTAAAGGTTGGTTGTAAATGTCATTTCTTGGCACTATTGCAGATTTTAAGTTTTCTCACACACGATGGAATTAAGAGACATAAATGCCCCTCTGTTGCATTTCTTCCATTAATAACTTGATATAACAGATTCTTGAGTTATAGAATTTTGCATAAGTTCAGAAACAAGAGTTTGGGTGCCAAGAATTTGCAAAAAATTTTACCTTTCTCCGAACCAATATTGATAGACATTATTCCAAAATATTCAATTGCAATCAACATGGCACAGGCATAGGGAAAGATGATAACTCAGGTTGACATGGAAGAATCTTCATAGGCCAAAGAGTAGGCAAAGCCAAAGTTGGCAAATTTGTATGCAGAAGAGTGGGAGTATTTTCTCCTAGGGTCTTCTCATGCTCAAACTTTGAATGCCCATGCCTTAAAAGATGTATACTCCTTCTGCATGGATGCCATTGTACCTAAAACCAATGGGAATGAGTTATTCTAGTATTTTTATCAGAATAGGTATGCCAAGTCACCAATTTGAAACTCATGGATCAGAAATATGGAAAAATTGATAATTCTAGAGGTGATAGTTGATGTTGATTTGGTGAAGGTAGTAATCAAGTCTTACAATCCAACGACCAAGGCCTTCCATAGAAAGGATATGAGTGTCCTATGCAGATTGGATAGGAAAACCTTTGGTGAAGTTTTTGACCTAGGAGGACCTCTCACAAAGAAAATTGAGAAAGAAAAAATGAACAAGACCTTCAAGAATTTCAAGAGTTTCTTTATCGGAACTATCATGAGGAGGCACATTCCCCAATCAAGGAAAGAAAAAAGGGAGTTTCCTAAGAAGGTAGGGGAACTAATGCCATTAGAATTCTTTTATAAATATTTTAGATATACAATCCATGGGATTAGAAAAGTACAAGGAGTTGATGGCACCATGAATGCCCAGGTTATGAATATATCATGGTAGTGGATATCTAGGATCCAAATCACAATGTTTGTTATGACTTTGTGGAATACATCATTGATAGGATGCATGAAGAAATTGAGGTAGCTCAGAAGGGAGACATGGGAAACTTCAAGTTTTTTTCCATTATTCACTACTGATGCACATTATCCTTTTCAATAATATAGGGCAAATCAATCTAGACTTTATCGAAGCCATTGAGGAGAATGGAGAAACCATTCCTATGCAATTGTGGACTCCATTCTGGCAAAGGTTTTATCCCTATGCTAGTACTATTGCTTTCTATAATGATTTTATATTTCCAATCATGAATATTTTAATGGATATTAATGAAAGAGTTCCTAAGGGGGTAAGAATGTTAATTAGACCATCTACCTACCTAAATGGGGATAAAGTACTTAGCCATGACTGGGCTCATTTGTTTTTATTTGAAAAAAATTCAATTATAAGAGTATTTGGATGTCCTCAACCTCCCCATGTATTACCCAGACATGTCCCTAAAAGATTAGGCTGGTTAGAATTCTTTTGGTAATTGCTAATGATGAATAGAGAGTATTTAGGCCTTGTTGTCAGGAAAGGATCTTTTGTAGCCAGAAATACAAAGATAGGTGATTTTCTAATAGGAAAATATTCCATAGAAGAGATAGATCAGTATCTAGCTGAATTTAAACTTCCCTCTACCCCAACTAGAACCTATGATCCAAATGATTTTGTGAGGAATGCTCTTAAACAAATGATGAAATACACTCTTCCTAGCAACAAGCCAATTTGGGAATAAGATTCCATAATGAATTTCCTAGAAATAGAGGTATGTAGGGAGAGGACTCAAAATTGGAGCAAGATAATGAAGATAAAAGAAGCAATGAGGGCAGCAGACCCATCTTTCAAGGGTTTCCACCATGATGTACCATACCTTGATAGGTATAATATGTGCCTGGACAATTTTGATGAATTAATGACACTAGTGCCTGCAAAGTTTAGAGATAGAGTAGAGATCCCATCTCCTATTGGACTAGCCACTAGCATTCCCCTTCATGATTCATGACATGGCTTAACCACCTCCTATTTTCTATAAGCCTAGCAGTTGTATCAAGCATTAACAGGTCAATCTTTTGGTACAACGATAACTCTAGCTTGTAACAAGTGGTATTAGAGCTTAGTCATGGGTTCAAATATCCTTGGGTAATGTTGAGGGGGGTATTGTTGGACTAATTTCCAGCCTTCTCCTTCAAGATTTGTGACATGGATTAACCACCTCCTATTTTCTATAAGTCTAGTGGTTGTATTAGGCATTAACAGGTTGATCTTTTGGTGCAATGACAACTCTAGCTTGTAACATCTCCCTAGCAAGAGGATGATCAACCAGAAAGCTTTTCATGGGATAAAGGAAAAAAGAAGCAAAAGATGATTCATATCCCTAACAAGGTCAAAGGAAAGTCATTACAAATTATGACTCAGGGATCAAAGTTCTTTGATACAATTAGACACAATTTTCTAATCAAACAAGCAGGTGAGCATGAAAAGATCCCCAACATGATTGAATTGCAGATTCAAATGTTGGATAAAAGAATAATTTTGGTAGAAGAGTTCAAAAAGGATGACCAATTTGTAAATTATGATGAATTTAAGTCATTCCTTTATAAAGTGAAATAGAATGAACTTTCCCTAAAAATGCAAACTAGAGATTCACCTGAGAGAATTGCAAAATTGGTTTAGAGGTTATGTTATTATGATCCAAATAGTGAGAATTTCATAGTTGAGGAAGCTAGAGCATTAGTAATGAGAAGTGGAATGCTCCTTTTTCCTAGTTGGGAACTTAGTTCCTCTTTTATGTTAGACCAGATTAGAAAATAAGAAAAATTAGTCTCTTTTGAAGAGACTAATATTGCTGATGAGTTGCAGGGGGTTGGTTTTAACATAGACAATAAGACAATGGCAATATGAAGCATGGCCCTAGATGATGGCAAACCAACTCTCATGGAGATAAAGGAATCCCCCCA
Organism: Cupressus sempervirens; assembly: GCA_028749045.1. NCBI lineage: Eukaryota > Viridiplantae > Streptophyta > Pinopsida > Cupressales > Cupressaceae > Cupressus > Cupressus sempervirens. The sequence goes on from CM053786.1 coordinate 383,112,183, forward strand.
GGGAAATGTAATTTTTTGGAATGTTTTGTAGGATTTGAGCAAATATGCCAATCAAATCCACAAAGCCCAAGAATACCTACATGTGCAAAACCTATCATAGAGAAGAAAAAGACAAGAACAAGCAAGGGTTTGATCTGAAAAACATGCAAATTTTATTCAGATGAAGAAAATAGTATTCAATGGATTCAATTATTACAAAGAGATCAATCCTTATATAAAAGGAGATTGAAACCCGAAAAGGCTAACCTAAAGCTTAAAAAAGCTAGGTTTCACATTATAATTAATATAAAATATTAATTATATGCACCTACAAGATAGCTTAGTAAAAATAGAGTAATAGGCAACTTATTTAATTGAATAAAAGTGATTTAATTAATAAGTGAAAACAAATAATTACTCTAACACCTCCCCTTAAGCAAAGCTCAGGAGGTAAGCTAACCTAGTACAAGTATGAAAGCAGAAAAATGGGTCCCGGCAACAAGGCCTAGTGAGGTACCCAATCACAAAAAAATCTTTATGAAATGGAGAAATAGAGAAAACCACATGGCAAAAACCTTACTCAAAAAAGAGATAGCGAAGAATGTTCCAGAAGATAGGAACAAAGAGAGATCATGAAGAGAACCACTAAAGCATGAAGAAGCTGCAAACTCTATCAAAAAGAAACTTCTAATCTATAGAACCTCCATGGAAATAGAAGGCATGAACCAAGAGTGTCTATATGGTAGATGATCCATCTCACCAAAATGCATAGGTAGCCAGCCACTGCAATCGCCTAGTATATAGGATCAAATACAAAATACATAGATCACACTATCAAACCATTAAACCAAGGAAGTATTAGAAACAATAGAATAACCCCCCTTGATGCAAACAAGGTGAGGTGACAGGTAGCTAAGAAACTAGGCCAAAAAACTCCAACACAGGAACCAGGCACATCGAGAGTGAGGTATAGACACCTATAAAGGCATGTGTCACTGACACATCATGAGAAAAAAAAGGAAGAGGGCATAAAAGCGGCAAACAACTGTCCCCCCCATGGCACTTTATAATATAGTGTGACTACAATAAATCACAATGATGAAAAGGATCCCGAAATGCATGGAGTGGCACTTTATCTTAGTGTGTTTGCATAAAGATGCTTATAAATGATATCAATAATGATCAAAAAGGGGGGAAAGTTAATACAAAGGATAGTACAGCCCAAAATGAAACATTTGAAGCAACAAAATTGATCTCCAGACCTAAAACAACCAAGATATCGGCTAGAATGAAAAAATGTAGAAGATAGAATAAAATTTTCTTGGAGAAAAATCTAGAACAATAGCTAGCATCGCTAGAAAGAGCACAAAAATAGCTTTCCAATGATATAAAGAAGTCCCAAATCAGAGATTGGGTGCTCAAGATATGCCTCTAGGAGTGCAAAATAGAATGTCCAACTTTGACTACCAAAATAGGTAACCAAACTGCATCAAAACCAAAAAAAACCTACACTAATGTCTTTGTCTCAGAACTAGCTTTCCAACACATTTTTAAGATTGAAAAAATATGTTTGTATGCTCAAGTTATGGAGCAAAACCAACAGGGCCCCTAGAATGCAAAAAAAATTATCATTTTTAAATTAAAAAATAATTTAAAAAATTAAAAATGGGCCACCCCCACTACTGATGGAGTGGTAGCCAAGGTGGCAAGAGGGTGGAGAGCTACCACAGGTAGGGCTGTGGTGGGGTTGTCGGTGGAGCCATTGTGGGCCGCTATAGACTACCAGTAGTAACTGCTTGCGATGGCCACCAGCATTGACTGCAGTGGTAACCGCTAGTGGTTCCACCACAGTTTGTTAACCGCCATGGGCCAAAAACTACACAAAATAATTTTTTTGCAATTATTTTAATTTTTCTACCTTGGATTACGTGCAAATGTCGTACGACCCTGCCAAGCAAAAAAAATTGCCTCCCAAATCAATAGTGTCCAAATCGGACAAACTTTATATGGAAATAGGGGTTTTGACACCTTCTAAATCCATCTGTGACATCCATTTGGCCTCAAGCAGCTCCAAAAATCAGTACTCCCCCTATTTTCTCATTAAAAACTTGAAAAAGCAATAGAGTTGATCTGCCAAACCCTCATTCTTTCTTTTCTCCAAATACTGAACAAGCTACAGTAGATCTGGCTCTAATACCATGTAGAATTTGAGCAAATATGCCAATCAAATCCATGAAACCCAAGAATACCTACATGTACAAAACCTATCATGGAGAAGAAAAAGACAAGAAAAGGCAAGGGTTTGATATGAAAAACATGCAAATTGTATTCAGATGAAGAAAATATTATTCAACGAATTTAGTTATTACAAAGAGATCAGTCCTTACATAAAAGGAGATCAAAACTCGAAAAGGGTAACCTAAAGCCTAAAAAAGCTAGGTTGCATATTATAATTAATATAAAATATTAATTATATGCACCTACAGGATAGCTTAAGAAAACTAGAGTAATAGGCAACTTATTTAATTAAATCAAAGTGATTTAATTAATAAGTGAAAACAAATAATTACTCTAACATTTTTCCACTATATCTAGTGACCAAATCCACCATTTGGTGAATACAACATCATTAATGGGAAAGAGCAAGATGGATACAATGCAAGAACAACTGTACACAACTTATAGAATATTCATTTATGCTAGACCAAAATATGAAGAAGAGTTGAAGAGGACTTATGTCCTAGAGAAGAAGACATCTGACATGGAGGAAGAAATAAGGAGCCTAATGATTATGACTAGACTTGTTACAAAGGTAAAGGAAAGTGAAGCTCAAACTAAAGTTGGCATTTTAGTTGTAGGAGAAGCCCAAGATATGGATATTGATGAGTGGGATGGTGCTAAGGAGGTGTAAATAAAGACATTCAGAATTTCCTTATGCACAAAATTGGTTCCCTATAGATTCTTTCACAAGTTGTGCACACCGGTTACAAGAGCCTACAAGGAGCTGAATACAAGTGCTCATAAGCATTAGACCTTTTATCCCCTTTATTCACAACTTGGGGGCCCTGTTAGTATAAATAAGTATTTACTATTTACACTTACTTCAATTTACTTAGGTTAATGCATGTTTTTATTATTTATTTATTAGCCACCTAGGAGTATGTGTACTCTTGTGAGTTGTCATGTTGACAACACAGGAGTTTGCACCTCTTTTATGCACATGGTGTCTACAACATAGGAGTTAGCACACTAATTAAGCACATGGTGTCTACAACCTTGTCATTCTTATCCACTCATCTAGAATGTTGGATAAGGAATGTTCTTAGTTTTAATGATGATTATCTTATCTCCTAGTTCTTTCTAGAGACATTCTAGGTACTTCCTTAGAGGTCTTTATATACAAGCACTCCTAGTGTGTTTGTACATACTGAACAGAGCAATGTATTAGGACATACTCTCAGTAATTGATCATATCCATTTTTGGTCTATAGTTGTACTTGTGTTGAGTTCTACGATCTTGAGTGAATCTTTCCCTAAGGAAAATTCTTACATAGTATCAAAGCTCTTGGAGAATCTCTCTTCACAAAGCCATTCGAGACCATTTTCTTGCTTCAGCACCACAACCCAACTCTGGAGTACTGCAGACATTGGGAGTGTCTAGAGCTAGATCTGACCTTGCCATTATGTCTGGAACACTAATTCGGCAAAAATTTTCTATAAAGTTTCCTACCCTAGGCCAAAGTTGATCTTGAGGCCAAAAAAATTTGCAAATTGGCACCCGGAGGCCCTGATTCGTAACGCGGGTATGATCTTTAGATTTGCAATTTTTTAATTTAGATCTGGTATTTTTATTTTTTCTCTGTGGCATATTTTCAAAAAAAAAATGAAATCTTTTAAAGCCAGGCGGCCTTGTAGAGAAGTTTTTTTGCAGGTACCATGCTATCAGATCCTAGCCCTGTGCATAGAATATTCTTTGTTCTCTGGAATATTCCTAAAATATAGTGGGCATCTTAATTGCTAACTAGCCGTACTGCACAAATTTCTAGGTAGCAGATAGAGAACTAGCTAATACTCCAGTTAGCCCAAGCATATACCGGCATATGAGCTTTACAAAGTGTTTTGTGGGCTTTTCATTTTAAAGCACTACTACTCCCATAACATGCTCCATGTGGGATTAAAATCCCAAAATATGGCAACCCACAACAAAAATCTAGCACTTTTTCTTGTTTTCTGGTAGTGTCACCACCAAACTCCCCTGCCAGCTACAGACTCAGATTCTAGCACATGGTGATCAAATTTCGGTCATAGTGGCAATTTTTTGACCCCACAATGTAGACTTTCGACTCTGCGTTGTTCTCTGATAGTCTGCAGTTTTCCTGACCAATGGTTTTAAAACCTAACAATGACTATACATCTTCGGTGAGGTTTATGTTCTCCAGCAACTAAAATTGAAAACCAATGCCGGCATTCTTCTTCCCAACAACAAACACAAACATGCAACCTCTGAATCTTCCTGCCCGAGAACCCATCTCCCACTATGACACTTGGACGCCATGCAGACAGACTCTAGTGACATGTGGCTAAATGTCACATGACACATAGACCCACACAGTGATAGTCTTTGCCACGTAGGACTAGTAACATGTAGGACAATAGTACATAGTCAGCACTGTTGCCACCTCAATTGCTACGCAACCTGTCGTACCTTTGACATGTAAACATGTACATACCAATTATACTATATAGACAACCCATTCAGTGTGCCACATCACCAATGGGCTCTTTTTTTATTGATGTTAGCATTTTCCTATATTAAATTTGATGGTCGTTTGACTATCAAAACTAGGGCTTTTGATTTGGCAGCTTGAGTTTAAATCTGGACTCCAATTTAGGTGCTTTTTTTTTGAAATTGGGTAGAATTTCCTAAATTTTTCAATGGTGGTGTTCTTTTTTGGTTTTGGTGAAAAGATTTTTTAGAAATTTCATCTTTTGGCAACTGTACCTATTTAATCCTGCATTTTGCAACTTGAAACGCTCCGTATAGGATCATCTGGACTTGAAAATAGGTTCTATTTTTTTTTAATTACCTTTTTTTTAGTCTACTTTCCAGATTTGCATTCAAATTCTAGGGTTGTGTGGACAAAAATCTCAATTTCAAAACTAGGGCCTTTTCTTCATTGTATTACTTTCTTTTCTTTTCAGAATTATTGTATCTTTGAGCTACAATGCTAAGTTCCAGATTTAGGCCTCAAAAGGTAGTTGCAATAGGCAAAATCAGAAGTCTACTTTGTTCATTTTGACAAGTCACCTATTGTATATGCACTACTTATAAAGTGCCAAAACATCTTTTTCAGGGGGGGTTCTTTGATTCTTTGGGAGTTTGTTGATTGATCTCATGGAGGAGTTTTGTTTCACATGTTGGCATGGAGTTAGACCCAAGTTGAAAAAAATAAACTATCACAAATGGAGTGATACACTCCTTGATCATCTTAGAAGAGAGCATAAGGAAGTATTTCCTAATTTATGTTCCAAAAAATTGATCTCTGACAATGAAAAATAGACACCTATTACCAGCCTGTTCATTCTCATTTGTACCAGTCTCTCTTGTTTTGATTATTATAAGGTGGTTGCCAAGATATGGTATCCATATGATCTTTGGATGTATCTTTGGGAGAAGTATGGAGATTCAAACATTCCTCCATTCTGAGAAGATCTTTTAGCTCCAGTTGTAGTTGCATCCTCTTCAGATGAGATCACACCTCCAACTCTTGTTGCTCCTACTGATCCTATTCTAGCCACAAACACTTCACATTTAGTGTAGTAGGACCCTTTATGTCTTCCTACTTTACCTTCATGTGACGACTTCCTTCCCACCCTTGCAGGCCTATTCATGGAGTCTCACATTGAAGATGTGGGAGACATCCTTGATGATATTCATCTTCTCTTTGAGGTGAATACTTCATCCATTTCCACAGTGATAGATTCATGTACTTCAACACAACAGGGTACACTTTGTCTTTTAGGTGATTACTTCTTACCAGACATTTCACCTTTTTTCGTAGAGTCACACACAATAGATTTGGAAGACTTCTTTGATGATCTACCACTTCTCTTTTCTGAGTATGTTCCTTCTACAATTTTTGTGAGGGCCCACTCTGACCCTCATGTCCATTCTCTGCATGATCATTCTTTATAGGCTAATGTGATTATGGATACTTATGAACAACATCTATAGGAGGTCTCTTTATCAGTTGAGAAGATTGTTGGTTCCTTGAAACAAGTTCTATATCACTTCTTATTCCATTTGCACTTCTTCTCAATAGTTTTGGAGGAAGACATCATCAACATCGATACAGGGACACTTGAATAGGTTTTAGAGATACTGTACATCATCAAGATTCCTTCTCCATACAGGGGACACATCTTCTTTATACCCTTGCATTTGTTTTTTCCGAAGGGAAGGAACATCATCCAACATTCATGGATCAGCTTCTACATTAGAGCATTTCTCACTGATCGACACTCTAGTTTTAAAGGGGGGACTACCTCATCCTTCTTCGTTCTTTCTTGTATATACTAGATGTATGTCGTAATAGGAGGTCTTGATTACTCCATGCATCCCTTTTTATCTCTCTTTTTGGGGGAGGATTTTTCCCATGAGGTTTTCCCTCTTTCTCTGCTTTATGAGAGATTAGCATATCACTATGTACATGGGTACCTAACATGGCCTAGTAGTCGGGACCCATCATGCATTTCATCCTAGTTTTCATAAGCTTAAGGGCATTCCCCTAAGTTGCACTTAAGAGGGAGTGTTGGTGTAAATAAGTATTTATTATTTACACTTACTTAAGTTTACTTAGGTTAATGCATATTTTTATTATTTATTTATTAGCCACCTAGGAGTATGCGTACTCTTGTGAGTTGTCATGTTGAGAACATAGGAATCCGCACCTCTTTTATGCACATGGTGTCTACAACACAGGAGTTTGCACACTAATTAAGCACATGGTGTCTACAACCTTTTCATTCTTATCCACTCATCTAGAATGTTGGATAAGGCATGTGCTTAGTTGTCATGATGCTTATCTTATCTCCTAGTTCTTTCTAGAGACATTCTAGGTGCTTCCTAAGAGGCCTTTATATACACGCACTCCTAGTGTGTTTGTACATACTGAATAGAGAAATGCATTAGGACATACTTTGAGTAATTGATCATATCCATTTTTGGTCTACATTTGTGCTTGTGTTGAGTTTTATGATCTTGGGTGAATCTTGCCCTAAGGAAAATTCTTACAAGCTTGGTATGCAAGAAAACCTACCTGTTGGAAGCAAGAGAAAACAAGCAAACGTTAGCTACAATAGATATATCAAGTATTCAAAGTAAAATGAATCCTAACACACACTTGCTTGAGTTTTGCAGCTCAAAGCAATCAAAAGATAAAGTCATCATGCAACCTCAAACAACTCAACAAAGACATCCATGAGAGGCCTAGTTGGCATGTTTTAGATTGGAGGGGTGTTGATGTGCTCTCCGAAAACACAACTATATTGAACCTCTTGATATGAAATGCAAATATGATAATGAAGCTATGCTAAGAACACCTCAAACAATGGCTATGGAAGCAGCCATGCTTGAGAGCATTCAAAGGATATGGAGGTGGATGCAAGAAAAAAAACTAATCTAACAATGCAATATGAAATGAAATCTATCAACTACCAAAGGTTAGTATGCAAACATGAAAATCACTAACAAGCTCTAGAATCAAACTAGCATGATAACAATGCATATGAGGGAGATGTAAAATGCTTGAGACAAGGGCTCTATTTATAGGCTTGAGAGAGGCCTTGGAGAGGTGGCATCTATGTGGCATCCGCATAGGTGCAAGAAGGGAGACATGAAGAAATTCATGCAAGTGGTCAACATTCAAAGTTTGCTCACACATGTGTGAGCAAACTTGAAGAAAGGAATAGGGGATAAAAGTGTAAGAGGTGTGAGAAGTGTGAGGGGTGTGGGAAGTGTGAGGGCTCCTCACACATGTGTGAGCACACACTAAGGATTAAAAGGGGGTTTACCAAGGTGATTAGGATAAATAAGTGGGATTAAGTAGTGGGTAGGCTTAGAAGGATGAAAGTGATGGTTGTAGAGTAGGTTTTAGGCTAGGCTTAAGACTAAATTAAATAAGATTTAATTTAATCATAGGCTTGGAGAATTTAATGAGATGAAGGGAATTAAATAAATATAATTTATTTAAAAGGGGATTTATGGAGGATCATGCATTAAATAATTTTAGCATATTAGGGATGGAAGTATTTAAATTAAATTTAAATACTTTAGGAAAGTGAACCTATTTAATTAGATAAATTTAATTAAATAAGTAGAAGAATATGAAAAATATGATTAATTAATAAATAATTGATTATAATGTCAAGTGAAATATTAAATAAATTAATATACTGTTTTGGGATGATTTTAAGTGTCTACATTTTGGCCCTCTTTGATGTGATGTCGGGACAACATTATATCAAAGAAAAGAAAATATAGGTTGTCCCAGAGAGGATAGGAGTCCTAGGAGTGGTGTCAAAGAGATGACAAGGGAGGAGGGTGCCCCTTGGCAAAAATAGCGCAAAAGATAAATTTTGGGCATTTTTTGCGAAAAAGGTCTTTGTAAGAGAAAAAAAATGGAAGAAAACGAAATAAATGAAGATGTTGCATGACTTGTGGGTAAACAGGGGACGAACATAGTTCGAAAAAGAAACGAGCTCAAAAGGGGGTCTTAGAGGGCCTAGATAAGTCTTCAAGGGGCTTAAAGAGGGTCATTTGCACACCTAGAGAGCAGAGAACCAGAGTGAGGATGGACCCCATCAATAGATTGTAGCTTGGCGACGCATCTAGGAGCACCAAAGATAGGCAAAGATGGGCCCACTAATGAGTCAACTAACCTAGCTTGTCAATTTTTAAATTTTGTAGGCTAGGTGAATTTATGGCACCTCAAATAGGCCCAAAAACATGGTCAGAGGAGAGACAACAGTCTCCATCCTATCATTTGTGCAGACAACAAAACAAAGACCACGATGTCTACAAAGACAATAGGATAGATCCTATTGTCTGTGTAGACAAAAAAAGGGGTATGGGAGGTCCACGAAGATGATAGGATACATCTTATCATCTATGTAGATGACAATAGGAGGAAAAGGGAAGTAGAGATGATGATCTATAGGTCATCATCTCTACAAATGACAAAACAGCAACCATCGGCAAGAAATCGGTGTCTACGTAGGCACCAGAGATGCCAAAATGACATCTTTACAGATCATTGTTTGAATTGATTAGCATTTGCACCAATCAACATCCAAACAAATTAGCCTCTGTTCCAATTAGCATCTTCACTGATTAGGACAAATCGGTAGAGGACAGGGTAGGATGCCCCATTCTAGAGATGGCATAAGATAAAGAAACTAACCATCTACATGTCTATGTTGCAGGAGGAGATGATGATATTTTGGTCGAGGGAGCATTATCCTCTAACCATGGTACTCGAGGAGAGACTCACAGAGGTAGAGTGGGGACACGTTAGGCTATGCGAACTAGAGCACGTACACAAGTGGCTGGATCTAAGAGCGCATTCAACACAATTGTTAGCATTGATTGAGCAATAGCATACTATGACATCGAGCTTTCATTTACTAACTCAAGAGGCAACCATCACGTTGCTAGACATGTGGTAGATTCTACAAGTGCTCATCTGTGAGATGTATCTTGAGTACATGCTAGAGGGCACAGATCCCTTTCTACAAAAGTTCTTTGGGAGGCGACGGTAGAGACTACTGATCCAGAGATCCTAGCTCACATGGCGGGAGGTGTTAGAGCAGAGATTGCCATGACTAGCAGTGTACCTTGCATCTCTTATCTGCAGGATGGTGTTAGACCATACAGGGCATGGTTTTCCCATTGGATGGACACGGGTGCTTAGCACCCTACTACAGGATGATGGTGTAGTTTACTACTAGGGCCAGACCATTCTCATAGAGCTATATCATGATCTACATATGTGTATATACACGACATAGCGAACCATGGGTCCAAGATTGACACTATTG